>VZDJ01000444.1:609784-677112 GCA_008694505.1 Cyanoderma ruficeps
CGGGGGCTCTTGCAGGTGACGTGCCCCAGGGACAGCACATGTGTGAAGTGCTGCAGATTCCCAGCAAAATGGAAGAGATCTGCCCCCTAAGCAGCCTCCCCACATGGCTTTATCTCAAGGCTTCATTGCATGCTGTCAGTAACATGCAGAGGAGGCAAACACAGCTGGTCAGAGCCTTCAGCAAGAGCTGAAAATATGAATGGAAATAGCCTGGAAGGTGAGTTAGTGACTATTCCATGAGCCAAGAGGCTTGGCAGCAGCACCCTGTCCATAGCGTCCCATAGGGCCAGCTGTGACCAGAGAGGAGCGAGTGAGGCTCTGGTACAGCAAAAGCAGAACAAAAGTGGCCATGATGAGGATTGCCCCAAAGTGCAGCAGGGAAAGCAGCTCAGACTGCTGAGGTCTATCACCAAACCTGCCAAGGACTGTAGCCAAGATGATGCTGGGAGACACAGGGACAGCTGCTTGGGGGGTCCTGGGTGGTTGCTGTGACCTCTCACAGCCCAGGGAGCAGGTGGGCAATTCCTCAAGCTGTGCTGAGCCTGTGCTGTGTCCTTTGGGATCAGAGCCTCAGGATGGAGAGCACACCTGCACCCCCTCACCACCTCTTTATTTACAGACACAACACCACTGGGGGGTGGGGATGGGAACCTCGTGAGGCCTCTGCCCCTCGGAACCCCCATTCCTGCAGCCAGGGCTCTGTGCAGCCACCGCAGCTCCTGGGGCTTGGCCTCCTCTCCCCCTGAGCCTCTACTTCCATCGGCTGCCCACCATGGTCTTCCCACGGGCACCCTTGGATCTGCAAGGGAAGAGGAAAAGCATGTGCAAAAAGGCAACAGTGACCACACAAGGAGGATGAGGTGGGTGCTGTCAGTGGTCCTGCAGCCTTTTCCCATTGGAAACTGCCCCGGGGGCAGACAGTCTTCACTGGCCCCAGGTAAATCTTGGGACCTGAGTCAGTGTCTTGGGACTCTGAGAACAAGCTCATGCAGCTGCCAGGTGATTCTAAGGATCCACCATTTCGTTCCCATGCTTCTCCCCCACCCAGGAATCATTCCAAGAAGAATTGACAAGTTGCATCTGTGGCTGCAGAGGGATAAAAGCAGCTGCAGGATCCTTCAGGACTCAGCCCATCGCTCCCCTTAACCAGCACAGGGGGAGCAGACACTGCTTGGGCACAGGGCAACACAGAGGAGGAGGAGGAGGTTTGGGTGGGCAGTGAAGGGCATTTCTGGCTGCCGATCCGTGGGATTGCCTCGTCCCTGAGCTGCCTTGGGGTCCTGGTGTCCCTGCCACACACATGGAGTGGGACCCATACAGGACATGTACAGGACCACACACAGCCCCCCTGCAGGGACACACACAGAGAGCGACTGTGCAGGGACACACACGACACCCATGCACAGACAAACACAGCCCTCAGAAATGTCTGGACTCACCCTTTGCTGCAGGATCACACCGTGGTAGGGCAGGAGAGAAGAGAGACTTGGTGTAAGTTAGTGGGAGATGCTGCCCCTGACACAGGGGGTGGGCTGAGCACCTCCCACATGAGGGGGAAGTGGGATGGGGATGTGAGAGCACCGGAGTGCTCCTGGGAGTAGGGGCTAAACACCCTCTTCCACCCTCCTACAAAGGGTTCCCCAGCTATGTGCAGGGAACCTAGGCATGGGGACAGGTTCCCCTGGCCTTATGGGCTTGCACAAATCCCACACTTCCCCTCCTAGACAAGCTGGGATCTCCAGCAGCTTCCTGAGATGCTGGGAAGAGCCCCTGCATGGGATGGGGAGGCTGGAGACTGGAAGGACCCCGCAGAACACAAAGCTTTCCATGCAGAGGTGGGGTCTTCCTGGGGTCTATCCCCTGCTGAGGTCTCTGGGGAGGGGAAGCTGGTGACAGTGGGAGGCCATGGAGGTCTGTCAGGAGCAGAAGGGCAGGGACTGAGGTCCCTGGAACAGACCTGCAGGTCCAGGAATGTCAGACACCAATAAGACCAGAGGCAGGAGGAGGAAGGGGAGGAAGTGGTTTAGCAAGGGAGATCCATAGGGGAGGAACTGGGGAGCAAGGAGCTGGACCTGGAAGGACAGGAGATGGAGAAGGGATGTGCAGCCACTTACACTTTCTGGTGGTCACTGATCCGGTTTCGAAGGACATTGATCTGCAAGAAAAAATAGTGAGCAGTGAGGTCTGGCGAGAAGAAAATGCAGGTGGACGGTGAGGTCTGTCAGTAAAAGCTGCAGGTGGATGGTGAGGTCTGACAAGATGCCCCAGGCTGGGGACAAGGGCTGGATGAAGGTGTATCACTGCTCCCTTTCCCCCAGCAGTTTTTCTGTGGGTTTTAGAATCCCCGAATCCCAGCAGGGTTGGGGTTGGAAGAGCCCTTCAAGCCCATCTCATTCCACCCCCTGCCATGGGCAGGGACACCTTCCACTGTGCCAGGTTGCTCAGAACTCCATCCTGCCTGGCCTGTGATGTGTTGCCCTGTGGTGGTGCCAGGACCTGGGAGGTCATTTGCACACCCCAGCTCATCTCCTGGCTGGGGAGCAGAAGGAGCAGTCAGGAACACAGAGGATGGACAATACACAGAGGTCCTGGGGCTCACCTCATATTTCTGCCGCTTGAACTTCTCCTGCAGGTCAAATTTCTCAGCCTCCAGGTCATGAATGTTCTGCCACAGCTCCTTGGCCTTGTCCCTACAGGAAGAGCCGGCTGGGGACAGTGCAGGGAAGGGCTGTGGCTCCCAGGGAGCTCAGTACAGGGATGGGGCACTGATGCCAACCTCTCACCCGTTCCCTCTCTGGAGGCTCCCAGACAGGGATGAGCTATCCAGGCAGTGAATGCAGGGACAAGAGCCACGGGGAAGGTCAATACATATGGGGACACACATCCCACCCGTGGGACCCTGGCTCCCTCTCATGGCTGGTGCCATCAGCCGCAGCCTGCCCAGGGTGACCCTGAACTGCCTTGGAGCCTCTGTCACCCCTGGGGTGTCACAGCCCATCTCCAGCTGTGCCATCCCCCTCACTGGAAGCCCCAGGGAGCCGTGTCCAGCCCAGGATCCTACCCAGGAGCTGGGACCCACCACAGGGCTCCTGCCCTGGCCATCCCTCCTGCAGCCTGTGCTCACCTCAGCTTGTCCTCGCTGAGGTGGTCGATGTTCAGGGGCTTCCGTCGCTCACTGAGGATCTTCTTCTTCTTTTCCCGCTCTGTTTGTTTCTTCCCACCCTTTTTCTCTGACTGAGGAAAATCTCCATCTCAGTCCACGGGAGAGAAGGAAGTCTGCCCAGCATTAGCCCTCCTCCATCCCCAGTTCTGCACCCAACACCCTCAGCTTCTGGGATTCTAGACAGCACATAAGGTCCTCAGGGACATTTTGGCAATAGTGGACAAAGACACCTTGTTCTTGTCACCATCCCCATCCCCATCCCTGAGGCAAGGTTGGAGCTGCACATCTGCAGAGCAGAGCTGGGCTCGGGGCAGCTCTGAGCTCACTCTGTCCCTGTATCCCCTGATCCAAGAGCAGTTCCCTGCACTCTCCTGCCCATAAACCCCACAGTGTCACATGGATGAGGTCAGCCCATGGCCGAGCCCTTCCCAGGAGCAGCAGTGGCTCAATCCCAGCCCCCTTTGGAAGGGTCCCACCTTCTGCATGTAACCCCCAAAGTGCAGCATGTTGGAGAATGCCTTCTTCTTCCGCGCCTCCTCCTCTGCCCTCTTCCGTGCCTCCTCTTCCTCCTTGCGAGCTCTTTCTTCCTGCCAGGGTCAGAAGCCAGTCAGCAGTGGGTGGATGGACACCCAGCCTGTGTCCCCAGACTCCCCAAGCCCTCCCAAGCTGCATTTCCAGAGGACACTCACGGCCATGCGGGCCTGGCGCTCCTTCTCCCGCTCGCTGCGGATCCGCTGCTGCTCTGCCCGCTCTGCTCGCCGCTGCTCCTGCACAGGGAAGGGACCTTGGCTTGGACACCACAACGAATCTGCATCCTCTCTCTTCCAAGGGACAGATCCCTGACCCCAAGAACCTTGAGAGCCCCAAGGGAACCTGAGGACAGTGACCCCGGGGAGAGGTGCATCCACATCAGGCGCTGCAGCACAAAACCAGCCACACCAGGGGCATCCCAGTGACCAGGGACAGGAAGAGAAGGGGTGGAGCTGTGCCAGGGGAGAGTCAGCCTGGATATCAGGGAAAGGTTTTTCCCTCAGAGGGTGCTGGGCACTGACCAGGCTCCCCAGGGAATGGGCACAGCCCCAAGGTTGCCAGAGCTCCGGGAGTGTTTGGACAGTGCTGCCAGGGATGCACAGGGTGGGATTGTTGGGGTGTCTGTGCAGGGCCAGGAGTTGGACTGGATGATCCTTGTGGTCCCTTCCAGCTCAGGGAATTTTATGGTTCACAGGCACTGGGGCACAAAACGTGGCTCAGCCCTCCGGCTCTGTCCTGCAGGGTCAGGAATGTCCCAGGTCTGCCAGGACTGTGGGAAAGGGACAGTGGCTGAGTGCCCACAGGGACAGGGTATGGCCAGAGAGGGGAAGGCTGAACACGTACAATCCTGTCCTTCAGGGACAGGAGCTCCTCTTCCTCTTTCTTCCTGCTCTCAAAGTGGGCTTCGATGAGGGCCTGCAGCTCGTTCAGGTCCTTCTCCATGCGTTTGCGGTGAATGTCCTGCACCGGACACAAACAGCCGGAGCCTCCAGCAGCTGCCAGACTCTGAGGAGGAGCGGTGGGAGAGCAGCACCCCCAGGAGTGGGAATTGGGGGCACAACTTACGTCAAAATCCAATCTCTCGCCATCTGGGATCTTGGGAGGCACCAGGTTGGGCATGAAGACCCTGCAACGGAAGGGGAGCCAGAGCACGAAAGGACTGCAGCAGATCTGGGACAGCACATGCCTGTCACTCATCCCACCCTCCCCTCGGAGCCCCACAGTCCCTAGAGTGGTCATAGTTGGAGGAAAAGGGAGTGCAAGGCATCCTGCTGAAGGTGCCAGCTGGGCAGCCACAGAGGAAGACCTGTGGCATTCCCAGGAAACACTCCAAGGTGATTGCATGGCTGGAATAACTCTGCAAGCTGCAGACAATGTGGCATGGGCCCTTTGCCAGGCCCCTGAGCTGGCAGCTCCCCTCAAAGGGCACCGTGTTCTGTGGTGTGACCTGGCACAGGCAGCTGGATCCTCTCATCCTGCGGTGCTTGAGGGAGGGCGGGGGCACAGAGGGATGAAGGGATGATGGCTGAGGGCAGATCTGCCTCCCACACTGCAGCATCCCAGGGGCCCAGGAGTACCCCCCAGGTTTCTGGCAATGGTTCACAATCCTGCTGCCTGGGGCTCAGTCCCTGGAATGCTGGCACTCCTGGAAACATGTACCTCATGCCAGCCATATCCTGGGCTCAGTATCCCAGGCTGGGATGCTCACACACACACACACACACACATCCCCACACACATTTTTGCCACCTGCAGGATCACAGGGCAGCTGAGTTTCTCCCAAGGAACATAAAGAACATACAAAATGCTTCAGAACTGCCTAGAGACCTCATTCTCAGGGTCCCCTTCATGGTCCATGTTTCGCTGTCTGTTTCTCTCCCTTTTTCTCCCCATGTCCCAGTCCCACCCTACTTCCATGCTCTAGAGGCTCCCTGTGCCCTGCCCTTTATGGACCAGGCTCTGTCACACGGACCCTCTGCTCTGGCACAGCTCAGACCTTGCGCCAGGGAAAACGCTGCCACACTTACTTGGGTTTTGGCTTCAATTCACCTGCAGGTCCCAGGAGCAGGACAGAAAGACAAGGTCAGTGTCACTGAGGGGATTCCTGTCACACCTTGACCCAATCCCCACCCTGAGCAGGGCCCTCCCTCTGTCCCAGCAGCAAGGGCTCCACAGGGACCATCCCCCAGCAGTGAGGTGCCAGCCCTGTGCCAGAGGACACGTTGTGCCCGAGGCACAGCTGGTGCTGCTGGCTGAGCCGAGCAGCACCTGGTACCCTCCACTCAGGCAGAAGGAACGAGGGTGATACTTCACCTTCCCCAGGCTCCTGCTCCCGGTCTCCCTCTCCTCCTGTGGAAAACATGATGCTTTGTGTCCCCATGGACAATCCTGCCCAGGGACACTGTGGGGCGGCTGTCCCCCTCTTTCCCACGCTTGTCCCCAGTGCAAACCCCAGCTCCACCCCTGCAGGATGAACGGGGAGAGAGCAGGCCCTTGAGGGACATCCCTCACTCACAGGGTGGCCAGGAGAGCCCCAGGTCCTCTCCAGGAGGAATCCAGTTATGCAGAAGCTCAGGCTGGAAAAGCAGCAGCGCCTCCCTCTCCTGCTGTATTTTGGGTGAATTTCTGCCTGAGGCAGCAGAAATCCATCCCTCCTGCTGCCCCTGTCCTGCTGGGAGTTGTGGCCAGGGCAGCTCTGCCCCATTTACCACAGATCATCCCTCTGGCAACAAATAAATTCAGCGCCAAAACCCCGTTACAAGGGCCCAGTGTCTCGGGGGACTGGGATGGCCAAACCCATCTCTCCTCTGCTCTTTTACCTTCTCCTGCTGCTTTCGTTTCATCTTCTTGTTCTGTTTAAAAGCAATGGGAGAACATGAGCACCCCTGGGTGAGGGCAGTCACATCCTCCAGCACAGAGGGGTCCCAGCACCCTGACTTGGGGTCACAGCTGGGATCTGAGCCTGTCCCAGCAGCAGTGACAGCACAGGGTTATGCACCATGCCCCAAAGCCACCTCTTGAAATCCAGTGCTCTTTTGATGATCAGATACATCAGAGCTCAATCCCAGCTCCAGAAACCCCCTCTAAGCCAATGGACCCTTTGGGGAAACAGGCTTGGCCCATTTTTGGCATTATTTCAGAGGGCTGGCCACAGCAAACACCATTGTCTTCATGCTTGTAGGGCCCAGACAGAGCAGGGAAAGGCATCTCAGTTTGAAATCCCCCAGCAGATCTGGGGGACAGCTGCCCCTCTGTGTGATGTTCCCCTGTCACAGCCATGCTGGGACATCCCAGCCCCCCCCGGCAGCCCCTGGAGCAGAGCAGGGCCCAGCCAAGCCACGGGAGCTCCCTGGCGCAGCCCCCACTCACCTTCTGCCTTGGCTTCATTGGTCTCCTCCTCCTCCGCCTCCTCTACCTGCTCTTCCTGACCTGTGGAATAGCGGGCAGGGTGAGCCCAGCAGCGCCGGTCTCTGGCTCCCTGCAGCTCCTGGTTTGGGATAATTGTGGCACAGAGCCGAGGGAGACCCGGGGGAGCCGCAGCCGCAGGAAAGAAACAGCGGCCCGGCAAGCAAAGCGCTCCTCCCTACCCTAACCTTACCCGAGGGTTGCTCTGTGCTCATCAGGGCAAAGCCCCCCAAAATTAATGAAATTGAAGGATTTACCGCCACCTTCTGGCTTGTCCCTCATTCCCTCTCATGCTCCCATTCCCTCACACCCCAGGAAGGAAGGAGGGATTTCTACTGCTCTCCTCTAGCAGTGAACTCCAGGAGTGGCTGAGGATGTGCCTCTGGCACCTTCCCAATCTCATTTGTGACACTGCTGGAGCCTTTTTCCACTGGAGGGAGCAATGTCCCCACAGGATTCCTCCACTGGAGCCAGAGTGATGCTGTGCCCGCAGGCCCTGGGGACACTTGTGGTGTCGCAGCCAGACAGAAGGGAAGAAAAAGAAGACAGCAAAGACAGCAAACCATGGCTGGCAGATATAAGAGACAAGGCACAGACAGAGGATGGACACACAGTACAGCAGGGAATGGGTGGAGTGCAGGAAGAAGAGAGAGAAGTGGAAGAATGAAAGAAAACCATTCCCCAACCAGGGAGAGGAAGAACACATCGACCCACGACTTTTCCCAAGAGCAGAGAGAGGAAACAATGAAAGGTGCAATAACTACCGTCGTCTTCCTCTATCCATTCTTCCTCTTCTGAGCCGGGGAGGAGGGAAGGAATAAGCACAGGGATTAGTTGGGTGCCACAGAGTTTTGGCATGCGTGAGATGAGAACTTGAGCACTGCAGAGGTTTTCCCCTGCACCTCTTTTGCTTTTTCACTCAGTGTGTTTTGCCTGGCAGTGCAGCCAGAGCTTCAGCTCAGCCTCCCAGCCCAGCCCAGCTCCTGTGCCATGGTTGTGTCTCCATTGGGCTGAGGCAGGTGGAAGTTTGAGTTTGGGCAAGACTGTCACATGTTCAGCAGAGGCTCCTGCCCCTGTTGGGATATTGGGATCACACTTCTGCCAGCACCCGTGTCCAGCATCGGTTTGAGTCAAAGGATCACTGACAAAAGAGACCCTGAGAAAATTCAGGCTGTTTTTGATCCTACTGATGTTTCAGGTGCAGGCATCTCAAACATGATCACATCTGCCTTTCCTGGACATGGTTTGCCCATTGCAGCCCAGGAGCCAACCCCCAAACCTCCAGCAAAACACTGAAGCCCCAACATTTGGCTCTTGGCCCTTGCAGGTACAACTCCTACCTTCCTCCACGCACTCCTCTTCACAGAGCACACAGGGCACAGACAGAGAGAAGGGAAAGAAGCCTCAGGTTATTGGAGTTTCTTTGATCAGCTTTGGCTTCAGGGCAGCTGCAGGTGCTCCATGTCCTCTTACCTTCCTGCTCCCTGCAAAGCACAACAGGAATTTACAGAGTCACATCGAGTTGCTGGAACGGGGCCCATCAGTGAGGCTGAGGGGAATTTGGGATTTCCTCAAGGCTGGCTCCCCTTTCTCATAGCACAGGGCTGCTGGGTGGCTGCTGTGCGGGTGGCTGACAGGTGACAGTGGGGACAGGGACAAGCCCCGGGTCACCCTGTGGAGAGCAGGGGCTAAAGGTCTGGACTGGCACTTTGGCCAGGGCACCCCACCATTTTGCAGCATGAGAAGATGAGTGACCTCTGCCTGTAATCCCAGAAATGGGAATCTCACATCCCACCTCTGTCCCCAGGTCCTTCCCTTACCATGGGGGAGATGCACAGCCTGTCCCAGGGGGACAGATTGGTGACACACATGAGTCTGGTGTGGCACTCAAACACCAGAGGACTCAGGTCCCTGTTCTTTGCTGGTGGATGAGAAGTGGGAGCTGTGTTTGAACTCAGCCCTATAACCCCAACCCCATCCCTCCAGGATGTGCCTCCTGGTCCAGCAGCTCCATCAGCAGAAGCTGCTCTCAAATCTGGGCCTTGGAGAGTGATGCTCTGGATGTCGTAGCCGGACCCTATCAGCAACAGATTGGTGGCATCGGGTTTTTCCATCTCAGTCTCACAGATTTAGACCGCAGCATTTTTAATATAGGAACCATCCTTGTCCTGACCATGGGTGTGGGTGCAGCTCCCAGCACAAATTCCCACTGCTGGGGTCAGGCACTGCCAAGGCAGAGTGGCCCAGGCTGGGGGTCCATGGTGGGTGCTGGGATAACAATGAGAGCACTTCCAAGCAATGCTGCAGTGGGACAGTGGGAATAGGGAGAAAGAAAGGGGGATAAAACCACCCCACTTACTGCTCATACTCCTCGGTGACCTCCTCTGTGTCTGACATCCCTGGTTCACTGGCAGAGTTCAAGGCAGATTGGAAAAAGTGAGGGTTAGAAGTGAGATAAGGGCCAGTACAGCCTGTCCCTCAGCCCCGGGACAGGGGCAGAGAGATGCTGCCTCTCTCCAAAGCACTTGGAGCTCCCAGCTGTCCCCAGCCAGGATGTGACAGCTTTATCTCAGCAGAGATAAGGTGCCTGCCCCCCTCCTGGCCCAGGATCACAGCTTGCCCCAAACAGGAGGCAGGAGATTGGACACAGCCTCCTGTCACACTGGTAACTCTGATAACTCTGTCAGGAGCCATGTCCAGGGCACTCAGCCCCCCTGGCCCAGCCCTCTCAGTGCCTGTGTTTGCTCAGGGGACTGGAAAATCACCCCATTGCAGTGTTCAGCTTGTTTTGCCTCCTGACTATTCTTAGCTCAGGGATGGCCCCTTCTCTCAGACTTACAGCCCTGCACCAGGCACAGCACAAGACCCCAGCAAACCCTCCCAGCCCAGCCCTCCAAGTGTAGAACTGCTGGAAAAGGGGTGGCCTGGGTTCAGCAGGAGCATTTCTCCCCTGTTAGCAACAAGGAATAATTTACAGCCTGGCAGCCTGGTTTTGTAATTTAGTCCTGGTTTTAGGGCTAAAACTTCTGCAGAAACAGCCTTTCATCTTTCCAGCACATCTGTCTCCCTCCCAGCTGTGCTCAGGAGGACTTTGCTCATCATTTCACCTCATCTGACCTTCACCCAGCACTGCACTGTGAGATCTGCACCCACCAGCCCCATCCCGGGGCATCCTGGAGTAGCCCAGCGCCCCAGGCCCAGCCCAGCCCTGTCCCCTGCTTGTGCCAGCCCTCAGCAGGGCTGAGATGCCACAGGACGATGCAAGGCAGCTCTGGAAATAACTTCCATGTGCTGAACCACCTGTTCCCAAAGCAGCAAGGTTTTCCTGCTCCTGCTGCCCGGAGTCTGGGAACAACTGCTGCTGGCTACATCTGTTGAGCATTTATTACCCGGGATGGGTAGGACAGGCCTTGGGATTGCTTATTCAAGATGCTGGATGCAGGGTTGGAATGCTCAGGCATGGGAAAGGGGCATTCCAGGAGGGGAACTTTGGCATAGCCATGGCTCCAGAGGGTCTCTAATCTCACTGTTATTCACAAGGTGCTTTTTGGAGACAAATAAAGGAGAAATAAAGGCAGAACTAATCAGAAATCAGCCCCCTCTTCCTCGGGGTCACTGCCTGCTCCTGCTGTCACTGTCCCCTTTCCTGTGAGGGGTCCGGGGCTTGGCTCTAAGCATCCCCTCCAGCACCATCCCCGGGATCTCTGCTTCCCCACAAACATCAATTCCCACTTTTCCCCCGGGCTCGGCCTGGTCCTGATGCCCCAGGTTTGGCCAAATCATTTGTGTGGCCTCTGAGCACCCATGGCTCCACAGAATCATTTCATGACACAGGAGAAGAGGGTTCCCAGTCCCAACCATGTGAAAGCCTCTTCCTGCATTCTCATTGCCCTCCTCCCTCAGACACTGTGTGGTCCCACAGAGCTGAGGGAACAGCAACAAATCCAGTTAAGAGGGTACACAAGAGAAAAAGTGGCTCAAGGAAATATTTATGCATCGTCTGCACGGAAACACATGAACCTTTTCATTAAAGCTTGGAAATCTTGATTTGGTGGAATTAGGACAACCCAGCAGACATTACAGAGATAGAGAGGAAATATTGCACTGACTACAAAAACTCTCCCAGAATTTGCTGTGTATTAAACAATCCAGATATTCTTCACACTCCTTGAAATCCCCCTCTCCTTTAGCTCAGGGCTGGCTGCTCACAGCTCTGGGGCTGAGTTAATCCTCCACAGTTCTGAGTCACTACTTTCCTCCAGGCTGCCCAGACATGGAGCTCTCTTTTCCCACCGTTTGCTCCAGGAATGGGTCATGTCCCTGCTCCAGTCCTGCTTGGCAGGTTCAGACCAGGCACAGGAGCATCCCATCCCTAACCCAGCCCCTGGCCTGCTAGAGAGCCAAAGCCAGGCTGGCCATGGGCATCATCACATCCCTGCTGTCCCCTGCAGAGACACAGGGAATTGGGATCTGGGAGATTTCCCCAGAACCAGGGCAGCCAAAATCCATCTGACCCACCTGGGCACCCTTCAAGGTGGTTCAAAAGACAAATGGCAAATACAGCCCAGGAGAGGGTCCTGATGCTTTATGCATGGCAATGCCTCCATGGCACAAAACACCCCAGAGGGAGCGGCCGGGGGACACCCTGAACCCTGAGCCGATTCCCTCCCGGGTCTGGATCCAGCGCATCCCTCCCAGGGAGGGGCGGGCGCCGCCCCAACCGTACCTGAGCGCCGGTGATGCCGGGGAGCGCGGGGAGCCGGCGGGGTCTGGGAAAGGCTCTTTGGGGCAGGAGGCTTTAAGGGGGCTCCAGCGCCCACCCCGGGGCGGGCAGCGCCGCAGGAATGTGCCCGGCGCCCAGCGAGGAATGCAACACTTGTGAGCTGCTATTTCGGCAGCCGCGGCCCTGGCCCCCTCCGCCGCTCCCCCTTCCCCCCCCCAGGAGCCCATATAAGCCCAAGCTATTGTGTGGCCTCAGAGATTTGCTATTTTAAACCCTCCGGACCGAGATACATGAGTGCCCGAGGGGCTGACACAAGCCAGCCCAGCTGTCACCGCGGCCGGGACGCTGATAAGGCAGCGCTGTCACCAGCGCCAGGAGCAGACCCTGCCCGGCAGCCCCGAGCCGGCTCCCTCAGCCGCTGCTCCGAGCTCGGGTTGCTGCAATGAGAAGGGAAGAGTCTGTTTTTAACGCCCCCATGACACATTTGATTCAGGGTTTTCCGTATTTTCCCCTCGTCGGGAGAAGGGAAGGGAACAGTTTCCAGTCCCAGACCAGCAGCAGGTGACCAGGAGCATCTTAGAAAGAACAACTTTTATTAGAAAAAAAAAAAAAAGGACAGAGAAACCCAAGTCCTTTCCTAAGCCTGACAAGCAGGATCAGGTCCAGGGGCAGCAGCAGATTCCCACACTGAATTTGTCACCATAGTGGTTGCTAAAGGCACAACCCAAACCCAAAGAATGGCCCCAATAGGAGAATTTGAACCCTTTGCCCATGGCACCCTAAAGCCACCCTAAATGCCTCAAGAGAGCATCCCCCATCCCTGCTGGGTGGGCTCAGCAGCCCGGGGAATGCAGGATCAGGGGCTGCACAGCAAAGGGCTCAGAAGGAAACACAAGAGGGAAATGGGGCCCAGCACAGGGCACTCAGCTCCATGAAATACCCCAAATAGGGCTGTGGCCATGGCCAGGGCCAGCTCGCCCTCCCTGGATCACTGGATGAAGGGTCACCGCTTGCAGGGACAGGGGATGGCAGGGACAAGGACAAGTCTCTGGTTCAACTGTGTGTGGAAGGAAACACCAGGGCCAAGTCCTCCCTTCTTCCATGAGACATCTCCAAGCACTCGTGTGACTTCATTAACATTAGCCCCAGCTGGGTCACTCTGGCAGTGACAGCCTGGCAGGGGGGTGACACCTGCCTGGCTGACCTGCCCCAGGTAGCAGGGACGGATGTGGTCCATGGATGTGCAGCTGGAACTCCCTTGGCCAGGCAGGTTTTCGCCCCACTGACATCTTCCAGCTGCCAGGGAGCTGTGTAGGGGATCCCCTTTGCCAGGGCAGTTCCGGGGCACAGGCAGAGATCAGGAACAGAACAGCAAAATGTGGTGGGCACACAAGGCAGGAGTTTGCCTTCAGCATCTGCGGGGAGCCTGCAGGCCTGGACACCCCCAGACAGGCAGTGAGTGGGGACTAGGGGCACAGGGAGACCCTTCCAGGCTTCTTCCTTCCCATCCCACAAGCAGAGGGACCCCATGACCTGGGTTGCACCCACACGTGGCACAGGGGACTCGTGGCAGTGGCTGCTGGACGGTTGGGTAGGGCTGGGATTTGATCTTTGGAGCAAACCAGTTTTCCCAGATGGTCTGATACCACAGCTGGTATTACTGCAACTGGAAAAGAAAATAGGAACCACTGAGGCTGTGCCCGAGGCTGCAACCGTCCCAGAGGCAGCTGCCTTAACCAGGACATTGGCTGTCCCCAGCAAGGCAGGCGCAGGCAGACATCCCATAAATCCTATCACAGGCCACTTCCCTTCTCCTCCCAGACCAGAATCCTTCTCTCCCTTACAGATGCCTCCAGTTATCCCTGCTTGCTGACTCCCCAAAGTCACAGCGTCCTGGCAACCCCCATGTCCCCTCTCCCCCCATATCCTGGCTCTGCCCCTACCTCAGAGGCTGTACCAGGTTTCAGAGCAGCTCCATAATTACCTTGCTGTCTCCAGAGGTGTCTCCAGGCTGCTTTATCCAGATGTCTCGCTTTGCCAGGCTGTTGATTCTCCGGATTTCCTGCAAACAGGAGAGTTGGAAGGGACAGGATAAAATTTTCCCCATGCACCCTGTGTAGTGTTGCCTTGGTCTGACTGTATCCAAACTTTGAAGCACACCCTGTCCAGGTAAAACCAGCCAGCTTTGGGATCCTGCACCTGAGAGACCCTCAAAGCCAAGTGCAGCTCCAGCCACAGAAGTGGAGCAGGTGCAATTAAAGGAGAACTAATCAAGAAGCTGCAGGCTTTCCCCAGGAGTGACTCCAGGAGCAAACCCTTTGCTGGCACAGCTGCCTGGCACAGACATGTCTGCGTAGTGTGGATCTCCCAGCCCAGCCTGGACTCACCTTCCCTGGCTGCAGGGCCAGGCTGGAGCTGTGCCTCCTGGGCCAGTTGGCTGCCACAAGCAGTGGCCAAGCCCCTCCATTGCTGTGAGGAGTGAGACCTGCCCAGAACCTGCTGAGGCTCTCCTTTCCAAGAATGCCAAACCACCCTGGGGCCAAAGGCTCTCTTGTCCCTCTCCTGAACATGTCCAAGAAGGAGCCACAGTGGCCAAGTAATGAGCACTGAGTCCCTTTGGCTGGGCACTTTGCACCTACAGCCACAAGACCCCCTGTTTTTGGAGTTTGGTTTCATGTGGGGGTGCAGATGGTTCCAGACCCCTCATGCACCAGGACCTCTCCAAGCACACACAGGTCTCCAAGCCCCTCTGAGCTGAGGGGCCGAGACACAGCTCCTCTCCCACTGGCCTCCAGGCAGAGCTCCTCATGCAGACAGAGCAGATGGGAGGGCAGAGATGGGATCATGTTGGGGTGGCAGGGTCAGGTACCCCTGCGTGTCCTGGGCCATGCACCCAGCTGGCTCCTGATCCCTCCTCAACGCACCAAGGGCTGGAATCAGCTGTCTTAAGAATTTTGGGCTCACAGTCAGGACACAGCAACAAGTAGAGCCCTGATATCTCATCATGGTGGCCCTGCAGCTCTGAGACCTCCAAACTTGGCTAAAATCCTCTCAAACCTTTAATAGGTTCAGCCAAGGGTTAATTCACCCTGTAACCCCGCCCGAGGTGCAGCACCATGTCCTGTGGGACTGCCTGGCCTCAGGGCTCTCACTTGAGGTTGACACAAGCTGGTACCTTGCTGTTTTCCTCCTTAGCAGGCTCCTGAGCTCGGCTGATCCACAGATTAATGCGGGATGTCACCGATCCTGGGATCTTCAGGCTGTCCTGTGGCACACAGAGGGACACCAGGGTTACAGCAGTAGCTCTCCCTCTGCACGAATGTAACCCGGCCCAGTCCCCAGGGCACGGGGAGACTGAGCTGAGCTGCAGCAGGCAGAGCCCAGCCCACACGCTGGCTCCATCCCAGCTCCTCAAATTCCAGCGCTCGGCAGGAACCCACATAGTCCCGGGGCAGTTCCTGTGCCCAAACCCAGCTCTGGCACTCAGCTCCCACCAATCCCAGCAGCTGCCTGCCAGGCTGAGCCTGGTATCCGAAGAGGGGAAGATTTGCCCCAGAGCCGGTGCCTGCCCCAGCACAGACCCGCCGGGAGGTCCCAGCTCAGCGCAGCTCCTGCCTCACCTTCCTGAGCGCCGCCGGCTCCGCCTTGCTGGGAGCGCTTCCCTCGAAGAAGTTGCGCTTGCTCGCCACCCCCTCCGAGGAGAGCAGACGACTCTTCTGGACAGGCACGGAGGATTTCACCCCCTCCGACCGCTGGGAGAGAGAGGGGCGTCAGCAGGGCTGTGCTGCACCCCGAGGGGTGAAAAGCAAAGTCCAGCTTCTGACAAACACCCTGAGCCCCTTGGGGTCTGGTTCCCTCCCCTGCCCATCACCAGCTCACAGCCCTGTGCACTTCCCCCCAGCCGACCACAGCATCCCCAGACCCTCTCCAAAGGACATCCCCTCCCTGCAAGGCCATGCAGCATCCCCAGACCCCCTCCAAGGGTCCCTGCTCCTGAAACCCTGAGGCCAATCCATTTTCCTGCCTGGGACCATCTCATTCATCCCTGTCAGCTCTGGTATTTGGTGCAGCTTAGGCCC
This sequence comes from Cyanoderma ruficeps, assembly GCA_008694505.1. NCBI lineage: Eukaryota > Metazoa > Chordata > Aves > Passeriformes > Timaliidae > Cyanoderma > Cyanoderma ruficeps. The sequence continues at coordinate 625,686 of VZDJ01000444.1, forward strand.
TCCCCATGCGGCTCCAGGCCACCCCTGTCTCCCCACACAACCCTCCCACGCCCGCCTGGCTCTGCCAAGGGCCTTTGGTACCTGCACAGCCGAGTTGTACTTTTCCAGCTTCTCCCCAATGGTGCTGTTGCTGCCTGGGATCCTCAAACTAGCACTGGTGAACAAGAGGAAGAGTTGAAACCAGCCCCCTCAGGATCTCCTGGGACTCAGCCCATGGTCCCGGGGAGCTGCACTTGGCAGGAGAAGGTCCCGTCCCTCCCAGGCACTCCTGCCTCTATCTGCCAGGGGAACCAAACAGTCCATTTCCTGCTAGTGACCGGGACCTCTGTGTCACCACCCTTCCAGGGCCACAGTGAACACTGAAATATCTCAGAGCTCCTCAGCCTGCCCTGGGTTCAGCTCTGCCAGCTCTGAACTGCATCGCCCCCCTGTCAGTGTGGCTCTGCCTACAGCATGCACCTGCCCATGGAGTGGGGGGAGATCCCTTGATCTGGTCACCAAAGCCAGGTCAGGCTGCTCATGGACCTGTTTGGATGTCCCCATGGATGGGACCTGCACCAACAAGGACACAAGCACCAACATGGAACTACATGACTCAGAAGACAGTGGGGGCTTGCTAAGGGATATTGGAGCAACCTGGGAGAGCAGATGATGTTCCTGCCCATGGCAGGGGTTGGAATGAGGTATTTAGGGTCCCTTGGAACCCAAACCATTCTATGGTTCCAGGATCTGATTCAGATGCAAGCTGCAGGTTGGACATTGTCCTGTCCCCTGCCAAGCATCATTGCCTGCCCAGTCCAGCACCCTGGGGACCAATGTCCAGCAGATCTATGCCAGGCCTGTCAGGCCCATCGCCTCTTCCTCCTTTGGAAAACAAAGGATGGCAATTCCTGCCCAGCAGGACCGAAACAAAACAACATGGTGAGAGGTGCTGACCTCCTTGTGAGAGGGCTTTGGCTCTCTTCTTTCTGCTTCCTGGAGATGATCTGGAAGACACAAGGAGAGGAGAAGCTGCAATGAACTTTGCTTATCCAAGATATGCACTATCTCACTGATCTCCCCCAGGAAAGATGCATTTGCACCCACACCAGAGCTTATCTCATATCTCAAAGCTCCCCAGACTGTAGACACTTTATGGTGATAATAGTTTTATTCCAAATAAAGCCTCATGGAAGTCAATCAAGTGTAGCCAGTCAGCCCTGACTCACAGCAGGGAGGATCTTAACAGTTCCTGGTTTTCCCAACCTCTTCAATCACTTTTCAAGAGGTCTCTTTTGAAATGAAATATATTCTCAGACTGTAACATGGGATGAGAGGGAGGATGGATGTTATTTTTATCCTGTGCTTTCACATAAGACTGGAAAGGCTGGAAGGTGGATGGTAATTCCTGTGGCTCTGTAGATTCTGAGAACAATGAGCTCCCTGTTTTCTTGTCACTTCCCGTGAGTTTTCTGGCCAGCATAAGGTAGATGAACTGGACATGTTCATCCTCACACGCCTTCAGTCAGACATGGAGAAGGAAAACAGGGAGAAGAGGGAAGCAGAACTGCACTGCCCAGACCAAGGGTAGATTTTGAACACGCTTCTGGGAACAGGCTCTTCCCACATAACCCAGAGGCCAAAGCAATCCTTTCTTCCCCCCAGCCTCCACGGCCTCAATGGAATCCTTTCCCCACCTGCTTTAGCTCTTACCCGAAAGGAAACGGTTCTTGGGCTGGCCCGTCGGATGGAGCTGCTGAAGGTGACGTGAGTTGGAGAAGGCTCTGGCTTTTCTGCAGGTTCATCTTGGGGAGGGAACAGCTGGATTACCTGCTTTGTGGGGTTCCTGGATGGCTGCTGAGGAAAAAGGAGACATCAGATGCATCCCTGCAGAGCCTGCAGAGAAGACTGAGGTGCAGGAGCTGAGCAGTCAGGGCAGGAACTGGGTTGGAGTGGGAGACCAAAATCCTCCAAACCTTTCCTGTCTCAACTGGACACACAGAGTCCCAAACAGCCCTTCAGTGTCACCATGATGGCAATCAGAGGGACTTGCTATAGAAGGTGATCAGGACAGAACAGACCAGGGCGGGGAAGGAAGCAGTGGGGCCCTGTCCACCACCTCATGCTTTGCAGCTCTCAGGAAAACCTCCTCCAAAATCCTTCAGGTCCCATTTCCCTCCTTTTGGTACTATTGGGCTGTCCCTCTCTTTGGTCCCCCCAGCACCCAGGAGCTCTGCCCCCTAGGCCTGGTGGCCCATCCATTCCGGCTCACCTGCTGCTCTGGAGATGAGGTCAGCGCTGAGGTTTTCTCCTCCGTGCTGCGGTTTCCCACCCTGGTGAGGATCTTCACCTCCCGGAGCCGGCAGCTCCCCACCTCTGGTGGCTCCTTCACCTCCTTCCTCTGCTCCCCCTGAGGAGTCCACACTCCTTGGTCTTTGTCTTGGAGCCGTGCCCTCACCACCACCTTCCTCTCAGAGGCTGGCTCCACGTTCTTGTTTCCTGGCGGGTCCCCTCTGCCCTTGGCTGCCTCCTGAGCCCGCTCTGCCGCCTGGCTGCTCTCCTGCCTCCCGCGGGGCCGTGGCCCTGTCTCCAGGCAGCTTTCTCCCACCCCTGGCTCCTTCTGCTCCTTCTCCTGCCTCGGCTTTTCAGACGTTGGTGGGATGCATCTCGTCCTTCTCCCTTCTTGTGTCTTCAGCACCTCTGAGAGCTTTCTCTCCTCCCCATCCTCCGGAGACTGCGGCTTCACCAGGGATGGAGGTCTAGGGAGAGGGACAATATGGGATTGTCAACCCATTGACAACTTCAGCATCTGGGACTAGAGGGGTGGATTTCATGCTACAAGTAAGGCAAAAGGCTCTGGGGACGGACAAAAAAATCCCAGTAACATCCTGGAGTCCTTCCTGCAGACTAGGGCTTGCAGCCACTCTCATCCCCATCACCCCAGCTCAGCTGTCTGGATTAAAATTCTCTTTTCCTTTTTGACATAGAGATGAAGCATTTCTGCAGCCTTGTCCTAGGATACCAGCACCCACCAAGGCCTGTGCCAAGGAGATCCAGGCACAGGGCAGTGTGCTGGGTCTGCTGCTGGATAAGAAATGTGACTGTGTCTCTTCACTGGACTAGGAAAAATCCCACCAACTTTAAGTGGGAAGTGTTGGTTGGAAGTCAGTCTGCTCTGGCAGGTCCACCCACAGTCCCAACATGACCTGTGAAAAGCTGTTTCTCCTCCTTCCCTAGGGCAAACAGGCACAAGGTCTGGGAAAGGGCAGAAGGACACCTGGCAGGCTGTGTCTGCACACTCCCAGGATTGGGAAGCAGACGGGATAACATTTGCCCTCTTCCTGAATCGCAATCACCACACGGCCAACCTGTGTCAGCACCAGGGAAGAGGAACTTGCCCTTCCCACCTGGGTTATTTTAGTCATGTCCAGCCCCCATCCACCCCATATCCAACCCAATCCTATCTCTATCCTATCTGAAACACAGAAACACCTCTGGAGTGGGAGTCTCACTGTGGACACAAACCACCTAAATACTGGACGTTTCCAGGATCAATTTAGAGAGTGGGTCAGGCTGTGTAAGGGCAGTCTGATCGCAGAGCACTCCAAATCCCAGCTCAGTGCAGCCAGGGATTTGGGAAGCACCACTTGGGTCAGACCTCTTGGGTCAGATCCCCACTTCAGCAAAGGTCCCACAGCGTCACTGTGAGGTTCAGAGGGGCAGCACAGCCAGACTGGCTCTGCCTGCTCTGCTCTCCTGCCTTGCACCACTTCCCTGCTGCAGATCCCACCTGCAGGACCCACCTGAGCTCAGCCCTGGCACCAGCCCCCCCCAGAACTCCTGCTCCTGTGCCATGGGGAGCCCACCTGAGACATCCCACTTGTGCTCCTCCTGGGGAGCCCATCCCTCCTCCCAAGGGCTGTTGGTTGGAGCACAGCTCTTCTCACAGCTGAGCCCCTCCTCATCCAGGAGCCATTCCCACCAAGCGCAGCAGCAGCTGCCAGGGCTCAGTGGCAGGAGTGAGGCCAATGCCAGCAGGACCCCACAGACCTGCTGGAAGCTGGGCTGGTGTCTTTGACAGGGCTGGCAGGTTCCTCGTCCGTGGATGTGGACGACAGCAGGTTGCGGTGCCTTCGCCGGCGCTCTCTTTGCTGCTCTTCCTCATCCTCCAGGGTTCTCTGCCTGGCCAGGCTGTTTGGGAGGAAACACAAGCACATGGGGAGGCTGTGTCCTGCATGGGCACCCTGAAGCCCTGGTGCCAGACAAGAAAGGAACTGCTACACCCGGGGCAAGACCAAGGGGCTGACAGAAGTCACCTTGCTGGAGGAGAGTGTTACCAGCATGAGCTAAGTGTCCCAAACTGCTCTCACTCCACCCAGCTGATGCAGGCCCTTCCCAAAGTGAGCACTTGATTTCCCAACTCCCATTTTCTCTTTCTGGAGGGAGCACTCATTTCAAAGGAATCCCCATATTAACCAAACCTTCCAGAGGAAAGATATTGAACCTAACTCAGCCAGACCGGGACCCTTGAGCTACCACACAGACCTCAACCACACACACTGGAAGGGAACCACTGTGGCACAAGAATTTAGGCCAAAACCAAGTTGTGGTGATGGCAATTTAATTTTTATAGAGCAAAAAGCCTCAGATGAAAAAGTATCAGAGGCTGAAGGCAACTGCTGAGATGCTCTGCCTGAGGATGGGGCTGGCAGGGCTCCTCTTCCCCACTACATATGCCTGGACTGGGAATTGTTTATAATCACAGACTGAGCCAAAAAGACAAGGTTTGGAATAATCTTTGAGCATTTTATTTTGCAAAAGCCAAATGTGGGTTGTTGGTGGTTTTTTGTTTTGGTTTGGTTTGGGGGTTTTTTTGGTTTTGTTTTTTAAATAAAACACCATTTGGAATAAAACGTTGTCTGGAAAACACTAGCTCTGCTATCCTTTCTTTGTGCCAAACCTGCCCACTCTCTGTGCCGGTGCATGAACTGTGTTAGAAAATATTTTTATTGGCTGGATGGAACTTTTCAGAGCCAGGTTCATCTCCCCCAACACGAGCCCTCAATCAGCCACAATCCCTGCAGGGAACCCCATGGAGCTCCCGGCACCCCAACAGAGCCTCCCTGCACAGGGTCCATCCCAGGGCCTCATCCCAGCTCGTCCACGGCTTTATCATGAATTTGACTTTTAGCGAAAGTCAGAGGGGTAGGGCCGCGTTACAGCGAGTGCGTTCCGAGTTACTGAGTAATCACAGCCGGTCATAAATTAATCCGCTTTACCCCCCGCGAGTGCTCGCGGCTTCTGTTCTTCCTGCTCGGGGCAGGCGGGAGCTCGGCGGGGCCAGCGGAGCGCGAAGAGGGGACAGAACCCGGCTGAGAGCTCAGGGCTGGGGACAGGACAGTGCCAGGGACAGGGTGGGCACAGGGCAGTGCCGGGCTGTGCTGCTTTCCCCTCCCCTCCCGCCGACCCCACAGCCGAACATCCTCAACAGCAATCGGACCCACGGCTGGGGAGCTCCGGGCGGTCTCCCATGCCCCGCTCGGTACCGGGAGAGACGGGGCAGGCGAGGGCTGGGATTTGCCCGGGAGCATCCCCAGGTGCGGCAGCCCCGCTCCGTGCCCGTGTGCGCAGCCCGGCCGTGTCTGTACAGACAGCGATCCAACCCTGCACGCTCATTCCCCGCCGGCAGGTTCCCGGGTGGGGGGGACACAGATCCCGGTGCCTCTGGGCTCCTGTCCCTCAAGCAGTGACAGCACAGAGCACTGATGCCAGCCTAAATCCTCATGACGACTGGGTACTTCTTTGATTTCACGTGGACAGTCTCCTTCCAAGTGAAAATGGGATTTTCCTGCCTTGAATTACTGTGGCTCCTTCTGAGGCAGAACAAAACCTGGCATTATCCACAGGCAGCTCCTCCACAGGCAGTTATTTGTAATTAAATGATTCACCCATCAGGCTATGGATTTGCTCTGCCAATCTTTCCCTCCTCTTTTCAAAGAGGGATTTATTTCTCGCTGTCTTACCTTTTTTTATCTCAAAGAGATGAGTAAAAAACTTTGGCAAGTGTCCCTGCCTTGTCCTCTCCTGCCCTGTCAATGATTAGTGCAGAGCTTTCTGACATTTCTGCTGTTTCAGTGCTGCCTCATCTCAGGAGAGCTCAGGAAATTTCTTCCAGGGCTGTGAAGCACACGGAGTGCAGGACCCAGCTGGGCTGGTGTTGGGGTAGGTCCGTGGCTCAGAGGAGATGGATCTGGACAGGGCTGGAATGGCCTCTGGGTCCATCCCACCCATGGCAGAGCCAGCTGAGAGCTGGTGGCCTCCGAGTAGTGGGGTCTCAACTAAAATAGGGAAGTTTTTCACAGTGAGGGTGGGGAGGCCCTGCCACAGGGTGCCCAGAAAAGCTGTGACTGCCTCTGGATCCCTGAAGTGTCCAAGGCCAGGTTGGACGGGGCTTGGAACAGCCTGGGATAGTGGAAGGTGTCCCTGCCCATGGCCAGGGGTGGAACAGGATGAGCTTTAATGTCCCTTCCCACCCAAACCATTCTGGGACTCTGTGCATTCCTCGTTCTTACACCCAGTACTGAGATTTGCAATTAAGTCTCAGAACCATAACATCCACTTGGACCAGGATTCCTGCTTTGATTTGTGGGACAGTGTGGCTCTGTCCGAGTTTCTGTCAGCTCCTCACAGCTGAGGCTGGCAGGGCTGCCCTGGGGTCTGCAGGGGGTCAGGGCTGCTCCAGCCTCGTGCGAGCCCCTGACCCACCCCAGGCTGCCCAGACGTGCTCCCCTGCTCTGGGTCACTCTTTGGGAAGTCGGAGGGACTTGGCGGTGCTGCGAGGATTGCTCAGGGATTGCTCAGGCGTTGCTCAGTGGCTGCCGCTGAATCAGGGCTTGCTCAGCACAGCAGGGGCTGCAGTCTCCGCAGGGCAGAGCAGGACACACACCCAGGGGCTGCAGGGGCACGGGGGGAGTGGAAACGCCCCCAGCCAACTCAGAGTAAGTCTGGAGGCACAGCCCAGACGGTCTGTTCCCCAAGGAAAGGCAAAACAGACCTAAAATGTACCCAGCATGGGGCAAGAATGCTTATCCAGGTAATTCTCCTCTGCCTGGCTCAGCTACCCCAGGCAGCAGAAACAAAAACGCCTCTGATCTTGCCCAGCCACAAGAAACTCCGTGGGTCACTGAGCTCTCCGTGGGGCTGACATTTCACCTCTGCAAACAACAAACAACACTCCCAGGGCAGCTGCCCTCTCTTCACTTCCTCCCCAAAACCCCTCGGCCGCCAGCAGCCCACCCTCACCCCTCCCTGCCCGCGGTGGAAAGGGTTAAGCATTGATCCACAGCACTTACCTGGAGAGATCGGACCAGTTCCTTCTGCTAAAGGACATTCCTGCTTCCCGGGAGTTTCAGAGAGTCCCCAGAACCTGAGCAGGCATCCAGGCCAAGGTGCCGTGAGAGCCGCGGGGCTCAGCGCTGCCGGAGACTCTGCTCCCCGAGAAGGAGGGAGGAACTCCCTGCAAGGTTATTTCCCTGTGCACCTTTACCCTGCCTGCCACCAGCTGCATCACATGGTTCCTTATCTACCTGACACAGGCAGGGCTGTGATTTGTGTGCCAGCGGCGCGGGGCGAGAGCCGCCCTGCCCAGCAGTGCCACGCAAAACCAGAGCCCTCCTCGCTGCCAGGCTCCGAGCCGGGACCCGCGGCTCGGGCCATCCACGTCTCCCAGGGTTTCGGAGACAACTCCCTGCAGAGAACCTGTTCTACCAGCCACAATCCACCAGTCAACAACTCCTGCAGCCCGGCGGAGGAGGTGAATTACCCCGGGCTGAGTGGGAGGAGGTTGGCTCCCGGGGATCCAAAACAGTCATTAAAACACCTCCGGCTGGGCGCAGTCCAGTGCTTTCCAAAGAGCTTGGGAGGGTCCCCTGCTCCTTCCAGCCCTTTCTAGATGTCTCGGATGGAACTGTCAAGGTCTTCCCATTCCAATGAGCTTTGCTGCAGCAGTGAACGCTCACAGAGTCTCGGGGGAGGGAGATGGAGCATGGGGGGATCCAATTTTTGTGGCTGAAGCCCTGTGCCAGAGAGAAGATGTGTGCCCAGGCTCATCCTGCACCTGGACCCAGCCCATCAAACCCATCACCTCCTCTGACTGTGCCCTGAGACCCCCACCCTTACAGAGGGCAGCCCCTTCTGCCAAGGGCAGGTGTGAAGCCATGGGGGAGCTGCCTTTAGTGGGGGAACAGGGGTTGTCTTAGGGCTGGATGGGGCCCGAGGCACATTAGAGACAGGTCCCAGCCTGGATTTTCCCACAGCACGGCCATGACCCCAGTGCTCCCACTGCTCGGGCAGCCAGGCACTATTGTCTGTCTGCAGGAAATGTCATCCAGGACCCCCTGAGTACAACCTCTGCTCCCTGTGAGATCCACCCCTGCACCAGCCCGAGGAACTGGTTGTGAGGCTGGGCTGGCCCTGCACACCTCCAGCCCACAGGGGTGTGCCATGACCTGAGCAATGATTTTAATCAAAGGTTCCTGATTAAAATCCCATTTCTAGGAGATAACCCTGTCAAACGAGCCGCCTGCTCCAGGCAGGACTCACTCTCTGCTTTTCTTTCTTCTTGCAGTAATCGCTCGTCTTTCAAGTGTTTTCATATATACAGAGAATTCAGTTAGTTGTGACATAAGGGAAAAAAAATTACTTAAATAACCTTGCAAGCATCCTGCTAATTGCTGACAGACTATATATAGCAGTCCAGCATCAGCAGCTCCTCTAGAGCAATAAAAGCTCTGTGATTAATGCACACCAAGCACGGCGCTTGCAAAACTCATTGCCAAAGGATAGCACTGGAGCACAGGACTTAGCAGGGTTTTCCAAAGGATTAGACTGAACGTGGCAGTGAAAGAACACCCTCAGCTAGGATCTACACAGCAAAGGAATATAAAACCTCCCAGTCTGCAATTCCTCTGGTTATTAAGTTGAAGAAATTCTAGACGGGCATTTAGTGCCTGGGGATTAGGCACAGGATGAGCCTTGCTGACACTTGGCCCTTCCCAGGGCTTTATTTGCAACTCAGAAAACGTTTGGAGCTGAGAGGATTTCTCCCCATGGGTTTGCCCTGTTTCCCTCGAACCCAGGAAAATGATCAGTAGAGAAAATATCCTTCGGCAATAAGTTCCCAAGGCTTATTCCCCACTGCTGGAAATATCCTCCTTTATCTTGGATGAGTCCTGCTGGGCTGTTCAGCAGCACAAAGCATTGACTTCTCATGTCTGGATCTTTGCTGCCATGGAGCTCCTGTTTTCCCTGATGTTCCTCACGTCTTTTCATGTCCACCATAACCCCAAAATTTCACTCCCAAGGAGGTAAAACCAGCCCAGAGCCCCTCATCTCACAGACAAAGTTATGCTGGATTTTTCCCCTGTGTGTCACTTCATACCCTTCTAAACCTCCTTTGCCACTTTATCCCCAAACTCCAAGTGCTGCCAGATCTTTCTGAATGTCTGCATCACCAGTCTTTCCCTCTGCTGTGACAAAATCTCAGGAATTATCAGCAGTTTGTTATCTCACTACTGTTTTCTTTCTGCTGGTTGATTATTTAGCTCTGTTTGGACTTTCCCTCTGAGCTGTGCTTGACCTAAAGGTCTTTGTTTCTTGAAACCCAGGAAAATGCTTGTCTCCCAGGTCACCCTTATCCACAGGCTCATTGATGCCTTCAGCAAACAACAGTCACTTTGTCAGACTGGATTTCCCTTAACAAAGTTATTTAGGCCACCCTGAGCTCATCCTCAAGGCACAGCCCAAGCTGCAGGTTCCCGGAGCTGAGGGTGATGAAATCAGGCAGAGAGATGAGTCTGTGAGGGAAGGGATGCCCAGAGAACCAGTCTGATGTTTATCCAGACCTGCTCCCTTCTCCAGGCTGTCCCATCTGCTGTTCCAGACCCACAGCCCTGAGGGGAAGGCTCCGTGCTCATCGCCAAGGGAGCAGAGCTGCAGGATGTGCCCTGAGCAGGGAAGCTCCAGGGCCAAACCCTCCTCCCCTGCTCTGCCCAGGGGAGCTGCACCTGCCCAAGGAGGAGCCCAGGGCTTCCCTGGTGTGATCAGCAGAACTCACTACTACCCTCTAAGGAGCTGGACCAGTTTTAACAGGGCTGTTTTTTCCCTTGGGAACAGTGTCCTGTGTCTCATCACAGTGCAGGGCCTGTTTCTTTGGCTATAGAGTGGTGGAGAGCTCCCAGTTTCCACAACTGTGCTGTAATGATGGCATTCCTCAGCTTCTCCCAGGGCCCAGCCATGAACCCTCCACCTCCATCCCTTGTGCTGGTCCCTCAGCCACGGCGTAGCTCCTCCCAAGGCTCATCCCTGCTGCTCTGCCATGGTGGAGGAGCATTTTCTTCCCAGGCTTCCCTCCTGAACTCCATGGGCTCCATGGCCAGGAAAAGGGGCTTTCACTCTTGCTTGCCTCCATCCCAACACTGCAGTGGTGCCACAGCTCCCAGAGGTCCCACCAGCATTTAAAAGCTCTGTGAGGAACTGGACGTCTCCCTGCATCCCTGGGATGGTGCTCTGCAGGCTCTGGAATGGTTCAGGGCTCTCTTTTCCCCTAAAATGTATTCAGATTTTAGGGAGATGTGTGCGATGGTACAGAGAAAGCTCTGTAGAAGGGTCTGGAATTGGTGCTTGCTCAGAAACTGAACCAAGCTCAATCACGGCCTCTTCTAGGAAAGGAAATATTCCTAGGAAAGGAGTATCCATTGTCTGAACTCCCTGGCACCAGCTACCAGAGGCCTTATTTTCCTTTAGAATTTAGCATTTTATTTAAAAAAAAAAAAAAGACCAATCTTGCTTCAGAAATTCCACGGTGCCTCATTGTCTTTCAGGTTCCCATTCCATTCCCTGCAGATTGGCCTTCTCATCAGATGCCATCCCTGTGACACTCCAGATCTAACAATGGCAAATGAGGGACATCCCCCAAAAGTGACATCAGTGCAAACTTCTCAGGTGATGGAAAGAACAAGCACAGCTCACTGCCAGCAGCTCTGGGACAACCACACCCTCACAGCACAGAATCCCAGAGTTCTGGGGCTGGAAGGGACCTCTGGGGATCAGTCAGGCCAACCCCTGGCCAGGCAGGGTCACCTGGAGCAGGGGACACAGGGATGTATCCAGGTGGGCTTGGAATGTCTCCAGAGAGGGAGACTCCAGGCCCTCCTTGGGCAGCTGTTCCAGGGCTCTGCACCCTCCAAGGAATAAAGTTCTTCCTCATGTTGAGGTGGAACTTCTTGTTTGAGTTTGTGGCCGTTCCTCCTTGTCCTGGCCTGGGCACCCCTGAATTGGTCGTGATTCCTGAGGAATCCGTGAGCAGTGAGGGACAGGGCTCAGGCCCAGCAAAGGAAGCTGGACAAGAGGGACATGCCCTGCTCCCCCTGAGCCCTGCTCCTCCCCGGAGCTGCAGCACCTGAGCCTGGGAGGCTCCAGGAGGGGAAAATTCCTTGTGGTTTTTACCACAGGGGACACACAGGACCAGCTGTGATGAGTCAGGGGTGACAGGAGTTGTGCCATGGCCCTGCCATGGGGTCTGATCCTGCACCCAGAGCCCACAGGGGTCCCAGGGGTGGCCCAGTCACCTCAGGGACTGCAGCCTGGGCCAGCCCTGCGTAGGGCAAGATGCCACAGTGACCTGCAGAGGCCGTGAAGTTTATTAACTTCACCCCCTCCAGCCTCCAGCTGAGCTGTAAATATTCAGGGAAATATTTGGGTACAGTTCAGGTGTCTCTGAACATGACTGGTCAGCAAGGAGGTCACACAGCCCCTGTAACTTGGAAGGGACCATGTTGTAACCAAGGGGGCATGTTTTTGGAAGTCCATACTGTCTTGATGATATTTTTTTTTCCTCCTGTCCAATTTAATTTGAAATTTGTGCCATTTTAAGATTCTAGTGCTGTGCTTTGCTTTCTTTCAGGGGTCTAGGCTGCAGTGGAGCAAACTGCAGCACAGTGGGGAACGGGCTCTGCTCAGCTCAAGGAGACAGGGCTGACTTCCAGCTCCTCTAAAAAGAGACACCCGTGATTCCTGCAGCATCAGTCTCTCTCCCTGAGAACAGCCTTGCGAGTCCTTGATTGGGGCTGAATTTTCAGTAAAATGTACTGGAGAATTCCTTTCTAATTCAGTGAGCAGAAACTGAGGCTGTTGTCACCTGGGAGGGAAACAACCATGGGACTGCAGAGCTGTGGGGTGAGGGAAGCCAGGTGCATCCCCAGATGAAAGGCTCAGCCTTTCCCTTGCCATGGGGAGAGCTGGGATCCCAGCTGGCCCCGGGCCACAGGAGCAGCTCCAGAACAGAAATGGAGAGGAAGACTTGGATCCCAGTTCCTTATCCAACCAGGAGAGCTCAGAGCAGACTGTTGCATCTTCGCCTGGAGATTCAGTCCCAATAAAAAAGGTTTTTTTCCCCACACTACTTCTGTTTCTAATAAAACTGAATTCTGTAAAAATTTGTTTTCCCATGGCAGTCAGTGTGGTTTTCCACCAGGGAAGGATGAAAATGGGACCCAGTGACTGGGGAGCATTATACCATGAAAAAGTAGGGAATCTTTGTAGAGGGAAAAGCTTTGGGAGTGGCTTTTTCTCTCCCCACTCAATCTAAAGCACAAGGTGGCCCCGTGAAGCCACCTGTAGCCCATGACAAGGGCATGTGGGCCCTGGAACCTTGCTGAGCACACCTGGCTGCCTTTGGGGCTGCAGAATCACCCTGGGGAGCCCCTACATTTGGCTCTGCAGCAGTTTTGGGTGAGCAGGATCTGAGGGCAGGCTGGGCACAGGGACAGGGACTTAGGGACAGCCTGAGTGCCCAGCATTGACCTGGTGAACAGCACCCCTATGGCCTTTCATCTCCCTTCCATCCCCCCCACCCCACAAACTCCACCCCTTTTTTTAAATTACCAAATTAGCATAATTGTACTAAGCTCACAGAACAGTTCTCAGCCCCTGCTGTGCCATTTTCTGTTTCTATTCCAGGCCTGAAGAAGGCTTTGTTTCCACAAAACCTCTCTTGCATTTTCCAGCTCTACCAGTTGGTCAGGTCACAGTTATTAACTCTCCCTGCACATCTTTCTTCCTCTGCCAGGAGCTGTGTGAGTTCCCTCTGGGGATTCCCGGAGAGATCCCAGGATCTCAGACCTCGGCACTGCTCCCACCTGGGCCCTGAGCTTGGAGGGCTGAGCTGCCTCCAGTGTGGGGCAGGCTGGGCCGGGGCAGATCCTGGGGTCTCACCACGGACCATTTTCGGTCACCTCTGGGAGCTGAGTCACTGGTGTTGGCCAAGACAGAGACACTTCCCGGGGCTGGGCCTGACTGGAACCTGTCCTGGGGTGCCTGGAATGAGGACACAGGAGACATGGCACCCTGTAAGGCGGCAGCTGCTTGGCCAAATTAAGCTTGAAAAGATGAAAAATGGGCGGGAAAGGCTGTGTGCCATGGAACTGCTCCAGTCCTGCAGGAGGATGCTGAGAGGATGGAGGGTCAAGTGGAAGGGACTGAGCATCCCAAAGACTGAGCCAAGGGAGAAAATTTTCCAGTGGCAGCCTCCTCTGATCCATTCCTGATTTGGGGAAGAGTTTGCATATGAGTTTTGAATCCTCCATGAAGGAGCTGCAGGGTGCTGTGGCAGCCTTGAGTGCTGGTGGCCAGGCTAGAGAAATGTCCCCAGTAGCCTCCTCCCTCACCCGCTGTGCCCAGGGACAGTGAGCAGCTTGGCTCAGTATCCCTGAATTGGCCAAAGGAAGGGATGTGATGCCAGAGGAATTGAGCTGTCCTGGAGACAAGGCGCAAACCCAAACCCACCTCCCAAAGCCTCTCCCTCACTCCCACTGCCAGCCATGAGTCTGCTGGAGGAAGTCCTGCAGGAGCCATCTGCATGGGGCCACCTTTTCCCATCCCTTTCTTTAGGGAATGCAGTCTTTTCCTGGGAAGGTTGATCTCTCTTGGAGCCCACACGCTTTTTGATGCAGTTTCCTTCCAGCCCTGTCTGGGACCTGCCCTTTGCTCCCAGTTTATTGCATTTTCTGCACTTTACAGGTCACTCCAAACAGATGGGGGGTGCTGCAACACACCCCAGTGTGGTGTGGGCTTGAATCTGTGGATGCTGCAATTCCTCTGGATACCCTGGGAACGCAGACAAAGCACTGCTGCAACTACCAAGAGCATGCTCTGCGTGTGTGGGCTGAGCATCTCCTGCAGTGCCCCCAGCCAGGAGACCCCATGTAGTCTGAATTCTCACTAATTCACCCTTCCAGCCCTGCTCCAGAATGAGCTGACACATTCCCAGCTGCTTTCACTGACCAGCTGTACTTTGGGGGGCTGTGACACAGGAAATGGTTGGGCTGCGGGGGGAGCATGGGCTCTTTGGCCAGAAATATGGATTTATCTCTGGAAATAAGCCTTGAAAAGGGCCTGCCCCAATTGCCACAGTTCCAGTGCTTGTGGTGGGCAGTTGGTGAAGGAGTTGGTGTCTGGAGCTCTGAAGGCTTTTCCAAAACCAGAGAAGAAGCAGGGCTTGGAGAACAGGCAGCTCTATTCACCCAGCCTAGTGGCTGGGAAGCTGCTGCAGCCCCGAGGCCCAGCAGTGTGGCCCTGAACAGGGCCAGGGGGCTCAGCAGAGCTGGTGGGACATGAGGAGCAACCTGGGGCTGGAAGGGATGAGCCCGAAGCCTGTGTGACCCCAGAGTGTGGTGTCTGGGTGCCAGCGTGGGGACATTGTGACCTGGCCCGGGGCAGAGTCCTCCCAGTGATGACCCCACACGACCTCGGCCCAGGACACGTCCTTTAATACACGTGTGGCTGCACAGGGACATCTCGGGGTGACACATCTCGGGCTGAGCCACCAGGCATGGGGCATGGGGGAGCAGCAGCTGCCTCTGGGGCGTCTCTGCAGGGCTGAGAGGGGGTGGGTGGCCAGTGGCCCTTGGGCTGATGGAGGGAGGACAGGAGCAGGCCTGAGGGCACTGCTGGAAGGAAGAAGCTCAGGTCTCCTTCCCACACCGTTGTCCTTGTGTTTCAGCTCCGTGGGAATTCAGGGAAGGGCACAAAGGGGCAGAGGAGCAGCGAAGGCAGGCTGGTAGCAGGGATGGGGACCGTCTTCTTCCCAATGCGCCTGTGGGAAAAAAACAGCAGAGGGGCAGAGGGGCAGAGGGGAGGGGCAGGGCTGGGTGTGCAGCCCAGGGTNCAGCAGCCTGACGGTGGTGCCAGCAATGCCCACGGGATGAGGGGGCACAGGCAGCACACCCAGAGGGGAGCACCCAGGAGAGGGGCTGGCTGGGACCCCATGGCAGGGAGGTGTGGGACAGACCCCCCCCCAGCTGTGTGGTGGGACACAGGGATTTGTTGCCTTTTTCTGTAGGGAGTGGGGGCATTTCTGCATCTCTCCAAGCACAGCCCAGGAGGCTGAGGGAGCACAGGGGGATCAGGACCCGGCCCTACCTCTCACTGCCCTGTGGGGGACTTGGCAGCATCGAACATCTTCTTCCTCCCCTCCATGCCCGACATGGCTTCCACATTCTTCCGCCAGTCGCCCACTTCCACAGGGCGTTCCTGCAGGAGGGACAGGCCTGGGGGATGAGGGGCTGGCAGCCCTGCCCCATCCTCCCCCTGCACACAGCCCTCAGCTGGGGACACAGCTGCCCCTTGCACAGTCCCTGTCTCTCTGCCATGTGTCCCTGCACAGGGAGCTGGCTGGGGAGGTGGCAAACAGTGGCCTGACCTCCACAGAGAGGTCTGGATCCATCTGGATACTCCCCTCCTCAAAGCCCAGCCAAGTTGCATTCATGCACCAGAAGGCTCAATCATCCCAGAAAGATTTCTTTAGGAGGAAGAAACCTCGTGGGACTTCGGGTTTATACCAGAACAGTGTAGCAAATGTTTTTACTGAAGTAAAAACATTTCCTGCATTGCCCTCCTACCTCCACCTTCTCTGAACATTTGGTGGGGACTGGGATTGTTGGTGACAGTGGGAGCCTGGCAGACACTTCCAGAGCAGACAGGGAGGTGACAGCAGCTCTGGGCAGGTGACAGCAGCTCTGGGAATGTGCCCAGGTGTCTGCTCTGCCAACCCCCACTTGTAGTTTACAGGCTGTGCCCCAACACCATCTCACCACATCTAGAACAACCCAGATCCATTCTCTACCTGGTGCCCAGGGCTGTAAGCATAGTTCTCTGTCCAAAGGGATGGAAAAGTGCTATACCACAATGGGAGAACAAAGGAAAAACAGCTGAAAATTCAGATTCTCATCCAATTCTCATTCAATCTGCTGAGCTGGAACGAGCTGGTGAAACCACTCTGGGGACAGGGGTGCCCAGCTGCAGCTGGGGATGAGGCACAGCTCCTGGTGCTGGGGCACCTGCACACCCCACACAGGTTTGGGCACCGCTGGCATTGAGACTTTCCCTTCTCACACCTCTGTCAAGCTGGTGGGAACTGGGCCATTTATCTCAGGCCAGGTGCTGGGCTTCTTATCTAACCTGGGTCTGGGATTTCCCTGGGAGTTTTCTGGGTGTGATTGTGCCCAACAGGAGCTCTCCTGGTTCCCTACAAGATCAAAGATCAGACTCTGCATGTGCAGCTCAGCAGTGGTGCCAATGGGGCCCAGGTGAGAGACCCCCACACACTCAGGGAGAGAAAAGCACCACAGACACACCCCTACATCTCACACGTTACCATCCACCACTTGCCTGGCCCAGTCAAACTGGTCCTAAGTGGTCCCACAACATCCCACAATGGGAATGGCCTCACAAGTCTCTTTCCAAGGGTGAACACAGGGTACCCTGGAGAAGGCCGAGGGCACCCCTAGGAAGTGTGTCCATTTCCAGCCTCCAGAGGAGTCACCCACCTTCTCCGTGTCCTCCTTCTTGACAGACTTCAGGTTGGCCCTGAGATCCATGGACACCTTGTGCTTGGAGCCCAGCAGAGCCCTGAGCATGGCATCGGCCGAGACACGGACCCGGCGCAGGGGAGGGCGCTTGAACTTCCCTCGGAGATCAAGAACTTTGATTTTCAGATCTTTAATCTGCAGGGGCAGGGGAGGAGGAGGAGTGGGAGGTCACCGTTTGGCTGCCTTGCACAAAGAGCCCCTGTGGGAAGCAGTAGGCTCTGCCACCACCGAGCCCAGAGGGGTCAGCACCTCTCCTGCAGGACCACCCCCACCAAGGCTCTGCTTGCCCATGCTCAGAGCTGGGCCAAGGGCTGGGCCCAGCCTGCTCAGGTGGCAGCTGTACCACGAGAAGCTCTCAGACCCACAGGGGTGACCAGGAGAGGGAGGAACCTCTCTGTGCACCCTGAAGACAGTTTGAGTTCCCTTGGGCAGGGATGAACCTTGCTCTGAGTGGTGCCTTGCAGAGCAAACACCAGCCCTGAGATAACCCTGGTGCCTGTGCCACATCCCAGCTCAGCCTGGTCCATGACACATCCCCACTGAGGCCAGAGTGCCACTGGGAGGGAGTTTCCAGAAGGAACCAGCCCATCCTCCCTCCTACCTCCCGGGTGTTATGGTTGCATTTTGCTTCAATGTCGTATCTTTCTTCATCCACAATTTCCACCTTCTCGTGCAGCTCCCTGCACAGGTCCTGGGGGCCAAGAAAACAGGAGAGCAGTGAGCTAGGCCCCTCCATGTCCCCAAGGAACTCACTCCACTCTCGGGCCTGAGGAGTACCTGGAGCTGGCTCAAGGAGAGCCCACTGGTGTGCAGTGGAGTGACCCGCTCAGACAGGTACCTCTCCTTCTCTGCCTGCTTATCCACAATCTCCTGATCCCACTCCTCCTTGGCTTTGGCCAGCATCAAACTCTGTGAGCACAAGAAAATGGCAGAAGTGTGAATTGAACAGGCCCCTGGTTCCCCCTGAGCCACTCACCACGTCTGTAGGATGGGACTGTTTAGTGAGCCAGCCCCCTCCCTGCTGCCCCCAAACACACATCAAAGGCTCCCCACAGCTTTGGTGTGGGGCCTTGGGGGCAGGCGGGGCCGGGCACCGGGGGCTGAGGGGGCCGTGGTCCCGCTGGGTGCTGATGTTGGCTCTGCCGGGGCAGGGAATGTTTATCCCAAGCCAGAGCCCGGGGAGCTCCCAGGCTTGTGCTGGAGCACAAATTGAGCTAAGGCTTCGGAGCAGAAGGTGTGGGGGTCTTTCCCCACCTCAGTGCATGGGAGGTTTGTTTGGACCACAAATCCCACATGAGTGAGAAGAGAAAGATGGAGTGGGAGCTGCTCCCCACAGCCCATCCGTGAGCTGTTCCTCATCCCTGTCCCACCAACCCGGCTCCTTTCCCCCACCAAGACAAACCCCAGGGAGTTTCCAGCCCTCGGGACTCACCTTCAACAAGAGTTTGCGTGAGGCTGTGATTTTGGATTTTCTCTAGGGGAAAGGGGAGGGAAAGAAAACACCCTTTGAAAACAAACGCGCAGCAAACGCAGAGCAGCACCAAGGTCTCTCCCAAAGGGAAAAGCACTTACCTCCCTGCAGGCAGGTGAGCAGCCAGGGAGGAGCAGAAAAAACAAGAGAACAGGGCATCAAGGAATGAAAGTAACAGAGGGGACAGTCAAGGAAAGTATCTCATGCGGTTGCAGTTGGTTCCTTATTTCTGTATCTCACAGCTGCCAGCAGCCCGTGAGCCAGGTCTGAGGAGAAGGTGCCCTCTGGAAATGCAGTGGGAGCTCAGGGCCACAGCTAAGAAAGCCAAAATGTCACTCAGATGTGACAGATGAGCTGGCACTGTGCCCATTGTGCCAACCCCAGCTCAGTGGCAGGCGGTTCAGACACCCTCATTCCCCCACTCCCATTGCAGCTGCGACATCCCCATGTCTTTGCTCCAGGAAAGCTTTACAGGGAGTTTCTCCCTTCTCTGCTCACCGAGGAATGTGTTGTATTTGTACAATGTGCTACAGAGAGCCTCACGGCAAACCCAGAGGTGCTGCCCCCGCCTCAGATCTGCATTTTGGGACCTAGGAAAGCCCCGAGGCTTGAGCTGGGACATTGAGAGGGTGAACAGTTTGCATTTAAAGACAGTTTTTGGGGAATGGCACAGAGGTCTGGGGCAGGGCAGCATTTTCCAGCTGATCCTCCCCAAAAGGACAAGCGCAGCCGGGTGAGGGTTTATGGGATGCAAGGGGACTTCAGCTACTCACGGCTCTGGCATCGCGGCGTGTGCTGTTCCCTGCCAAAGAAAGGGAAAGAAGCTGAAAAAGGTGCGAATCCCAAACGCGCACAGAGCCAGAAGGCAGCGAGGGAGCGATGCCGAGGTGCGGTGCTGCCCCGCGCTGTCGGCGGATGGAAGCGGCTCCGCAGCCTCCATCCCCTGTGAGAGTCGGGACGAGCCGCCGGGCCCCGGGAAAACCTGACTGCATCTCGGGCAAGCTCCAGCGTGCCGCCAGCCGGCCCTGCAGGACTCGGGCTCCTGCTCCTCGGGGCTTTTCCCAAGCTCCGAGCTGTTCCCCCACCGGCTGCGTCACCCGCCCCAGCTCGGGGCAAGGGATGGAGGCTGTAAATCTCAGAAGAAATGGGGGTGCCTCCGGGGTCCCCCCCTCTGTGTCGGCTCAGGGAGTTCTGTCCTGCAGCTCCCGTGGGCAACGGCAGGGATGGCAGAGCCAAAACCCGTTCAGGGAGTGCCGGAGCAAAGGGCAACACCTCTGCCCTGGAACCAGAGAAGGCTGGGGGTGTCCAGTCTGGAGAAGGATCGAGGGAGAGCTCAGAGCCCCTTCCAGTGCCTAAAGGGGCTCCAGGAGGGCTGGAGAGGAACTTTGGGACTAGGGGACAGGAGGGACAGGACACAGGGAATGGCTTCCCACTGCTGGAGGGCAGGGTTAGATGGGATATTGGGAAGGAATCCTTGGCTGTGAGGCTCTGGCCCAGGGTGCCCAGAGAAGCTGTGGCTGCCCATGGCTGTAAGTGTCCAAGGCCAGGCTGCACAGGACTTGAAGCAACCTGGGATAGAGGAAGGTGTCCCTGCCCATGGCAGGGGCGGGACAGGATTGTCTTTAAGGTCCCTCCCAACCCAAACCATTCTGGGATTCTCTAAGTTAGAGCCCACAGCGGAGCAGGTTCCTTCAGCAGCCACCTCCCAGGTGAAACACTCAGGGTTCCCTATTTTACATTTGTCTGGTAATTCCAAGCCGTGGCAGCTGCTTCCCTGGCCCTGCTGTGACCCCACAGCCCCCTCCTGTGCTGAGCAGCCAGGGCACCTCGTGAGCCCAAACAGCAGAAAAACATGGGGGAAAATACCAACAAACAGTGTTTTCCAAGTGTGGGTTTACTAATTTTCCTTAGGAGTTAGATGGATCCCAGCTAGGATTTTTTGCCTTGATCCTTTTGCAACCCCCAAAATTTGGAAGCTGCTTTAGATCCCAAAGATTCATGCTGGAGAAAATGAAAAGCTGGTCTCAAACAGCTGCTCCCAGATCTGTGTGGAGCCTGTGCCAGCCAAATCTCAGGGCATCTCCTGTCTCTGTCCCCTTGTCCCTGTTCCCTCCCCATGCCCTCACAGTCCAGCCGGAGACATGTCCTGAATAAATGGAGTGGGAGGGGGGGGAGTATGTAATAAAATCCCAGCAGGAATCTTCTCCCTCAGAGCCTCCCAATCCAGATGCCTGGATTTACAAGGAAAAATCCCAAAACCAGGAATGTCTTTGTCCTCAAACCACATCAGACAGATCCTGTTTCCTGCCTTTGTGGAGTTTTTTGGTGCTGTGACAAACATCCCAGAGGACACCAAGCAGCACTGGTGCCTTGAACAGGCTGGGTCCCAGCTGCTGCCCCCCAGTTTATTTTGGGGGTGGCAGAGGAGCTTTTCTCTCCCTGAAGCCAACGAGGGCTGGGTGCAGCCTCTCAGCGTTTCCATTGTCCCCTGTTGGAGCAGAGCCTGACATTCCTTGGGGTGGGATCCACACCACACCTCGAGCTCATGACCTCTACCAAGGTCAGACACGTTTTAGGGCCAAATAGTCCTAAACTGGCTTCTCAAACAACAGCGGGGACTTGGCTGTGCCAGTGAGACATCCCCTGCAATCCTCAGTGCCAGGACTTTTGGACTTCAGCTGGATCTGGAGCATCCATGAGAGACTTCCCTCCCTGATGGCGACAAGAGGATCTGGAGAAGCTAATTCTGCACTATTTGCACTGTCCCAGCTGTGAAAAGCTTATAAAGCTTATTGAACCACTGGATCATGGAAATCCTTAAAAGAAATAATCCCATAAACCCAAACACAGTGAATCCTGACATCCTCCCCCATCCCAGGAGGTTGAAGACACACCACAAGCACTGTCCGAGTTACCACGACTCCACACACTGTTCCCACCCCGAACCTCCCACCAGTGAGCCAGGCTGGAACACTCGGGCAAGTGCTCCCCAAACAAGTCCTGTGTGCCACGTTTTGGGAAAAAAGAGGCAAATACCAGCTCCAAAGTCTTTGTCCCCATTGCAGCCTCACCAATCCTCTCTTCAAGAGCAGAGGAAATGTCTGATCCACCTCAGAGAGGGAGAGAAATTCAGGCAAATTCACGTGCTGGGGGTTCCTCTCTGTCACGAGCTGCTGCCGGGGGTCTCGTGCCCATGTCACCACCAGCACACCCGGAGGAGGACACGGGGCAGTGGCTGTGGCAGTGTCTTACCTGGCTGTGCAGGAGGGAGCTGATGCCGGGCCCTGGGACAGCCGCGCTCTGCCCAGGCTGTGGCTGAGCGGGGGGTATTGAATCCCAGCCCTGCCTGCAAGTGGTCGGTAAAAATAGCACAAATCCCCTCCTCTGCAGACATCTGCTGCAAGCCCCGGGAGTGCTGGGGCTGCTGCTCACACCTGGGGCACCGTCTGGAACACAGGGACACACACAGGTCACCCCTGTGTCACTGCACTCGTGTCCCAGGGCACCCACAACCCCCCTTGGCCTGGGAGAATTCCAGGGCTGTTTGCATGGGAATCATTCCAGACTGATTTGGGTGGGAAGAGACTTTAAAGTCCATCCAGTCCCACCCCTGCCATGGGCAAGGACACCTTCCACTAGCCCAGGTTGCTCCAAGCCCTGTCCAACCTGGTCTTGAACACTTCCAGGAATGGGGCAGTCCTGTGCATCCTGGGCACGCTGTGTCAGGGCTTCCTCACCCTCACAGGGAAGAATTTCTCCCCACTATCCCATCTAACCCTGCCCTCTGGCAGTGGAAAGCGATTCTCTGTGTCTTGTCCCTCCAGGCCCTTGTCCAAAGTTCTTCCCCAGCTCTCCTGGAGCCCTTTGGGCACTGGAATGCCCCCAGGCAGCACCTGCTCACACGTGGGTTGTTGTAGACACAGACAGGCTCAGGCTGACCAGTGGTGGTGATGCCATGGAGGTGGATCCTCCTTGCACCTCTGCCTTGTGTCTGTCCAGTGTGACAGAGCTCCAGAGATGCTGGAAAAGGCAGGGGAGGGGGTGTGAACAGCCTGGGAGCTGCTGCCACGCTGACCCCTGCACAATGGGGCACACAAAGGACAGCACTGGCCAAGGGGCCTCCTGGGAGCCACCAGAGAAGGACAGTGAACCTCACCAGGCCAGGCCGCATTGCTGTGGGGTGATGGTGTAAACCAGCACACGTGGGGGTCACACTCCAGGCCAGGTGGGGTGGGGACCAAGGAGGGCACAGTCCCCTCTTTAAGGACCAGCCCCACTCACCCAGCACAGCTGGGTCACTACAGCTTGGCATGCTCAAGCAACTCCCAGCCTCTCTCAGGCCCTGAGGTTTTCCCTATGAAAAGCAGTGAAAAAGCTGCTGTCTGTCCCCACTGCTCCCCACAACGCCCCTTGGCCAGTGTCCCTTTGCATGACAAGGACTGCAGGGCAGGCAACACCTGTTCCCCAGGATATTTTTAGGGACAAATTTAGGAGCAAACAATTCCCAACATGGGGCCCAGGAGGCACAATGCCTGGCATGTTAATCCTGGGTCTCTTATGGCCGGGAGGGACACACAGCTGCAGGAGTGGGGCAGCTCCCACGGTGGGGAGCACAGACAGCCCCCATCCTGCAGAGCCTTCCCAGCTCCTTCCCCCTGCCCGGACACCAACAGGAGCTGGTGGGGGATCGGTGACAGTAGCAATGGCAGCGGCAGTGCCATCCTCGTGTGAATTGCAACAAGCAAGTCCCAGTGGGCAGGGGAGAAACGCCCGTGCATCCAGCTCACCCCCGTCCTGCAAGGGTCCTGCAAGGACCCTTCCCTGGCTCCAAACGCCAGCACAGAGGATCTGCTCTCACCCCCGAGCAGGAGGAGGAGGCTTTAACGAGCCCCGTTAGACCTTTAAAAGGAAAAGCCCCCGCGGGGCCAGGCCTCCAGCATCTTTCCTCCCGGCTGCCTTGGGATTGTTTTCCGAGCACAGAGGAGCCAAAATTAGCCCGTGACAAAGGCGCTGCATTCCCGCAGCTGCGGGGATGGGGCGGGGGCTGCTTCGGATGCCATTTGCTCCAGTCTCAGGTTTCATCCTCTGCTGGGACCCGGAGTGAGGAGGAGGAAAGGGCAGGAGAGGGATGGGGCAATGGGACCCCTAGATTTGGGCTTTTCCCGCGGGTTTCAAAGCCCTGGCTCTGCCTTGGGGGCTGCACACAGCGACTGTCAGGGGACCGAGATCTCCCATCCCTCCTGCCCAGCTGACACGGGGCGTTCTGAGTCCCCATCCCTGGCTCACAAACCACAGGAAGCTGTCTCCAGGTGAGGAGTTGTTTTATCAGGTGCCACCTGCGCCTCGGACACCACCCTGAGCTGCTGGGGGTGGGAAGGATCAGGCTGGAAATCTATGGGGTAGAGCAGTGCTGAGGGCAAATTCAGAGCAAAATAAAAATATATCTGTGATTGGCTCCACTGGTCAGAGCTGGGTGCTGATAACACCCAGGTCATGGGTTTGATCCCCATTCACTCAAGAGTTGGACTCAATGATCCTCGTGGTTCCCTTCCAACTCAGACTATTCAGTGATTCTGTGATTTGTCCATGTGCTGCTGCTGCTACAAATCAAATATCCCCCTGTTAGTGGGAGCCACTGGTTCAAGGGAAGGGTTCCCCATGGGCTGCCACCGAGGGGATGGATGCCAACAGAAAATTCCCAGAGAGCTGTATAGAGAGGTCAGACTCAGCCAGGACCAGGTCCCCAGGGACAGCTGTCACTGAATGTCCCTGTGCTCTACACATCACCTGTGTTTAGTCTCACAAGTGAACCCCCTGACACATGTTTGGAGGGGCATTTTCCCCCTCTGGACCCTCCAAGTCCCTGGAGGGTGTTGCTGCGTCAGCCTCACACCCATGGCAGGGGCTGCCAGAGCCCTGGCTCCTCAAGGTCTTAGGACTCCAAATGCAAAGGTATCTGACTCCTGTGAGCAGTTCAGCTGCCCCACATGAAGCAAATCTCCCTGAAGAAATGGACTTGAAGCAATTCTGGAGGAATCTCTTCCCCTCCTCTGGAACCCTCCCACCCATCCTGTCCTCACCCTCTCCCAACCACCATCCTTGTTCCATCAACCCCGATGGAATTCACAAAGACAACAGCTCCCAGAGCATCCAGGACAGGCTTAGAAATGACAGCTGAGCCTCTGGTGTCCTTTGGGACTGAGCCTCTGGTGTCCTTTGGCTCATAGTCACATCCACCCCCCTCACTGCCACACTCAGCATCCAGCACTGGGGGGTGACAGGAGACCCCCAGCTGCACCAGGTTTGTCACAGGACTGGGACAGATGATGCCCCACAGGTTTTCCTTCTGTGGGACAGCTCAGGGACCAGGGGACAGCGGGGTCACCCCCTAAGCCAGATGATTGTAAGGCTGCAGGGTCAGGTGGCAATGAAGTCGTGAAGGACCATGGGGCTTTTCCTGAGGAATGGTCCCCCATGGGGGTTTCTCCTGCAGACCATCTGGCAGCTCTCACTCCTCCTGAGCTGCCAGAGGAATCCAACCAGTCCCACCTGTGGACTGCTCTGTGGATTGGTGACATTGCAGTGGAAGCTCCCTGGACACTTCTCTAAGAGCCAATGCCTTCTGCAGCCCTGGGGGGAATTTCCTCACCCTGCTGCATCTGTGAACAAGCCCCATCAAACCCGAGGGATGCCCTGAGATGGAAAGGGGAGCAGAATTTGGATAAGCATCACAGCCCGGCCTGGGAACCAGCACAGCCCCAGGCCAGACCCCAAATATTCCCCACAGGGCTGAGAGACCTCTCCCAGCTTATCTGCCCCACTGATCTTCACCCCATTGCATCAGCCCCATTTCCCACTGCCTGGCAAGGCAGAGGCTTCTCATCCCTTTGGGATGTGCTGCTCCATGTCCTGCTCCTGCAGCCACAGCCCCCTGTTCTGGGGACTTTGAGCTCTGGACATCCCCTTGGGGCTGGTGCAGCTCAGGACAGTGCCCATGCCAGCCCCTCCATCCATGGGCATGAGACTCACCCTCCCCACTTGGCTCCAGAGAGCAAATCCATTGGAGGCAGCTTTGGGGTTGGATGCCAAAGCAGGACAATTATCCCTACTTTGAAAAAATGCAAAGAAAAAAATGCAAGAAACACCTTCCCCTTCTAGAAATATCATGGACTGTTTGTTTGTCTTGGCTTGAATAATGTGGGGAGGCCTGAAGTGTTTGCAGAAGGTGCCAAAGCTGAGGAGAGTTCCCCAAATGACAAGGGGTCCTTTAGGAACAGCACAGGCTCCTGTCTCGTGCCCCTGGCACATGGAAAAGGCTTCATTAAATAAGGAGAAATTACCTGCTTTGGGATAGTGGAAAGACACCACTGAAATGGAGCTGAGCCACCCACTGGAGACTGTAAGCTTTCAATGGCTTTGCCAGTGATACATGAAACCTTCCCAGTGCTGATCCTGTGGGCTCTTCTCACCAGGATTTGGGCTGTTCTGTGGCAGGGATTTGTTCTGTGCCAGTGACAGCCACGGCTCAGCAGTGATGTCAGTTTGATTATCACAAAGTCCAGGCTGATTTCCAGCCTAAGGCAAAATATTCTACATTTAAAAAAAAAAAAAGACTATTCCAAATAATCCAAAATTCTGGCCCAGGCAGGGACTCTGACAGAGTTTTTGGACATTTTCAGAGTGTTTGCAGACCTTTACATCTGTCTCTGAGACACATCTCAGTATCCACTTCGGGCTGGGCTGGGCCACCCCCACCCCCAGAGCCACCTGCTCGGGGATGGTGAGGGACAGACAGGTGGTGGGATGTGCTGGCTGTTCCCTCTGCAGCTCCAGCAATGTTTGGGCCCTGATTTTGTTTCTTCCTGGTGAGTCCCTGACCTTCCATGGGCTCCCACAACCTCAGCTCCACTGCCGGGGAATGTCACAGCCACAGTCCTCAACCCCCTGGGACACCCAGTCCAAGACACTCCAGCAGGACCCTGTGGTTGGGGAATTAATGTTTAACCCCTGCCTTGAGTCCCTCAGCACCCCAGGATCTGTGGTACAATGACAGTTATTTCTTCCTACACCCAGATGCAGGAAGATTCATTGGAGATGGCCAAGCTCCCCACAGCAGTGCTGGGGACATCCCAGCCTCTGTTCCCCTGCAGCATGGACACACAGACATAGCAGAGCTCTGGGCAGGTGTTGGGTCCCAAACCAAAATCCAGTGGTTTAGGAATGGTAGTTAAGGGTGGTCAACAATGACATCATTTTAGAAGCATCTGGAGGAAGTTGAAGAGTTGACTTAAAGCCAAAAAGCAGAACACTACTTGATGCAGCTGAGTTTTTGGGTGGGTTTTTTTTTGTTTGGTTGGTTTTGGGGCATTTTTTTATTTTAATCTAAAGTGGAACCGCCCACAAGCCCAGGGATGATCGCAGGAGAAGCAGGGCAGTGCCAGGCTCTCCACAGGGCACTTGGTGATGGAGGAGGTCCCACACATGGTCCCACCTGACAAAAGCATTGGCACCATCAGGCTGCACCTCCCTGTGTCAGCTGTGACCCCACTGTCCTCCCTCTCACTCAGGGTGTCCAGCCACCCCCAAACTGATCCCAAAGCCAAACCTGGGATGTTATCAGGTGGAAAAAACTTCTCTCCCCTGCAGCCACTGCACCCTCGTGGTGCTGCAGGGAGGGTGCCAGTCCCTGTGGGTGCTGGCAGAGCCCCTGTCCAGGGTGGGGGACATAGGGCAGCCCCCCAGAGCAGCCTCGGCACCAGGGCACCCTCAGACAAGTGTGGGGAGGGTTACTGGAGCGGGGGCACCGCGGGCTGGGAGCAGCAGAGCCAGATTTTCAGGCTCTGCCTTTGAACTCTGGGTGCTCTGGGGCACCTCTGTGCTCTCTGGGGCCCCAGGGGGTCTGGCCAGCCCCTCCTCACCACTGGAGCCTGTGTGCTGGAGGGGCTGAGGGGCCACAAACCCACCCCCATCTCCCTGTTGTGCCTCACCTTCCCCACCTCCGGGGGCATTAGAAATGCTTCCCATGGGACTCACCTGCTTTCCAGGCTGCCTGGCACTGTGCTGGCACCACATCCCTGGTGCTGGGGATGCTCCAGCCTCTGGCCCCGGCCCTGCTCCACTCCCTGGCTGGGTCTCTGGGCTGTTTATTGGTTTTTCAGTCTCGGGGTGACTTTTCCTCTGCAGAGACATTCAGCCCTCCCAGGAGCAGATGAAGCACCCCCACACTGCTGGCTGGGGTCTGCCCCCAGCCCCTGCTCCAGGGTCAGGCTGGGAATCCACCCACTGAGGGTGGGTCAGGCAGGTGTGGGTGTCTGCTCAGAAGAAAATCCCAAACCTGGAGGCTTGGAGAGCTCTAAAGTCCTTGGGGGATATGAGGTGAGGCAGGGACCCTGGATGTGTGTTGGTCTGGATGAAGGGCTCGGGATGAGGATGGAAAAGCCTGACTTTCCCTGTGCCTAGACCTGAAACCCTGACACAGGGATTTGTGTTCTCTTATTGTCCTCTCCTTACACTGACTGCCTGAACTTCTTCCCAGCTCTCTGCGTACCACGTACTGTGGCCGCTCTGCTGCCTCACCATCAGTGCCTGGGGAAGTGCCACAGCCAGGGCTGGTGCTTACACACCCTCCTTGATCATTTTCTCTGCCAGTTCCTTGCTGGCAGTTGGAAAATAGAAAATATCTATTTACAGGAAGCAAGAGAGCAGAAAAATTGAAAAAGAGTCACACTGGATAAAACTGGTAATTTTGGGAATCCCCTTGCTCTCCCCACCCTGGCACCCACCATGGCACAAGCTTGGGATACTCACACAGCTTTGGTTGAGCCTCACTGAATCCCCTGACTCCAGGAGCTGGGCATTCAGGAGGAAACCCCAGGACAATGATCCCTGCCCTGGAAATGCTGTGTAAGCACCAGCACCTTCCTGACACATGTGCAGGGACCTGTCTGAGGCTTGTCCACACAGGGCACCACACCTGAAGCATGTCCTGTGGAGGGTCCCACCATCCCTGGAGCCCCCCATGTCCCTGTCATGGCACTGGGATGGTGCAGAGCTCTGTCTGTGCAGGGTTGGGGTCCGGCTTCATCTGCACCCCCCATCCTGCCCCCGCCCCCCCGGCTCCACTCCCAGCTGGGGGGTCTCAGTAAATGCAGCTTTGAGGATCAGCTGGCCAAGGAGGCTTCGCTGGGTGGGAACCCCCCCAGTGCCTGTTTCTGCAGAACCTGGCCTTGCACAGTGAGCTGGCTCCGGCCACGCCACTGTCCCCAAAGCCACCCGGTGCTGCCCCGGCACGGGGATGGGATCCTGTGGGGTGCAGGTCGGGGCCAGCTACCGCGGCCCGGGGCACAAGGACACCGCGCTCCGTGATTCCCACGCGGCTGGGAAATCTCCGGCAGGATCTGCAGCGCCTCCGGCCCGGGCTGGGTTCAGGCTCCGGCTTGCGGAGCGCGCTGGTGGCTCCAAGCGCTGCTGTCTGCGCTGCCTGTCGGGGCAGGGCCAACCTTCCCTGCTGCAGAGCCACAGCGCTGCTCCCGCGTCACCGGCACACAAACCGCCGTGGGAATCCCGGGGGACACGGGCACAGCGGGATTGGTGACCAGGGAGCCTCAGGGTGGCAGTGGGGAGCTTTGGTGCCCGACTGGGGGATGTTGGTTTAGGGGTCATGACGGGCAAATCTCTATGCAGGATTTGTGCTCTCCCATGCCCACAAATCAAAGCAACACCAGGGTAAGAAGACGAAAGTCCTGTTTAGGGACACTTTTGGTACACTTTTTAGGGAATTGGGGTCCCCAGCATTCCCCAACAGCCCAAGGACATCCCAGGGTGAGACAATGTCCAGCAGCATGGCCGTGTCACCACGCCATTGGGTCAGTGCCTTGCTGAGGGGGCCCTGCTGCAGCAGCAGCTCTCTGTGCCCTTTTTAAAATTGGGACCCAGCCACATCCATTTGTTCCAGTGTCACTGTCACACAGGCAGAGCTCCCTGTGGCACAGATCCTTCAGGCATAGCCTTATCCATCCCCTGTCCTGCAGGAGAGGCTTGGGGTCCCCACCAGTGCACCAAGGTCCTGCATATGTCAGCTGAATGAAGGGTGCTGGGGCCCTGGGCAGGGATGTCACCTCCTGCCTTGTCTGAAGCACCAGGTTGTGACCCTGCCTGTGTCCTTTGCCCCGCCGTGCCAAGGGGCGGTGGCTGTGCCAGCCCAGCTCTTGCGGTGTCTCTGTCCTGCCCCGGCAGGAGGGGAGCCAGCGCCAGCACCGGCCTCCCGGGGCCACTGTCCTTGTCCCCAGGCTGCAGAGCCGTGACCTCACTTTCCCGCAGGGATCCCGTTCTCCCCAGCACCTGCCGAACCGAGGGCCATTTCCATCCGACTCCTGGGAAGCTGCGATTCCCTGGGCTGTCCCACCGCGGCTGCGTCCAGCTGCACCACTGCAGAGAGAAGGCTCCTGTCACCCACCCAGCCAGTGCTGGGACATGGGGCATCTTGAGGGGACTGGGGAGTGGGGCCAGACACCATCCCCACCCCATCTCACATGCAGGATGGCAACCCATCCTTCAGGCCACCCCAGACAGAGGGAAGATGTTAGAAAATCCCTGTCCAGGGATACAGAGAAGCAAACCCCTTGGGGTGTCCCAGCCAGTGCAGGGGGACATGGGAGCAGCAACCTGCAGACTCACCCCGGTCCACCCCCCTTTGTGATTCTCCAAACCATTCAGGGATGGGAACCTGTGGCCAGGGACCTCATGTTGGGCTGGGTCTGCTCCCTGACCCACGGTGTCTCCGGTACCTGCTCGGCAGCTGTGCCGGGCGCGCACCTCCTGCATCGCCTGCTGGTTCTTGAAGCGCACGAGCCCCATGGTGATCTCAGCGTTCCAGCCCG
This sequence comes from Cyanoderma ruficeps, assembly GCA_008694505.1. Lineage (NCBI taxonomy): Eukaryota > Metazoa > Chordata > Aves > Passeriformes > Timaliidae > Cyanoderma > Cyanoderma ruficeps. The sequence goes on from VZDJ01000444.1 coordinate 655,940, forward strand.
GGTCCTCCTGGGCGCAGCGGAAATCGATCTCGAGGCTGTTGTCCATCACCACCGTGAAGTAAATGTGCCGCTCCTTCCACTCCACGCACTCCACGGCCTTCATGCGGGCGAAGCTCAGCTCCTTGCGCCGTGAGCCCTTGGGCTCAAAGAGCTGCAGCCCCTTCTCCGTCAGCAGGCACCGCTTCTTCTTCCAGAGCTGCAGCAGCCCCCCGCTCCGCTTCTCCAGCACCCCCTCTCTCAGCACCTTCTCAGGGGTCATCGCGGCTCCTCTCGCCCCCCCGGGATCCTCAGCACCTCGTGCCGGTCCGGCCAGGCATTACCCGCCGGGGGAATTCCAGCCGCTCCACGCCGGAGCTGAGCTCCCCGGGGCCGGGACCCCCGCGGCGGCCGTGCTGCCACCGTGCCCGGGGACTCGCCGCCCTCCGCTCCGGCTTTCAGAGGGGGTGAGCCATGGGGCGCCCCATTCCAGCCGCCAGCCCCGTGCCAGGGCTCCGCTCCCTGCCCGAGCCGCGTGTGGGATCTGCGCTCCCAGGAGCTGTCGCTACTTGCCCGGCCGCTCTCCCACTCGCATTCCTGCCGCCTCGCCTGGCCCCTCCTGCGCTCAGGCTCCCTTCACGCCCAGGCGAAGCCCGGCCAGGCCCGGCGCAGCCCCGCTTCACCCGGGAGGAGCTTTTGGGGTGCCCGAGGGCAGGCGTTGCCTCAGGGTCTTCGTGCGAACAGGCAGGGTGTGGGATGGGGCAGGGCTGGGGGACTTCTGCACAACAGCCCGGGGTGCGGGGACAGATGTTGGAGCTGCAAGAGCAGCTCTGGGGGGGGGCAGCACCAGCTGTTGGGGGTGCAGCCCCGCGGGCACAGGGCTATAGGGTGCAGGGCTGGAGGGGACACTGGGCTGACTGGGCAGAGGACTCTGCATAAAATGTCAGCCAGGCAGGGGTACAGAGTGCAGTGCCACCAGGTTTGGGGGGCTGGGGGTTGCAGTGCCAACCAAGGAGGCACAATGGGCTGCAGTGCCAGGACGAGGGCTTCTGGCGTGCAGTGCCAGCTGGGACAGTAGGCTGTGTGTGCAGCACCAGCCAGGCAGGGGCTCTAGGGACCCCGACAGCAGCCCAGGAGGGGAGACAAAAGCAGAGAATAGACAGCAGCACCTGTCAGACACCTGACAGACACCCACACTCCCAGGCACTCACCCAAGGGTGCTGGCCACAACCTCAGCACACAAAGCTCCCATCCCTCAAAGCCCCTGGGACGGGGATTTGAAGCCTCCAGGCTGTCCCACAGCAAGGAACAGCATCCCCCAGCCTCATGTGACCTGTACAGGGGGAACCAGCCGTGGTGCGGGGCCGGGGCAGCGCAGCCTGGTCCTGCCCGATCCTCCCTCCCCTGCAGCCAAACACCGTCTCCTTTCCAGCCCGTCTCGTTCCCGGCCACCGCAGCACCGTCTGTTCCTGTGCCAGCGCCTGGCACTGAGGGGTTCCCCGGGCTGGGCTGCCGGGGGGCACATCTGGGGACTTGTGCCGGCCGTGGGCTGCCAGCGCGGGTGACAGTCACAAGTGTCTGGGCAGCCGAATGTGCCCCTGCAAACGCTGAGAGTGTGGGTCCCTCACCCAGGTGAGGTCTGCAATGGGAAGAAATCCCCGCGGGAATGTGCCGGAGTCACCGATGGCCGCTGGCTCAGCCCCTGGCTCCCTGGCCGACCCTGCTCACGCACCCCTCGCAGATCCCAGCCCCGCAGAGCCCCCGGCTGCAGTCCCTCCTGCCCCAGCCCCTCCATCATTCCCGGCCCCTGCCGGGGGCTTTGCCGGCAGCCGCCGTGGCCAGGGGGCAAGTCTGCAGCGCTGATGAGATGCACCTCATTATCCCTCATTAAGAGGGCAGGGCGGCTGGCAAAGCCAGGAACTGGTTCGTGCTCCCTGGGGCCAACCTCGCCACCCTGGCAGAGATCCCGGGTGTCCCAGGAGACCCGGGTTCCTGATGTCAGGCGGCCCTGGAGGTTACCCTGAGCACCCCAGCACTTCAGAAGGAGCAGAGCAAATGTGTGGGTTCCCCCTCCAAGGCTGTTTTCCCACACACGGGTAACGCTCACATCCAGGAATGCTGGGCCTTGGGAGCTCGGGGAGAGTAGTTTTGGGACTGTCACTGTTCTGGTAAGCTGGGATGTCCGTGGGCAGTTCCAGCTCTCCATCCAGCTCCATCCTCACAGCCCAGGGGAGAGCCAAGAGCTGCCAACCTCTGCTGGAGACCCCCGCCCCTCTGCTCACTGCAGTCACTGCTTCTCCACCAGCCAAGGGAAGGTGATGGTCCCGCAGCCCCGTGTGTGAAGAAGCTTTGACAATGTCCTTCTCCTCTCCCGTTTCCCCAGCTCTCTATTCCTAGACACACCGGGCAGGGGTCTCATCCTGCCAGGCTGCCTGGGGGGGGACATGGCAGCTCCTACCCTGCAGCAAATCCAGCAGGACTCGCTATGCCCGGCTGTGGGCAAGCCAAGGGCTGTGCTCCATGGGCTACCCACGGCACATCCCATCCCCACAGGGCTCTCAGGGCAGGTCACGGGCTGCTGGGCTCAGCCCTGCCCCGAGGTGACATCCCCTCTCACAGCCGTGCTGGCCACAGGGCTCAGAGGGGACGTCACCCCAGTCTGACCCGTCAAGTGGTGTCATCACCTCCAGGCTCCAGGGTGCTTGTCCACAAGCCAACCCCTGGTTTGTCCCTTCAAGGGCAGGTTTGGGTGCCACAGCCCCTTTCCCAGGCTGCAGTCCCCGAGGGGTGGGAGCACAGTGTGGTTCTGCTGCCTCGAGGGGGAGCTGGACAACACCAGGGCACAGGTGAGAATACCCATCTGGCTGGCCCCTGCCGTGCTCGCTCATCAGCAGAGGGTAGCAAGCAGATGGTTGGAGCTGTCCCACTGCAGCTTGGGCAGGAGATGCCCAAAAAGCACCTCTAGTCCCACCCTGCTTCTCCTGGGCCGTGTCACACTGATGACTTAAGTTTTAGCTTTCATATTTTCCAGATTCTGTACTGCCTTAGTGTGTGACTCTGAACTTCATATAACGTGTTAGCAGGTTCTCTTCACAGTGTAATTAGACAAAAAAATCCTTTTCCTGCCAGAGAACCAAGGACATCTTTGCAGCTTCAGGCCCAAAAAGTAAAAACAGCAGCAAATTGAGGAGAGCAAACTGGGAAGATGGGACTTTGTAACCTGAAGCTGTAATTGGACAATTAACCCCAATATGTAAATGGACCAAAACTTTTAAAAGTGCGAAAACTCGTGACCCACTGTCCATCTTGGGTCCATCTTGGGTGAAGCCACAGGTGGGCTTTTGTACTGCCAAAGGTGTATCCTTTGAAGGCCTTTTAATACCCACTTTATTCCTTTAACACTGCCCAGCCTCTGTTCCAGGTCACCTCTTTAAGCATCATCGCCACCTCCTCCAGCCCCCCTCATGCCTCTGTCGGGATCTGCAGCCCCCACGATCCCATTCTGGTGTCCCTATGGTGGTCTCTGTTGCTCCCTAAGCCATTCTGAGAGACCAGTGCAGGGTCAGCAGGTGTGTGGCACCCAGGGCAAACGGTCAGGGCATGGTCCCTGTCCTGGGACATGGTTTACCATGGACCTCTGGGGCTGGGAACTCAGCAGAGACTCACCAGGCAGGAGAAAAGAGGACTTGGGGAGGATGAACTTCATTTTTTCGCTGTCTAGAGAAGGGTTGTGGAGAAGGGAGACATGGCCCTGCCTGGCGAAAGGACACAAGACACCAGGCGCAGGGGCACAACAGGAAAATCAGAGATTCACAAATCATTAATGTTGGAAAAGCCCTCCCAGGTCACAAGATGATCAGTTCCAACCACTCCCCCAGCACTGCCATATTCACCACTAACCCATGTCCACATCCACAGGTGTTTTGAACATCTCCAGGGATGGTGACTCCAACACTGCCCTGGGCAGCTGTGCCAGGGCCTGACCATCCTTTCAGTGATGAAACAACCCTTTTAAAGTTTGTGTGGCACGGTGCTGTGACAAGATCCACACTGGTGGGAACTCCATCCTCAGAGGGTTCCCACACCTGAGTGGACACCAAAAGCTCTTGATCAACCTGACCTTTGGAGCCCTGCCTTAAGCACGAGCTTGCAGATAAAACTTCTACTGGTCCCTTCTAACCTACATCTTTCTGTAGCCCTCCAAACCCCAAATCCAGCATTTTCTCCTGGATTTAACCAGGCCTCCAGTAGAATTGGCATTTTTGGGGTTCATCATATGTGAAATGTCAGTACCCCATAGGACCACAGACTGGTTTGAGTTGAAAGGTTTAAGAACCACCCCATTCCACCCCCTGCCATGGGCAGGGACACCTTCCACTAGCTCAGGTTGCTCCAAACCCTGTCCAGCCTGGCCTTGGACATTTCCAGGGATCCAGGGGCAGCCACAGCTTCTCTGGGCACTCTGTGCCAGGGCCACCCCACCCTCACAGGGAAGAATTCCTTACCAACATCCCATCTAACTCTGCCCTATGGCAGTAGGAAGCCATTCCCCCTTGTCCTGTCCCTCGAGGCCCTTGTCCAAAGTCCCTCCCCAGCTCTCCTGGTGCCCCTTTAGGCCCTGGAAGGGCTCTGAGGTCTCCCTGGAGTTTTGTCCAGGTGACATCCCCAGCTCCCCCAGCCTGGCTCCAGAGCAGAGGGGCTCCTGCTCCTCCCCTCTCTCTGACAGAACCTCTTCAGCTGCATGAGGAAGGGACTAAATAAAGACTCACTGTAGCTTTAGTGACCAACCAGCACTACCTGGGCACAATTCCCTCTGGGGCACACCCACCTGAGATGTCCCAGCAGCAGCACAGCATCTCCTGCACACTCACAGAGAAGGCAGCAGCCCCTGACTCCTCCATCCCTGCGGCAGCCCACAGCTCACACCTCCACAGCAGCTTCCTGAACCCCCATCTCTGCAGGAGCTTCCAGAAACACCCCCCTGCCCCCCACCTCCGTGGGGGAGCAGCAGGGCCTCTGCCAAGTGAGGGAGGCAGGTTTGGGTCTCCACACCAGGCTGGTACCTGAGCCCTCTGTGCTGCAGCTTCCAACCCTACCTGAGCCTGGGCCATCTGCCCCCCACACCAAGTGCCACTAGACCCCTCATCACAGCTACCACACAGCCCAGAGCAGTGGGTCCTGCTAGAATCTAGAGGGGGGAAGTTTTTGGGGATGGTAGAGACTTAACTCCCCATCTCCACTTCAAAAACACTGAGGGGTGATGAATAGGAGAAAGCACTTAAGTTGATAAAGGAGCCCAAGTCCTGCTGGAAAAAAGGATTTCTGCCTCTATTGTGCTTCTCAGAACACTCCCCATCTCATTTGCTCAACCACAATGTTTATAACTTTAAAAAAAACCAGAACTCAATTCCCTGTGGGGTCCCTAACTCTGAGCTGCAGCGAGGCTGATCTGAGTCTGTCCCACCGGTGCAACAAGAGAATCACAGAGAGGGAGTGAAGAGTTTAGATGGAAACCAATTAAACCTGGGTAGCTGCCAAACTGGAGGCTTAATGATCCACAAGCTGCTAAAAAAGCAGGGAGTAGGTGAAAAGCTGTTAATTACTTGGCACTGCTGGGCATGCCTGCTTGGAGAGGTGCCACCTAAAAGCACTGATAGGGGTTTTGAGAGGGTGAACACACCCCAAAAGGGCTGTCCCTGGCCTCCCAGCATCAACCTCTGCTTTTGGAATAGATATCCCCATCCCTGGAAGTGTTCAACGAAAGGGCTTGGAGCAACCTGGGCCGGTGGAAGGTGGAACGAGATGAGCTTTAAGGTCTCCTCCAATCCAAACTACTCCATGCTGATTCTTGGTGGGAGCAGAGGGGGGGCCCATCCCAGCTGAATTGCAGAGCTCAGCTGGCACAGCTGGGCCGTGTCAAACTGCACCAACACATTCCTGCCATTGGGCTTTAATTACAAGCCAGGACTGCAAACACCTCCCTAGCTCTGGGCACCCAGGGCCTGTCATCAGCCCCAGACAATGAATAAGCGGCGGGGCCAGGCCCGGGTGAGCTTTGATGTCTCTGATGTTTTATTGCTTGCTCGGTGTCACGGTGCGGCCGGCGGGACGGGCAACGCGGAGCAGGACCCGGGCACCGGGGCCTCGCTGCAGTGGGAGGGAGTGGCCCCCCTGTGCCACCTGCCCCAGCGGGACCCCACGGGGACAGTGCTGGGACCCCCCGGCTCCAGGGAGCGCCGGGGCAGGCAGGAGGGGCTGGTGCTGCGAAGCAGCGGTGGCTGGGGGTGGCAGTGGGGCACTCACTGTGGCGTGGGGCAGGCGGGCAGCACAGGATGAGCCCTGGGCGAGCGCAGGGGCGTAGCCCTGGAGCTCACTGTGAGTGGATCAGTGCCCCAGCGCCCTGCCCGAAGCCGAAGCCCTTGGGACCGAAGTTCTTGGCGTAACAACCTGCAGAGGATGGAAGGGAGACACAGGTGAGGCTGGCACAGGAGCGGGTCCTCCCCAAGGGGCACACCCTGCCCGGACAGGACAAGGTTTGCCAGATTTGTTGGGTAAACAGGGAGGCCCTGGCTCAGCAGGAAATTCTCCAGCTCTGTGGCTGGCACAGTCAGTCCCCAAAAGCAGCTGCTGGGCCACCCCTGGGTCCCTGCACAGGGGTCTTCACCCCCACCCCTCAGAACCCAGGACAAGCCAGCAGGGAAGGTGGGGCTCACCTTTGCAGTAGATTTCCCCATCTTTGTCTGCCAGGGTGGTGGACTCCAGGCTCTTGCCACACTTGGCACAGCGGAAGCAGGACTTGTGCCAGGACTGCGGGACAGGAGCAGAGCCTGGTCAGACCCCAGGGACAGGACAGCCAGGCTCTGGTACCAACCAGTCTCCCTGCCCTGTTTCTGATCCAAAGGGGCTGGCAAAGAGCTCTGAACGGGATAAAAGCTTTTCTCTGGAAAGCACTCCCAACCCCACAGGACAAATACAGAGAGGAAACACCAGGTGGGGTCACTGCTCCTGTGCTGATCTGGTTTTGGAGACCTTTTGCCCACACTCTTAGAAGTAATTTGTGCAGTAATTTCTACGATAATTTGTAAGGAGCAATCCCCCCCTCTTTGGGGACTGTCCTCTCTTAAACCAGCGAGATAAATGCCCCCCATTGTCCAGCTGAGACCCACGGCTGCTGGATGTTTGGCTGAGATGGCAGCAAGGATGGGACAACTGTCCCACACAACCACAGCTCCAAGGAAGGCAGCAAACAGGAAAAATGCCAAAACCAGACAGGGTTTAAAAATAACCCCCCATGGTTCCAGCAGTCCCCTGGAGATAAATGAACTCACAGCCTTCAGGCAGACCTTAAGTAGCCAGAGTTGCTCACCGAGGAATTTAAACAAACACTTGGGAAAACATGAAACCTTTTATGGAAGAAAATGTGAAATTCGGGGGCTGGAGGAGGAGGTATTGGATGGAGTCAGCAAACATCAGCACATGAAATACATGCTCTGGAATCCTCTCTGGGTCTACTTCAATGTAATTATTTCACCAGCTTTGGTTCCCTGTAAACAGTGGGGCCAGAAGCTGACCAGGAAGCCCAGATCATGGTTTTAAGGGTAAATTCAGCTTCTGACCCTGGGCTGACCCTCAACGTGTCCATCACAAGCCAGCTGGGAGGCGATGATGCTGAGGGGCCCTTTCTGTTGACCCCTCTCCTTGTTCTGGGGATGCAGGACAAGGACAAAGGCCCAGGAGGGCAGAGCCCAGCCAGGTCAGGGAGTGACACCTCATCACTGGTGATGCTGTCCCAGCACAGCCACCCTGCCCCCATGGCACAAGGCCAAGCAGCCTGGCCCGGTGCCCCTGACAAGCTCTGCATGTGCCTGACCTCGTGGGGAGGGCAGCTCCAGGCAGGGACCTCATCTGGACACCAAGGGCTGGCAGGGCAGAAAGGGTCCTCAGGCCTTGCAGAGGAGCTGGGCTGGGACCACGTCACAGGGTGCAAAGAACCCTGCTGAAGGGATGACCTTGGCACAGGGAGTGCCAGGGCTGTGACAGTGACCTTCACACCAAACCCTGAGCTGACCCAGCCACCAACCAGAAGAGCCCCAGGAACATTCACCAAACCCATGCCCACAGCACCCACACCCTGCCTGTCATGGGCAATGCTGACCACTAGAATTCATTGCCTGCCCCAAATCCCAGCTGCAACATCCTGGCCTAGAGGGGAGAAGAATGCACTTTTCAGTTAACACTTACACTGGGCATGGCACATGTCACTGCTCAGCCTCCAGCACATGCACAGCAGGATGTCCACTGTGGCCTCTGCTGAGCAGGGCTGTAAATATTTAATATAAAATGTATTTCTCCCCCATGTACAAGTCTGTGAGAGCACTGCAGCCTGGACAACCTGGCTTCCACACATGCCAAGATCCCCTTTTGGTGTCAGGCTTCCAAGTGAACATGGCCACTGGACCCAAGCCCAGCCCTGGCCAAGGGCAGGTCCAGACCCTCTCTGAAGGTGTCCCTGCCATGCAGCACCCTGTGCCCCGTGCCCACCATCCCCTCTTACCTTCCCAGCTCCGATGACCTTCTCGGCTGCGTACACAGCCTGGCCACAGCGAGGGCACCCGTCAGCTCCTCCCACCTTCTGGGCCATCCTGGCTGCATTGGGGTTGGGGGGTCGATGGGGCTGGCCCCTGTGGGTGGCAGGGAGCTCACGATCAGGGAGGCAAGAGGGAACAGGGAAGAACTACGTCATCGCAAATCCCAGCCCAGTTTATAAGGGAACTTCGGGAACTATGTCTTACTGAGCCCCACGGAAAGTTCAGCCTAAGGGCTGTGTGCTGCAAGGGGGTGAGCAGCGTTCTCAGGCAATGGGGACATGTCCCATCCCACCCATCAAACAGGGTTCATTGGGATTCCCTGGAGGGGCAGAGGGGCCAGGCAGCCCATGGACACTGCAGGGAGCTCAGCAGAGGCTGCACAGCCAAGCACCACAGGACAGGTGTGGGGAGAAGGTGCCCACAGCCCCAGGGTCAAAAACAAGGGCTCGAACTCACTCTTCATATTTGATTCCCAGGGACTCGCCCTTGTCGGTGCTCAGGGTCCCTGCTCCCTGCCCGTAGCCATAGCCCTTAGGGCCGTACTTCTTCCCGTAGCAGGACTTGCAGTAGATCTCCTCACCGTGCACGGCCACAGTGGTGCTGTCCAAATTCTTCTTACAGACCACTAGAACAGAGGGGAGGGTGTGGCATCAGCCTGCTCTGCCAGAGCTCACTAATTAGCTGGAGAAAACAAGCCCTCACAGGGACAGCACAGCTCAGCTTTCAAGGAGCAGGGAAACCCTCGCCAGGATCCAGCTGCAGGGAGCACATGCAAACCAGGGCAGATAAGGATCACAACAAGAGCAGTGTCTGGCTTTAAAAGGAAGCAACCACCGAAGCCAACAGGGTTGATACAAAGGGAAGGAAAGTGCTGTTAACCCTCTGGGTGCGGCTCTCCTGCAGCTGCACTTAAACCATGGGGGTGAATTTTCCCTCTGAATCAGTGCACGATTCTCAAGTCTGGGGATGGATGTCCTGGTCCCAAGCCTTATCCACTGCAAATCCACAGCAGGAAGCACGTGGGGGAAAGAAATGTGTGCAAATGTGTTTTTCCTGGTGTTTGGACCAAGAGCCATCCAAGAGCAGCCCTGTGGCCATCACCACACCCAAGGCACTGCAAGGGCTTCACACACTGGGCACAGTCACTCTCAGAGCCCAAAAGGCTCACATGACACCTCAGCCCTGGTCCTGCTCCAGTTTGGGGGTGTGCATGGAGGGGTCTCAGATGAGGAACACTAACTCAGCTGGGTGTTTGAGCCCTGGGGGTCAGTGTGGGATGAAAGATGGGACAGGAGGAAATGGCAGCCAGGCTCAGGGGCCTTGCTGAGCCCACCCAGAGCTTGAGCTTGGTGCTGGGCTCAGGCCTTCTCCTGATTTTTAGGGTTCCAAAATATCACAGACTAGTTTGGGTTAGGAGGGACCTTCAGTTCAGATTATCCAATTCCAACCTTCTGCCATGGACACCTTCCATTATCCCAGGCTGCTCCAAACCCTGTCCAACCTGGTCTTGACCACTTCCAAGGATAGAGCACCCACAGCTTCTCTGGGAAGCAATGCCCCACTACTCTCTGAGTAAAGAATGACTTCCTTCTATCTAATCTAACTTCCACCCTTATATCTAATCTAGATTGCTGCTCTTTCAGTTTAAAAACATCCCCCCTTTCTCTGTCATTATCTGCCTGTGTAAAAAGTCACTCTACTTCTCTTTTATAAACCCCCTTAAGGTCCTGGAAGTACCAGCACCTGTCCCAGCTCTGCTCACAGCTGCCACGTCCCTTCCCAGCCCTTCCTGAGACACTCTGCCCAGCCAGAAGGAGCAGGAGGCCACCAGCACCCAAACTCCAGGTGATGTCCAGTGTTCACGTGTCCCATGAAGGATCCCAGCTCCTAGGGCAGAGTCTGCAGCCCTGGCAGCCAGCCCCAAACAGATCCGGCTGCAGCTGCCACACAGCTTCCTCCATCCTGTTTTCCACGCCTTACATGTCGAGGCTTCCAGCAGTTTCTTGGCCAGCAGAGCAGTTTTTTGGCCTTTCCCAATATCACAGGAATGCAAACAGAGCAGAGTTTGCTCTGGCTCCCCTCGCAGCAGCACAAAGTGAGCAGGGGCAGAAGGCAGCCCTTCCATGACTAAATACAGCCAGGAGAACCCTGTGTGCCTCTGCTGGGACAAGGAGGAGGAAAGGGAAGCATGTCCTGCCATCTAAGGAGGCTCTGGCAGAGTCCTCTCCTTACTACACACTCCCACCACAGCAGGAGCTGAGGATGGAGAACAGATCCCAGCTGGGAGAGACCAGAGCTGGTAACTGGTTCCAAAGCTGCCAAGCTCCTGGGCTGCTGCAGGGACCACTTCACTGCCCTGGTGTGATACAGCTCAGGCAGACCAGCAGGAAGGAATCTGGGCACTTTCACTGGCATTTCAAAGGGCTTTGCCTGAGCTTTGTCCCGGGGTAGCAGTGAAGGATCTCAGTGGCATCTTGATGGATTTGGAGCTCCAGCACAAGCTTTCACAGTCCCTCACCTGTACTCACAGAGCTTTGAGAGGCAACAGAAAAAATTTTTACCCCACCCCGGGTTTGTGCATTGCAGAAATTCCAGTGCACTGCACTCACAGAGTTAAGGACCCTTTGTTTTTCTAAGAGCAGCTGAGCTGCTCCACAAAACAATTACACAAGAGCCGCCTCTGCTTTCCAAGGCCAATTCCAGCTCATTTTTGCTGCACTACCCAGGCAGCTGGATCATGGCCAGGAGTCAATCACCAAGTAGCTCCCTGAGCTCTAATGCACTGTGGTAGACCTGTCTCCTTTTAGATGATGTTTTTGGCAGATCTGGTTGAAGTATTTGTTATTCTCCCCTAAAGATAATGGTTTAGAGTTCCTTGATGGGGCCCAAATGCAGCACTGGGAAGCAGACTGGGAATGCAGGAGCTCAGGAGCACCACCCACAGCCTGTGGCATGGACTTGGAACAGTGGGCAGCAGGGCTGGAACAGTGGGCAGCAGGACTGGCATACAAGCCACAGCCCCATACGAGCTGGGGACCCACAGCCAGGACAGACAGAGCTGCTGGGTACATGTGGAGTGGCACAACAAATGCCTGCAAAGCACAGGGACAGCAGCCCTGAGCCCAGGACCACTCCATGGGCACTTGCTTCCAAGAACACACATGGGGGACCTTCTTCCCCACTCTGGCCACGTATTCCCACCTGGAAGCAATGCCTTTAGCCTAATTTCCTGATTCCTGGAGGCCTGCCCTGCTCTCTGGGTGCCAGCATCCCATGGCAGCAGCTTTCCCTGGCAAACCAGCTGTGTGCACAAGGGGTGAGGGCAACATTCCCCACCCTCTTTATCTGAGGCCACAGAACAAACAGGATTTCCTTCTGCAGAGCAGCTGCCATAGGAACCCAGCCTGCCACCCTTGTCCTGCCCAGGAAAAGCCTCTACAGCTCCCCTGCCAGCCCTACCAGCCAAAGCAAGTTTTCAGCCTGGAAACTCCCACAGATGGGAGCTCCCACCCTGGCCACACTCCACACTGCAGGGAGCACAGCCACAGCAGCAGCCTCCCTCTGCCTCTCTCCCATCTGGATCCTGCTGTGTCCCAGGCAGGCTGGACAAGAAGTATCCAGCAGCCAGGTTAGGTGGACACAGGAGCACAGCAGGGATCATCCCATGAGATCACTGGAGTTTCCCTGCTGGAAGAGATCAGTTCCAGAGTGTGCCTGTTTCCACATCCCACCTCTGCTTGCTGCCCCTACGGAAAAGAACCCCGCTGTGATGGGATGGTGAGGCTGGGACCAGGGCACTGGGACCAGCTGAGGAAACATTAAACCTCAGTGGGGCCCTGCTGCAAGGGCACCCTGGAGATGCACTTCTGCTGCTCTGTGGCAGATGCAACGTCCCAAGGAGCCATCAGCAGACACGGACAACGTGTGTGCTCCTGTCCACAGAATTCCAGAGAGGTTTGGGTGGGAAAGGACCTTAAAACTCATCTTGTCCTACACCCTGCCATGGGCAGGGACACCTTCCACTAGACCAGGTTGCTCCAAGCCCCATGTCCTGTAGGCCCAGGTGAATCACTGGTTCTGATATGTGACAGTCTCCAGGGACAGAGGACAGTACCACACAGGCTGAGGACACTGCTTATCTTTTGATTCAAACGTCTTGCAGCCCCGCTGAATGTCCCGGGTTTAAGGAGGTGCTCTCAGCACTGCAACACCACCAGCCCTGGGATTGCCAAAGGCACGGAAGGGTGTCTGGGGACTTAGAGCAGGATCCCAGCAGTATTTGTAGGATCCTTCAGAGGAGGCAGAGGAAGGGAGCTCAGCACTGGATCACTTGCAGCCAGATCCTGTTCTGCTGCCCCTCCCTGGAGGTGACACTTGGGTCCAAACATACACCAGAGACACCCTCAGCAACAGTGGATCTGCAGATAGGCTGGGGGTGATGTTTCAGTACTTCTCAGAAGGCTTTCCATCAGCACAAGGGCCAGGACAGGATCACATCTCCTTCCCATCATCCCCTCAGACATGAGGAGATTCCATGCCAATACCCCCAGGCTCAACCACGTTTTAGTGTGGCAAAGCCACAGAGAAGGCTAAAGCCAGCCCCATCTCCAAGCATTGCGTGGGATGTTGCACCTCCTGCCACCACTGCTGGGAGAGCCCTGTCTCATGCTCCAATCCTGAACATCTGGACACACACCAGAGGACCCAGCCTGGCCTTTCCCTGGAGTAGGGACAGACTGTCTTTGCACAGGTGCTGGCTGAGGTCAGCCCCGACAGCTTGGACAGCCCATGTGTCCTGGGATGACCCGTGTTCCTGCCATGCTGTGGGGTTTGGAGAGAACCTGAGGAGCCTTTGCCCAGGAAACAGAGAGGGGATGGGGAAAGGCGTGGTACTCACTGCACAAGAAGCAGGACTTGTGGAAGCTGTTGCCTTCACACTGCACCTCCTCAGCGAAGTACACGGCCTTCTGGCACACCCCACACTTCTTCCCTCCTCCCCAGTTTGGCATCCTGCAGGGGAAAGCACAGTCAGGAACAGGGGCAGGGCTCTGCGGGGCCAGGATGGGGCAGCTGGAGCAAGCCCCAGAGCTCCAGCAGCTTTCCCACATCCACACTGGGATGCAGGGAGCACCCACAGTGTTCGCAGGGCTGGCAAGGAGCAGAATCAGCAGAACTCAGGGACCCAGCCCCCAGCAGCGCCAGCTGCCTCCCAGGGACCACTGGTCCTGTCTGCCAGGAGCAGCAGAAATCTGTGTCTTGGTGCCGTGGGACCTCACAGCTCCTGTCAGCACCAGAAAAAAGAAGGAAGCAGTACAATGCTGGGAGACGGCGCTCACAGAGTTACCCAGGCACCTCCTCAGGTCACGGCCCTCCTGTCACCCCATAGCATGGCCAGCATGATTATGGCTGAGCCTTGGTGCTGGTGACAGCTGCCACACCCCTGGACACAGTCCCAGCTTCTCCTCCCTGACCAGCTCTTCCATCTCAGCCACTGCAGAGCAGGGGACAGTCAGGGCCACCCCAAGGGCAGGAGCTGACCCCTGACACCACCAAACCCCAGGTTCTGGCACATGTCTCTCAGCACCATCAGCTCCTGCCTTGCCTGGCCAACCCCTCCCAAGCACTCCCTGCACCCCAATATCTCAGTCTCCTCTACGACTGCAGGAAGAGCCATGGAGCGTAGAGAATGTGAAATCAACAACACAATGCAGGGCAAAGACCTGAGCACCAGCCTAAGCTACCATCCAGTTCCTCAGCAGGCTATAAATGCTTCTATTTCTCTTTCCTTTACTGATGAGACACCGTCAAGAGGCCCCTAGATTTCCAGATAATCCCAAAATACTGTGAATTGCTTACACGAGCAGCAGAGCTCCAGCCCAGAGGGGCCTTGACACTTGTGAAGACCAGGTCAACATAAACCTTGAGACAGTCACACAACAAAGTCCTGCAAGGAGATTCTGAGGGAGCCAGGCTGATTGACTGTAGCCAAGAGGAAGCTAAGGAGGATCAAGCAGCAACCTGGGGTTGCTGCAAAGACAATAAAACACTTTTTGGAGGGGCCTAATGATACAAGCAAGGTCAACAGGAACAAGCCGCAGCTTGAGGGGCCTCCAGGGGCCTCTTTCCATCAACACGTCTGTAATTCCCCATCCTGCTCCCATCTGGGGACAGGCAGCAGAAGTCACCATGTGCTTCCTGACACCTGAACAGCTAAAGCAGCCAGACAAGGTCCCCAAAACCAGACCCCATTTTCAAGAGTACAAGATTTGCCAGCCCACCACATGTGTAGGATCTCATCGACTCCCTAAGCCCAGCTGTGTGGAGATGAGGAAGGGACCTGGGTGTGCCAGGGCATACCAGAAGCCTTGGAGCCTCCCCTTGCAGCAAATCCTGGGTCACCCCAGGCAGCTGAAGTTGAAGTCCAATCCCTGGGCCTCCAATCCCAGTGGCTCTCCCAGCTGGGGAGGTGGGTGCTAAACCCAGCAGGGCTGGGGGTTGTACAAAGACCAAACAGAGATGGGGAGCATGAAGGGCTTACATGCACAGTGAAATGCCTAACACCTCCTAGGTCACGGGGAAGTCGAGATCCTCCCTGTGTGAGACTATTTTGTCAGGAAAAGGGAAACTGATCCTAGGCTGGTTACCAGGGGTCAGGACAGGGATCAGAACTGACTTGCTGACCCCACTTTATCCTGGCCACAGCTCCCAGATGCCTAGAGGGTCTCAGTGCAGGACAGACAGAGAAGTGGAGGGTGCCGGGAGCAGAGGCTGGAGAGGCAGTGCTGGTTCCTGGGATGCTGGGAGCCGTGCTGGGGTGCGATCACAGCAGCTGGGCAGTCTCCTTCCCAAAGGCCCTGCAGGCTGGACTTCCCACTGCCAAATCCCTCCCTTTCAGCCTGGTTCTTCCAGTCCCAGCCTTTGGATTGCCTTAAAAGGACACAGGCTGTTTTCCTCCTGAGTCTGTTTTTTCCCCTCGATCAGGAGGAGGGCTTGACCTGGTTCAGGAGTTTCCTTGGAGGGCAGAAACATCCAGCACCACCCCCTGCCAGCCCCTGAGCCCTGCACGGCGTGGGAGCCCACCAGCCCTTTTAGCCCCTATGTCAGATCCCACATCAGGAATGACACATCACTGGCTACAATTTTGCTAGGTCCCCTATCCCTTTCCAACCACCACAGCTGGCAGACCCCATCTCTGGGTCCCCAGCCCTGGTTTTGGGGGCAGCCTCTTGCCAGCCCTCCCTGCTCCAGAGCCAGGGCATCCGCAAGTGCACCCCATGGTTTGGGATCAGTTGCTCCTGTTTGCCTCCACAGCACATTTTGTTCCCCTCAGAGCAGCAGCAGTGAAGGAAGAGGCTTTCTTTGTCCTGAACATCAGGGCTACCCTGCCCAAACCAAGAGATTAGCAGTGGGGACACCTTCCCCTGAGCTGCCCAGAAGCCTAAAGAAAGAGAAAAACTGCTTCTGGGTGAAGGTCACCTGACATTTGCCACAAGAGGAGTCCAAGTCCTTTTGCTGCTGATTTTCCTCGATCCACCATGGGAAGGCTGCAGGTGCCTCCACTCAGTTTAAATGATGCCAGGTGATTTGAGCAGATGACTCTCACCATGAAACACAAACACAGCCTCAGCAAAGCCACATCCCAGCAAAACCTCCTGGCACACACTAGGATGGATTTTCTGAGGGGAGAGACCATGGAAATTAGTTTGTCCTGGGGATTCACGTGAGGGCTCACAGCTAGACACAGAGAAAGCCTGAGATAAGATTTAAGTTGCTGAGAATTCCCTGTTAGTCCAACATAGCCCCCACATGCTGTGAGCCCAGCAGGCCACAGAGACCAAATTTGTGCTATAGGCTGCCATCAGCAGTAAAAAAAGGAATAGAAAAACCCTGCTCTGCATGCCTGGACCTGACCAGCAACATCCTCACAACTACCATCCAGACAGATCCACCCTCCCAGCTCCCCAAGTAATGGCCACTTTAAGATATATCAGAGTGTTTGCAACCCTTTCAGCATTATTTTGAGAATACTTTGCATATTTTGCCCAATTGCAACACTTGGTGACCACAGTCACACTTCACCAAGTCACTCTGGGCCCCATGCAAAATAAGGAACAGTCCTGCAGCCAGTGACCTCACTGAGCATAGGCAAGGGGGACACTCAGGGCTGCCACAAAAACAAGATTATTCTCCTTCCTGCAGCTCCAAAACTCCCAGTAAACATATCCAGAGCCCTACAAACACCACTCAGTGCCAAGCAGGGCTTGGCCCTGGAGCCACTCCATCATCCACTACAGATAAAGGAAGAGGCCCCCAAAACCATGATCCTATCATTTAGCAGTGGCTGCATTGTGGGGAGCACAGACACAGGGGAGGCTTTTGCAGAACCACCCAAGGCTGACACTTGCTGGAGATTAACCCCATTTCCAGAGTCTGATGTTGCAGCAGTCCAGCTCTCTGGAAAAGACCAGCTTGGAGCAACCTGAGATAGTGGAAGGTGCCCCTGCCTGTGGCAGGGGGTGGCACTGGGTAACCTTCAAGGTCCCTTCCAACCCAAACCTGCCTGTGGTTCTATGAAATCTGGGCTCAGTCTCAGGTATGTTTCAGAGGTGCTGCGTTGCACCAGCCTGGGAGGCAGCGTAAGCTACACTGAACAACCAGGCATAAACCAGTACAGAAACAGTGTGTACTGGTGCTTTGGGATGTCACCACTGGCTGTAAGGGGAAGCAGTGAGCCGATGCAGCCATCAGGCACCAGAAACAGTCATCCTCTTTTTCGAGTGGATTAAAAGGTCAGTGTGTTCCTGTCACTGCCCCCAAAGCTGACACCCTCTACTCTGCCCTCCTGAGAGCATCAGGATGGGAACTGCAGGAGCCTGAGGCTGTGTGGATGCAGCACCATGGCCATGGGAGCCCTCGGGGCAGGGCAGCCCCTCTGAGGAACATCCCTGCAGCCACCAGGATGCCAGCTCTACCACCCAACCTTCTGCAATAGCTGGAAAACCTTCCTGTGCCTGTGCCCTGCTAAAATCCTACAGTAATTAATTGCAGACCAATCACTTTGTGTTTGGAGATCACTGAGGGAAAGTAGACTTGTGCTGACCCATAAAAAAGGGGGTTTTTTTCCCAATGAGAGCATTAAAATAAGTGAATGACAGAAGAGCACCATCAGTGCTGCACAAAATTCACTCCTAAGCATGTTCACAGCAGTGCAGGTGGAATTAACTCATGCCCTGGCAAAGGGACGAGTCAAAGGGGAGGAAGCCACAGCAGGAGTCCCAAGCCCTGGGGTCTGATTAGTACCTTCCACTTGTGAGAGCAGCTGGCATGGCCATAAAATGGCCAGAAATTTGAAGCAAGAGGGACCCAAACAGATGAGACATGGGCAGAGCAGAGAGGGACCAGCTCCCAGGGATACACCAGGGAACATCCCCTGTCAAAGCCCCAGGCCATGGCACCAGGGGTTCAGCAGTGGGACCTGCAGTCAGACCCATAGGGGACTCTGCCCCAGGCAAACAGGAACTGTCACAGAGCAGCTTTTCCATCACCTGGGCACAAGTGGGAATAGCCTTACAAGGGGCAAGCTAGAACTGTCCCCTTGTCTTGTGCAGTGTCATGAGCTGGGAGGAGCAGTGACATGACGAGACTCTGGGTCACCAATAGTGTAAACAAGGATAAGCAAAGGTCATGTGTGACCCAATGATGTTGAACTGGTGAGCAAGAGAATGGGGATCTGAGGCTGGTGAGCTCAGAGACATGGAAAAACATTGGGAATTACCAGGGAGAAATCACAGAACTGCCCCGGGAGATGCAGCTGGATCACATCTGACACCACTGAGGGCTTTGTTGGGCTAGGAAGGAGGGAAGCCAGGCCGCTGTGAGCTCCAGAATGATGCTCACATGTGGCTCATCTCTTCCATGACTCCAAGAACAGTCAAGCTTGACTCCACCAGCAATCAAATGGTTCTGCTGCCAAGGCAGCCTCAGGTTGGCTGTGCAGAGAAGGTGCCTGAGAGCAGCCACCACGGCGTGGAGCCACCAGCCAGACACAGCTCTCACAGCCATGGGCCTCTGCCTGCACGTGCACTGCTCCCAAGCTTGGCTTACAAAAGCTCCTTGGAAGCAGGGTCCTCCATGAAAATCCCAACTTGATCCAGAACAAAAGCAGCAGCATTTTCAGGGGGTGCCAAGAAAAGCTCCTGACTCTCACAGGGATCAAGATCCATCACCAGACTGAGCTCACTTGAGCTTTCCCAAAGCCCTGAAATGCCCCAGTTGGTCTCATCCTCCCCACTTGCTGCTGCCTCCCCAGGAGCAGGGAGCCGAGCTCAGCTGCTCTGAGGCAGCGCTCAGGCACTGCCACCCCAGCTGGAGAGCCCCTGATCCACGGGAGAGCAGAGGCTGGCACAGAGCCAATGACCCACTGGAGCAGCACAGCCCTGAGCTCCTTGGGAAGGGCTGAATCCTCCCCAGGGTCCACTGCACCTTGCCAGCCTCACCCCCAGCAGAATAACAGAACATCCTGAGCTGGAATTGATCCACAAAGATCACCTCCAACCCCTGGCCCTACACAGACACCCCAACAATCCCATCCTGTGCCTCCCTGAGTGTTGTCCAAACACTCCTGGAGCCCTAGCAGCCTTGGAGCCTGTTCCCTGGGGAGCCTGGTCAGTGCCCAGCACCCTCTAGGGAAAGAATCTTTCCCTGTTATCCAGCTTAACCTTCCCCTGGTATCTCCAGCTATCAGGGTCCTGTCCCTGCTCAGAGCAAGCAGAGATTGGAGCTGTCTCTCTGCGGTCCCTCGGGAGAAAGCTGCAGACCGCAGGGAGCTCTGACCTCAGGCTCCTCTGCTTCAGCAGGAACAAATCAAATGACCACAGTTACTCCTTGCAGGGCTTCTCCTCTCACCGTTCCCCAAGCTCTAGAGCCAAGAGGAGCAGCGCCCAAAGCCAGCCTCAACCCTCATATTCTTTTAGCAGTGGCCCCCTCTCACTCACGAAGAAGATCAAAAGATCGGATACAGGGACTTGGCAGCATCCGAGGCTTTTGCCCAACGCTCCTGAACCGCCTCCCACAGGCTGAGGTCTCTGAGGGTTGGAAAGCAGCACTTGGAGCTGTGCTCGAGCCTATGCCCAGCCTGGTCCACGGCAGTGCAAATCACCTCTGGGAACTGACCTGAGCCCACAGCTGAGCTGCCTCAGGCTCCCTGGAAATGAGCTCTACTGAATTCGGCCGATCTGATGCAACAGCTTTGGCTTCCGCATCCCGCCATGCGTGCGGCTGCTCCGGCACTGGGAGCAGCCTCAGGGGGTCCCACCGCTCCCGTGCCCACCCCACGGGCACACGGCGGGGCTGTGCCCCTCTCCAGCGCTGCATCTCAGCCCCGCGGGCCGCAGCGGGGATGGGGCATCCTCAGGGGACGGAGGGAGGGATGGAGGCAGCTCCGGGCTGGGGGAGCGGCAGCCCCGGGCACGGAAGGGGAGGCGGCTCCGCTGCGCTCGGCGGGAACCGGCGGCCGCCTCCACCCCGCACCCACCTGCGGCCGGGTCGGGGACGGTGTTAAATCCGGGGTCGGTGCCGGGGTCGGTATCAAATCCGGGCTCGGGGTCGGTCTCGGTGTGGGGTTCGGGATCGGTGCCGCCGCCCGACGTCGGGAACCACGCTGGGGCCGGCGGCCGCTCGGCGCTTTTGTCGCGGGCGGGCAGGGCGGGTCGCGGGGCGGCGGCGGCACTGATGTCACTCACGGGGCTGGCGGGAGGCGGCACGGCCGGACCGGCCCTGGCAGCGCCCGGCACCTCCTGACCCTGCCCGGGACCCGCATCCCAATACCAGGGGAAGGACCTTCCGGGGCCCTAAAAGCCGGAGGGAGCACCTCCTAGATGTTTCGGGCGGTATTTTGTTCTGCTGAACGTTTTCCTCTAAATTAAAAGAGATATTGCAAGATTGGAGAATGGAATGAGAGCAGCCCTGGGGAGCAGGACATGGGGGTGTGGGTGGTTGAGAAGCTCAACGTGCCCCAGCCACGTGTTCTGGCAGCCCAGAACTCCCCCATGTGCTGGGCTGATCCCCCAGCGTGGGCAGCAGGGCAGGGGGAGATTCTTCACTCAGGTGAGACCCCACCTGCAGAGCTGCCTCCAGCCCTGGGGTTCCAGCACAGGAAGGATGTGGAGCTGCTGGAATGAGTCCAGAGAAGAGCATGGAGCTGCTCAGAGGGCTGGAGCCTCTGCTCTGGAGCCAGGCTGGGAGAGCTGGGGGTCTTTAGTCTGGAGAACAGAAGGCTTCAGGAGGACTTACTGCAGGTTTTCCACAGATAAAAAGGAGCTTATAAAACTTCAGCAAGAATTGTTGTACAATATGGGTGGTGAGGCCCTGGCACAGGGTGCCCAGAGAAGCTGTGGTTGCCTCATCCCTGGAAGTATCCAAGGTCAGTCTGGACAAGGCTTGGAGTAACCTGGGCTAGTGAAAGTTGTCCCTGCCCGTGGCAAGAGATGGGACAAGGTGGGCTTTAAGGTCCCTTCCAACCCAACCCAGGCTGGGATTATGAGTCTCTCATAACAAATTGCAGAGCGAGGGATTGAGGAGAGTCTCTCTGGCAATGGCTCCCATGGGAAC
>VZDJ01000447.1:12429-39519 GCA_008694505.1 Cyanoderma ruficeps
CCCCCCCCCAGGAGATGGGGCTCCCTCCGCGCCCGCGGAGCCCTGCACCGATGTGAAGAGCAGGCTTATTTGTTGCAGCTTTTTTCTTCCTTTTCAAGAACTTCCCAACACCGTAAAACGGTCGGGTCACAAGCCTGGCCTCCCTTCTTCTTCTCCCAAGGGAAATATATATATATATTATATAAAATAATTATTTCTAAGAGATGTACCCGAAATTAAGCATCACAACCAAACCCGTGGCATTTCCCAGTCTTTTTCTTTCCGAAGATGAGTTGGGCTTTTTGATCAGCGCCAGACTGAGAGGTCTGTAGCAAAACACCTTTATCCTTCTGCGCTTTCGCTTCGGAAATCGGTTTTTCTGTACTTTGTGTCGATAGTGAAGAGGAATGAGGTGTCGGGGGGAGGGGGAGAGGGGGAGAGGGAGCGAAGGAAACAGAAAACGCCCGCATTTGGTTCACGGTGAGCTTCTTTCCGCGTCGCAGGGAGATGCTGAATTTGTGGAAAAGCTTTTCTACGGGGGTGGGGGAAGAAAAAAAATAATAATCACCGACAAAACAAAACAGGGAGAAAAAAAACCCCAACAACCTTCAACCACCAAAACAGTCACTAAAAATGCTAACGCCAGGAGCCGTTCGTCGGGCGCAGGAGGGAAGTGCTGAGCTACACCCGCCCCCTCTTCCCCTATCCCTCCCAGCCCGTGGCTGTGTTGTCCCCAAGGGCGGGGGGTCCATGTGTGTCTGTCTGTGTGTGTGTGTGCACTACCCCCGAGCCCCGCGCTGCTCTCGCACCCCCGGGGCCGCCGGGCAGGGCCGGGCTCCCCACCCCCGCTCCCGGGACTGCACCCGTGGCCCCCCGAGGGCCGGGCCGGTCCCACTCCGCAGCTCCCGCACAGCATCCCCCTCTCCTCCTTTCTTCTCCCCCTCCCTCCTCCAGATTTTTTCCTTTCGACATTTATATTTTTCAAGTATTTTTCAGTAAGCGCTATTAAAAAAAAAAAAAGGAAAAAAAAGAAATTCAGAGAAAAAGAAAAAAATAACTCGACACTGAGGACCTGCCTATTTCTGCCAACTTTATAACTGTACAGTTTTGTATATTAAACGTTTTTTGGAGGTTATTAATTTAAAGAAAGATCATTTAGTTTATTCATTTAGTAACTGATGTATAATAAACGCTATTTTCATTAAAAGTTGCTTTTTTGAACTATTTTATCCAAAATTGCCTATTGCAGTTGCCAACAATTATTTATTTTCAATAACTTCCGCATTATGTTTAAAAAAAAAGAAAAAAGTTTCAGAAAGAAACAACAAAAAAAAAGAAGCCTAAATGGGTATCGGATAAAAATAATAATGAAACACACGAGTGGCTGTAACGTTTGGTTGTCAACCAGTTTTAATCAAGGGGGTTATATTGACGCAATATTTTATTGTTGTAAAAGGAAAAAATATAAAAATATTTAAATAAACATTTTTTCGAAAGAAAAACAAAATAGCTGGAAAACTGCGGGTGCGTGGTTTGTGTGCTGGCCGAGCCGGGGTGCGGGGGCTCCTCTGGCCCCCCCAGCCCCGGGCACGGCCGGAGGGGCTCGAGGGGCCGATCCCGGCAGTGCCGCTGACACCTGCCGCGGCTTTGGAGTGGAAAAAAAAAGCGCTTTTGGGGTGGAAAAAGGATCTGTGTGGCTTTTGCGGGGCTGGGCAGCGTGTGCCCATCGCTAGAGCCGCGTGTCGGTGCGTTTTGTATCAATATTTTTGCGCGTCCCGGGGATGCGGCTCGCTGCCCCCGCGGGCCTGGCCGCGGCTCCCGGCCCCCGGGAGCGGCAGCGAGCGGGGCACCGAGCAAGTTTCTTTTGTTCCGCCCGTCCCTCCGCCCACCCTGCCCGGGCCGCGGCCGCCGGGAGCGGAGGGGCCGAAGCGCCGAGCCCCGTCCGAGCCCCGGGCCGCTCCCCGCGGCGGGGAGGGCAGCGTGCGGCAGGAACAGTAACACTTAATCGCATCAAACGGCGTGAAACGGGAAAGCTCCGGCCCCGGCAGCCGGGTGGGTGCTGGGGTAGGCGGGGAAGCAGCAAAAACTTCAAGAGATCGCCAGCGAAACGGCATTTTTTGGTGGTTTTTTTTTTCTTCTCCCCCTTTCTGAAGCCGAACCTCGGAGAAAACAATACCCAACCCTTCTGCCAGCAGTGTAGGGGGGGAAAATTACCTTTAGGAATCCTGAAAAGTGGCCTGAGCAGGGAGCGAGCTCTCGTCTTCAATAAGCAGCAGCAGCATGCAAGTGGACAGGTGCCTTCCCACTGTACTACCAGCACACCAACGCTCCTGTACCTGGGAGCGAGAGTGATTTGGGATGTGAACAGTGGGCGATGCATTGTTTCTGAACCATAAAACTGATTTATTTCACTGGTAAATCTCTGTGAGCTGCAGCACCGTGGCCTTGGGGGAAACAGGCCTGCGGCCGTCCCGGTGCTGGGCAGCAGAGCCCAGGTGGCTCTGCAGCAGAACCACGACCTCCAGCTCTCTCCAGAAGGATTACAAGCAGCAGCAGCAGAAGGAAATGTAACCCCCAAAAGCCCGTTTTTTCAGTCAGCTCCAGGAACAGGATGAATGTGGCATGGGGACCAAAGCAGGAGTAAACAGCCGTGGTTTGTAAACAGTCCCAGCTGAGGACACGGAGGAAAAGCTCCAGGTTAAAACCAGCCCTGCGTGCTCACAGTGGCTCTGAACATGCAGGGCCCAGAGAGGCAAAGCTCTTAAAGGCAGCCTTGGTTTGGAGGAGGGACAGAAGGCGTTTTACTGAAATTATCCCATTTTAGAGCCCTTTGGCTGCTCTCTAAATACAACCACAGTGAGGGCTGGGTTATGTCTTATTTTAAAACAAATTAGGTTGAGAAAAAAGCGATGCAATGAAAGATGAAATCAAGTAAGTTTATAAACAGAAGCACTTCAAAGGCTGCTGGAAAGCTGGAGAAAATAGGAGAATTTCGTTTAAAGAAAAGAAAATCTCTGCTGGTTATTGCCCATCGATTTCAGTGTTCCTGTGAGCAAAAGGAAACTCTTTTGTGCCACCTAATGTTAAGTACAGATGACTGTTGTCTTCTTTGCTGCCCATCATCCATGGTGAGGGTGAGGAGGCCTCGGGGTGCTGAGCCCATCATGGTGGAGCTCGACATTCCAAAGTCCCACCAAACCAAGGGCAAGGGAGAGAGAAACTTAAGCTTCACAGTTACCTTCTGAATTTAGGGATTTTTTTAAAAAAAGAACTCAGGAGGGGGTGGAGAGAAGCACGGGGTAGAATCATAAGAATGAAAGACTCCAATTTTGGGCTTTGTTATAAAAAAGTTGCTGCAGAACGAGCACATCCAGTGTTTATATAAGCTGCCCACCCCCAAGCTCCATCTCAGCAGCCTCTGGGCTCCCGGGAGCTTCTCCCTCCGCTCTCCTCAAGTACCCAAGTGGCCTGGCCTTTGCACACCCGTGTCTCCCAGCTGGAAGAATTTTGGTGTTTACTTAGCAGCCATTCACATTAATTTAGTATGTAAATATCTCACACAATCCGTTTTGTAAGCTGTGCTCTTAAAAGATGGTCAGGACATGGGAGAAGGTTCTCTTGAAAGCAGAGGTGCCATTTCACTTTAGGCTGGTGTCCTGGGTTGTAGTATAGAATATGCAAAAGTATTCTATCACCATCTTCATGAACTGTTGAATCCAATTGTTGGAGCAGTGTTTCCCAGATCCCCTCTCCCTGGACTATCTTCTGTTAATGGCCCATCAGATGCCTTGCTGTATGACTCATAGATAACTGCCTCCGGGAGCAATCTCTCTCTAATGGGCCATCAAAGACCCTCCTATCCCATTGTGAGATGCTCTGCCCAGGGGGGAGGAACCAAGCATTCTCACCTGGATATAATCTGGGATTTGGGCAGCCTTTACCCACTGGATTCCCAGAGGACCAGAGCTACCAGACCTTTCTACGGGATCACTGCTTCAGGAAGACCACCTCATCTGGACTGCTTCCATCACCCTGCTCAGGTTGTATTCTGACTCTGTCAGTGGTCTTTTGTGTTATTGGATTTATTTTATTTTATTCTACTTTTTTTCCTTTCTTCCTATTAAATTATATTTTCTGACTTGGAGCCTCTCACTTGGTTTGTTTTCAAACCACTACAGCTGGTAATTATAGATCATTCAAAATATGGACTAGTCAATCCATACCTAGACTACATTTGACCAAGACGTTTTTAAAATCTCTCAAAATCAAATATATCGAGATTTTCTTTCTATATTTTTAGGTATTGATTCCCTAAGTTCAGGCAGAACAGATGAGAGCAACCTGGTCCTCTTGCGCTGCATCCATGTACCAAAACCACCACTGATTTTAGGGCAGATCCACATGTGGATGGAGGCACATTTAAAACCTCAGTCCTTCCCCCTGGAGCACATGGGGCCGAGGGTAGATGCTCTGATCCCAAAACCCAGACAAAATTCATTGTTTACTCACCAGAGCAGCTTCCCTGTAATCAGTGAGCTCACCATGCAAATGGAGTTATTAATTAATCTTTGCACAATTGAATTCCAGGGTTCCATCCTGGAAAAAATAAATATACAATATTTCAGGCAGGTGACCAATCTTGCTCAATATCCCCCCCAAAATACCCACAGACATACGGGCCTACATTTGTGCTCACTTTCCCCTTTTTCCAGCATCCTGTAACCAATAGACTGGAAAGGCACAACAGCAATTACATATTTAGGATATGTGATAGCTGCAGTTAAGATCTTTATGACTGATTGCAGGATGAAATCTACTTCAAATATGCAAAAGCCCATTTTTAAACCTCAGTCTTTCAGCTGCTTTGCATTAGAGATATTCCAAAGAACCAAAAGCAATTAGAGCGTACAAAGCCTAAATGGTAAATAATTTCCAAACCAAAACCTTTATTAAAGCAATAACCATCTAGTTTTGTTAACACTGTAAGAGATGGAAAGGGCCAAAGTAAAGAACTTTTGGTTTAATGTCATGGAAAGAAAGCCAGACTTCTATGCTGAAGAGCAGTATAGGAAATCTCATCCCAAGTGGGTTTGGGGTTGAGTTTGAAAGATTTGGGAAAGCAGGACAAACAAAAGGATTTAAAACTCCCATTTTTGTGGTGGGGATGGGATTAGGGATGGTTTGCACATGCCTGAGATGGGATCTGTAGGTGGATCCATGGCTCCTGATTCCCAGCAAGCGCCTTGGCGGCTTGCAAATATTTGTAGAATCACATCCTTAATTAGAGTGGTAAAACAGTATTAAATCTTGGAATGGGAGAGAAAGAGGAGAGTGAGGAAGAGCTGTCACTGGCAAGAGCCTGTAAACAAGAAGTTAAAAAGCCAATGGTAAATCTCATTTCTGGGAGCTCTGGGTTTGCAGAGCCATCGACTGGTGGCTCTGGGCTTGGTGGCTCCTGATCGATGCTCTGCTGGCACCCAGCACCATGCTGAGGAGCTGGGGGCTAGTAAAATAGCTTTGAAAATGTGGATATTTCAAACAAGGACTGTGAAAATCTGGGCAGCAGCACTCCTCACCCTTGGTGTTATTTAGACACCCAAAATGCTGCTCCATTATTCTGTCATTGGATTTTATGTTTTTTTTTTAATGATGCCAGTCCTTGACTTCTGCACCTCAAGTACAATTAATATTTACCCAGCATAGAAGCACTATTTCTGAACCCAAGTTGTTTTCCTTTTTGGCTGAAGCATGACGTTTTGTTTTGCATATTCATCTTCAGACTTTGGGAAGGAAAAATCAAATCAAATCAGCCCACAGATCTTACCAAAAAATAGCTGAGGGAGATGATGTCTGAGCTCCCCTGCCATCACTGAAGGGCAACTGGAGGTAACGCAAGCTGCTCCCCATCCGGGGCTTGTACTTCTTTCCAGATTATGGGATTAGTCTCTGTTACATCTATCTACAGTTGGGAACTTGTGATCCAGTTAAAGCAGCTTGAAAGGCACCCAGCAGGTGCTGGGAGTCCGACTCCGTGACACAAATTCTGTGACTTACAGGGGCAAAGCAGGGCTGGCCTTGTGCTGGGCTTCCCAAGGCTCCACACGGCTGGGGGAGACAGGGAAAACATCAAAATCCTGCCAGAAAACACTCCCAGATGGGGACAATCAGCCACATCCTCTTTTTTCCACCCTAAATCTCAAAATGGAGTTGCTAATGCTTAAATACAAACACTGTCAGACGTGAGTTTATGATTCTTTGCTGCTCCACACACATCACACGGACACAGGGGATCTCCTACACCTCAGAAATGCTGATTCAGCTCTGGAATTCTGACTGTGCAGAAACTGTCCTGTAAATGTCATGGGGGATTATCAAATCTACAAAGATTATAGCTCTGCCTGCATATGTTCAGACTATTGATCTAAAACTTTATTATCTTGGATATAAATTCTTCACAAAGGAAACAGTTCAGCAGTGGGAATTCTGTCCATGTCAAGCTTCTGCAAGCTTGGAATCCTTCTGTACAATCCTGCTTTTCACTAGAGTGGGCAGAACTCTGTAGGTGATGCAACACAAACCCAATACAGCACCTTATAAACACAAAATCCTGCCCTGCTCAGCCCAAACTTCTCCCAAATGCAGCAGAGAGAGGATGCAACACAGTCCCAGTTATTCAGCCATGAGGAGTTTTTAATAGAAAATGCAATGGTGTGGGATTTACTCTTGTATGTTCTTCATAGTATAGTAAAGCTGTAGTAGAGCCCCGGAAAAATCTGCCTTTGTAACAAGATCTCTGCAGAAATGAATACATGGTGATGTGGCTGGTAGTGGTTTGCTCAGAAAAATATGCAGTTGCATAGTAAGATGTTTATAACAGGATTAGATTTCAAGTACAAAGCCCAAGTTCAAAGATTTTTCAGGATGGTGCACGAGAAAATGACAAACTGATTTTTTTTGAGTTCACAGTTCTCTGTGGTGGAGAACTTTTGTGGTAAACCATCACTTGGAGCTGTCTCAGTTGGACCTGGGAAAATCGTGGCCCCTTCCCAGCCATTGCAGGATGGGATGCAGATGAGCACAACAGATGCTGGGAAAAGTCCTGGGTTCCCCTCCCTGTGATCTGCTCCCCTGCCTCTGACTCCACGGGGTTGGGTGTTCAGGGCACAGCAGCCTACACATCTCACATCCATGTTGGTTCTCAACCCTCTGCGCAGGACTTTTCCTTCCTGGTGTTATAAATGAAGTGCACTAAACGAGAATAAAAAAGATTAGAGCTTTTAATTTTCCTAATTAAAGAATTCGAGATACGAAAAAGGCAATAAAAAAGGCAACAACAATTAATTAAATAATACAACTTGCAAAGATCATAGCTACAGCGGAGCCCAAACTTGTTTGAACGGGGAACAGACTCTGGGCTGGCCCCCTGCCAGGTCTTTGGGACGTCTGTTCCTTTGCCATTCTGCAAGGCTTTTTTTTTAAACGCTTTTTTTTCTCTCTGGCTAGGTTTTTTTCTTTGATACAATAGATTTTTTTATCAAATATGAGTCTTTGTTTATAGTTTATAATTTTGCAGGAGCTAGGTTTGAATGGGACCTCCGGATTAGCAAAATGTTGGGGTTTCTCCAGACGTTCGAAGTGTATTGTGAAGGCTGGAAGGGTAGGATGCTTGGTGGGAGGTATATGGTCGGCTGTCTTGTTGTTGATGGTAGAGATTTTATCATATAATTGGAGATCTGGTTTCTTGAACCCTACTTGGCCATGGCCTTTTATTTGTAGATGGTTGTTCTTAAAGACTAGAGCTTTTCAATTGTTTTTATTGAAAGCGCCTCTTAGCGACTATCATCTTTCTTTTGTGTTGGTGGGGATAGCTGGCATCAGTCCTCCTCTCTCCGTGTGTCTTCGTGGGCGAAAAGAAAGAGAAAAGAAAGAAAAAAAAACCAAACTTTCTATTTTTTGCACTGTTCCTACTGTATCTCTAAAAGTTATTAATTTCTTGCCCTGATCAATATATGGGCTGTTTATTTATATTACTGGGAACAAGCCCTGTGGAATCTCTCTGAATGCCACTCCTCAGACAGAAACAGTGCTGGAGCAATTCCAACCCAGTTCAGTGAGAGAGTACCCCTTACAGGACCTCCATCCTAAATCCAGGTCAAAAACTAAACTCTGCCCAGCTTTATGCCCACTTCCTGTGCTGCACAGCAGTTCAGATGATTTCTGTTATAAATGAAATAGCCGAATTTGAAAAATAAAAATAAAATTTATTTTTCGCGTAACAGCGAACACGGAAAGCCACGAAAAGGGTCAGTTTCAATCCCGGGATCAACACTGGGTGAACGCTGGACAGGCCTCTATTGCACCTATCCCCCTCTCATTCACAAAGTCCCACCACCAAGAGTCCAGTTTTTATACAGTTTATTTGTCCCGGGGCAGGGTGTCTTTGTCCACCTTTGCTCAGATTGTATATTTATGTGTCTTCTTTTGAGATTCCAGATCTCTTGAATAGGTTTTCGGGGCTGAGCTGATGAACAGATGAGATTTCTGAGAAGTCCTCATAGATGTGATCAGACTTGATGTGTGGGTGTTCCCGGTCGTTAGGCTATCAGTGATGGTCCATCTCCGTGGTTTCGATTTCTCTTTCAATTGTTGATTTCCTTCTGCTGCCTGTACCTTCTCGGATGCCGACCAGCTTTCCCAGAATCAGCTTTTGTCCCTTTTTCTGTTGTCTTTATATATTACTTTATTTCCAGCACGAATTATTTTATACAGATATCCCCCACAACAATCTCCAAGTGTCAAACTCATTGTGAACATTTCCTGCTCTGTAACATTCTTCATCCTTGACTATAAAATACTTTTTTGCTGGTTTGTCCAATATAAAGCACATCAAATGAAAGAATACCAAACAATTCTTTTAGCAGAAAAGACTTGAGGTTTTTTTTCCTTATTTCCTACAAAAAACACATCCACCTCTTATCCTGAGTTGTTGCTAATTCATGTGGGCACAGGAGTGGTAAAAGGGATGAGTTCAGTGGTGCCCGTTTCAATCCCCATCACCACAACTGTCTTCCCAAGGGATTTATTCCATGCCATTTCTTCCTCTTGCCCCAACCTAAGCCAGGAAAACGCTCTGTGGGAATTGCAACGCCTCATATATTCGAAGGGAGAGGCTAATAAACCGGGCTGCTTTGACCTTTTTAGGATTGATGCTGTTTGATCCCTCGTGTCCACAGTGGTGACCTGGGGGATGCCAGGCAGCAGGGCCAGTCCAGCTACAGCACAGTGAAAAGGTTAAAGTCAATGTTTATGGATCTATTAAATGTTTATGGTCTTTCACAGGCCATACCAGGCATTAAAATTATGATACCTCGTTCCCATAACAAACATTGTAATGAGAAGGGAAAATGGCAGAGCGAGAGGTTGGTTTGAGGTGCTGCTCTGAGGGCAATGAGGGAGTGTGCTGCATCCTCTCTCTGCTGCATTTGGGAGAAGTTTGGGCTGAGCAGGGCAGGATTTTGTGTTTATAAGGTGCTGTGTTGGGTTTGTGTTGCATCACCTACAGAGATCTGCCCACTCTAGTGAAAAGCAGGATTGTACAGAAGGATTCCAAGCTTGCAGAAGCTTGACATGGACAGAATTCCCACTGCTGAACTGTTTCCTTTGTGAAGAATTTATATCAGGGTTGTTGCAATGAGGGCACAAAACCAGCACAATATTCCCTCACTGCTGTGAAAGCCAAAAAGAAAGAGGTGGCATCACAAGCCTGCACCACGCCCTGAATCACATCACAGCAGATCACCCAAGCAGAGGCACTAGCCACCTCCCATCCCCAGCACTGACCAGCTGCAGAAATTGGGAAGCCCAGAGATTAGGCATGCCCATCATTAGTCCTCAAAGGTTTTAAGTTGAAACGCAGAAATTGAACAGTTTTGGAGGCTGCCAGCACAGACCCGTGCTGCTGGGACACCACTCCTGTTCCAGGGGCTGCTCAGCCCACTACGAGCTCCTTGCTTGGCTCTCACATCTGACAGTGGGCTGTACAGCCCAATCAAACACTGGACATATTTTTTGCTTTTTATCTGTTTTAAATGTATCACATCTTACTTTCACTGCGTGTCCTAAGATGCCCACAGTACATCAATGAGTGCCCATGAACAGGGGTAATTCACAAGCATCCAGACAGCCTCAAAGGTCTCATCCCACCCTTGTACAAACTCTGGTTGTCACCACAAATCGCTGGATTTACACTGAATTTTCCTGGCAGGAAAAGAAACTTTCTGTCAACTATAAAAGATGAAGAAATTCAGTCTGGAGACAAAAGCTCCTAAACCAGCAGCAGCCCAGGGCTACTGAGAGCTACTCAAAGACTGAACTTGAAGTAACTCCTGTTTAAGAAGAGCTGTGAAAGTAAAATATGCAAAATCATTAAGTGTATTATTTCCTACTATTACCCCAAACAAATTACTCTGGAAAATTACACTGTTTTTTCAAAATCACATCTGATCTGATAGTTGGTAATGAAAATAACAGGTCATTAAAATGGTAGTTATTACAAGTGCATGAAAAGTAAAGTCAAAACATCAAATATAATTGTCATTGATATTTATTTTATTTTCTGCTATATCACTAACACCCTTTTTTATTTGTTTTGTAATAGAGTATTAAAAAAGAAATATATGTACATAAAATGTTATCAGTTGCAAAGAATTAAGAACATAGGGTATGCACCAAACCAGGATTAGTATCACATAAACATAAATACATAATTTAATGTTAACTAATATGTGGTACCCAGCAGGGACTGAGATACCTGGACACAGAAGAAGAGGACAGGAAGAACTGGGCTGATAGGTGAGAAAAGGTGCATAGTTAAATCAGTTATCCCAAACTTTACATCCCAAGTGCTTTATGGAAACCAAAAACTTAAAGAAAGAAAGAAAAGGAAAAAAAGTTCCACCAGGTTTCACAGCCTTTTAAACCTGGCTACAGGAATTCAATACTGTTTCTTGGGGTTTGTCCATCATTTACCTCCTGTATTGAAATACACTGAAATTCCCAAATGGGGCTAGGTATCCCCAGGGCAGCTCCTTGGGTGACATCCCAGCCCTGCAGTGATAGGTTCCCATTGTCCTCCTGAGCAAGGGAAGTTCCTCCTGTTCTGCAAAACAAGGGAGGAGGAAAGGGGAATGAGCGGGTTGGGAGCAGAGGAGTCAAAAAGGGTCAGGCAGGAGGTGAGAGAGTTTCAGCCTCACCTGTGCCCAGCTGGGTGTGCTTTGGCACAGCACAACCTAGGGGAGATAAAAATGAGAAAGAACATTAAAAAAGAGAGAAACCATTAATTGGGGTGTGGGTTGAAGTGTGGGGGTGCTTTGGTGTGTAAGGGCAGTGCTGGGTTCAGACAGCAAATTTTTGAGGCTGTTACTGAGTGCTGCAGTTCCTGAACATCTGTGGTGCTAATGCAGCTCTTTGCACTCCAGAACCACCTGTGCAGTAAAATCATCACTGGAGGTCCTTTTAGGAGTAACTATTCTTGTACTACAGTAAAGAAAAGAGCCTTTACAGATTCAATTAATTGAAAAACATAAACTAAATTCCTCAAGCAGGATTTTTTTTGCTCCATTCCATGTTCTAAATATTTGGTCTGCTTTCTAGAACAGAAATTATTTTTTTTGTAATTTTTTTCGGGGGGGGGGTGTCTCTGAGCTCTTGCACAACAAAACTCAAGCTGCCCATGTAATTTTTGCTGTGTTTGAACATGAAAATATTAATGCAATGTGTCCACACAGCAAACACTGCTGTGGTTGAAGGTGATGAAGGGTGCACAGCAGTGCTGTTGAGCTGAGCAGGAAAGCTCCTGACTAGACAAAAATTGTGGTTTTTTAACAGTGCTGAACATCATGGGATGTACCCAAGCAATATATTGTGGAAATCTCTGGTGTTCCAGCAGCAACAGGAAGCTCCCATGGGCGGATAATCAGACACAGGTTTGGTGTCCTCCCAAAGAAGGTGTTGTGCCTGCTCTGGCTGCCAAGCAGCGGGTTCCAAACCTCCGTGATTCCCCGTGTCTGCCTGGAGATGCAGGAGCTGGAGCAACTGGGAAATCAGCAGAGCAGCAAGCTGAGCACTACAAATTGGTAAAAATTATTTAATACTGGGAAGCCGATCTCATCACCCCCTGGTAATTCTGTCAATTAAGCAGATGGAATTAATATTAATTATCAATGACAAATTGTTTGTGGGTGTAATAAAGAATGGAGGAAATAGGAAGAAACACAGCACATTTATGATGCAGAAGTGTCGTCTGTCTGAATATTTCCTCTGGAATCTCTTTTGGTTCCATTAAAAAGTACTTTTAGAAATACATTTTTTAGTGTTTTAGTTGCAAATCAGCCTGGACAGATTAGGAAGTGCCACAAAGCAAATGTGTACACTGAAATTCTCTCTGATCCAAGAACTTACATTCACTTAAAAGAAAATAAATCAGAAAACA
Organism: Cyanoderma ruficeps; assembly: GCA_008694505.1. Lineage (NCBI taxonomy): Eukaryota > Metazoa > Chordata > Aves > Passeriformes > Timaliidae > Cyanoderma > Cyanoderma ruficeps. The sequence continues at coordinate 24,899 of VZDJ01000447.1, forward strand.
ACCCACAGAGATGCTCAGCAAGAGTAGTCATCCTTGAAAAAGAGGGAAGAGCAACACTTGGAAATATTTTAACTGGAAAAGCCATCATTGGACTATTGCTCCCACTCTCTGCTGATGCCATCAACATATTGCAACAATCTTTTTTTCATATTAGGGGAAAAAAAAGAAGTCAGAAGGAAATGGTAAACGTATAAGCAAAAAACCCTGAATCCCTGAGACATCATTTATAATTAGTTTTCAATAATAATTTTGATTAATTTCTGCCACTTTGCTCTGCACCTTCAAGGTGCCCCCTTGGCAGCTGTTGGGGAACCGCCTCCTTTGCCATTAGAGCAGGAGGGACCTTGGTTAGAACACCACTAACAAGGGCATCAGCTTCTGGAGTGTTTGACAGTGAGATTTGCACAAAATTAATCCTTAGAAGAATATTTCCCTCCAGAACAACCTTCCTCCACCCCAAAAGTTTTCCAAATACTCCCACTGGCAGATGGTGCAAACAGGCAGGTCCACAGACATGGTAATTGTTCATCACCACTCATGCTGGGGGTTTTGAAACTTGTCACCAAGACCAGAAATGAAATTTTCCCTACTTGGGATCATTTTCCAGCTCTTCCTTACCTGAATTGGAAGGTGACAGTAGTTTCTAGGATAGGAAAGGGAATTCTAGGTAACTTGTATGGGCTCTGAGAGATCCAAGACAAGGGAATAGGGGGCACAGGGGGAGGAACAGCAATGGAAAAAGGGATACAAGCAGTGCTAATCCTTTTCTCAAGCTGTGTATAAAATGATCCATTCTTCTGCTTGAGGGACATAAATATCACTTATTAAGACAATCAGGATTTGTTCTTTGCAATTACTTTTTTAATAGAAACATGAATCTCAGTTAAAGCCAGATTTATTCTCACCCTTGCCTAACCCAGTGCCAGGATCTTTGATCCCAAATTATTTATGAAGTGGGGAAATCTCTCGTGCATGTGGTGTTTCTGCTTGAAATGGGCAATAGGTTCTTCCCAAAGGCCTTTGCACCTTTATTGCACAAAATAATCTGCTGCTGAAATGCACTTTTAGGGGCGACATACAGTTATTACAAAAGCAGTCAGCAATAAAACTTAAAGGTTTAGGGAAGAAATTGAATAAAAACATTTCCAGTTTGAGTAGTGAAACTGAGACAGTGGGATCCCAACAGGAGGATTTGGGCAAACACTCTTCCAATGGGAAACACCCACTGCCACCTTTCGTAGTGAAGGGTGCTGAAAGCCCAGAGGGAGAAACAGATTGCTGGGAAAAGTTCCCACAACCAGGGGCTGCAGAGAGCATCCTCATCCTGTCCATCCTGCTGCCCAGCAGCTCCAGCTTCCCTCTTTCCCCATGGATCTACATGTCAGACACCAGGGCTTCTGCAGGAGTCTGGTGGGATTTACTGTGGTTTTTTTCCCCTTTTTTTCTTTTAATTTTTGCAGTAATTTGTTGTCCCTTGTCCCCATCATGTCTTGAAGCATCACAAGAGATTCTACTTGGTTCTGTTCTAATTAGAAATGGTCTCTAAGTTAATTCAGCCACATATTTGGGGTGGTGGGAAAGCCAGAGCTCACTGGGAATGGGGTTTCAGGTTGGTCCAGAGTAAGGACTCCATGAGGGAAGTGACCCCAGTCCCACCACTCTCCCCAGCCTCTTGTGCACTCAAACAGCTTCTGGTTTGTAACCAAAAGCCTGATTCACTCTTTTAATGAGTCTTTCAGAATGCCAAAAGGCAAGTGAAGGCAAACTAAAGTTCTTAGGGAAAGGTTTAATTTGGGCAGGGAATACAGGGATAACAAATTTATGTTTCTCTCTGAATGGAGCATGTGCAGGTTTGGCTCCAGGAAGCAGAAATCATTTTGCACACTAAATGCAGCTGCAATCTTTTGAAATTCATATTCAGAAAATAATTCTGACTCATTCAGGTCCTTTGACATCAACTTACAATTAATTTTTAAGTAAATTGAGTGTAGTTTTATTTACAAGACCAAGCTGCCTGCAGCTCCCAGTCCTGCTCAAGTGGGAGGAAAACTAACCTTCCACTGGTGTCAAGTGGAATTTAAAGGAATTGGGACTCTGAATGCTCAGTGTGCTCCAGAGTGCTGCTCAGGATCCATGAATCCCTTCTCTTTGAGGAGAAAAGCTGTCTGAATGTCACTCACTGCCCTTTATTTTTATCCATTAGACAAACAAAATGAATGATCACATTTATGTGGAAAAAAAAAAGCAGACCCCACAGACTATACAGCATGAAAAGAACTCTTTCTGCCCAGCAAGATAATGCTTGAAAAGGTGAATGAGAAGATTTTAGCAAAGAGGAAAATGTCCCTGTAGAACCCTTCCTAATTCTGAGGTCTTCAGCAATGTCAGCCTCGCTAATCCATACCTAGCGGTGAGTTCAAATGAAAAACTCATTAACTTTGTGTCCTTTAATTTATTAGGTGTAGCAACACTCCTTATCAGGGGAAGGGCTGAAAGGAAAGGACAATCAGGGCGTTTTTATTCCCTTGGCAAACCCAAGGGCTCACAAAGGGAGAGGACCCATTTGGGAGAAATTACCCTCCCTAATTAGAAGCGTTGCCGTTGGCTCTCACCAGGGCTGGGCAAAGGGAAATTGGAAAATCTGCCATCAAAGACCTGCAGCAGCCATGGCCACAACGACGACAGGGCCAGGCAGTGGTGGAGGCTCCTCAGTGACCAGTTCAGCCCCTGGCGGTGCATGAAGAGGGAACAGGAAAGTCTTTTTTACAGAGAATTAATACTGAAAGGTAAGTTTTCTGCACCACAACAGGACTGGATGCTGCTTCACATCCCCTGCACTCCCTGCTGGTCCATCCTATCCCTGTGTTATGGCAAATTGGAGAGGCTTTTCCCAGCAAATTGCCTGAGTTGGGATGCAGGAAGTGAGAACAGGAAATATAGAGGATATTGAGTGATCACATCCACAGTGGAACCTGGGATAACAAGCACTCCTGCCTTTCTCTCAGGCTGATAGGATTTGGTTTTATTCCCAGTAACACAATATTTTGTCCTTACATGACCCTCCCCAGTGTCCCTTCCCTCTCTCTTTGGAAAGGAATAAATAATTATCCTTATTTTCTGACAGGAAACACAGATAGTGAGTGGGGTGAGATGGACAGCAGCCAGGCCAGTGCCAGCAGCAGAGCTGGGAGCCCAGGCCCCATTAATATTAATGCTTAATTAGTGTTTACATTTTCCAAGCAAAATGTAAACATGTATCTGCACCAGCCAGCGCCAGCTGTGATGGAGGGAGTGATGTTATCCAACAGCAATTTCCTCTCCTTTCAAAGGGGCATCTCCAGTTGGTAGGACCACAAAGCAGCATCTGAATCATGACACCTTGTATTGTGCCCTACAAAGGACACAGTGGGGTCAGATCACCAGTTTTGAGGTAAGACCAGCAAATATTTGGGATGATGAGAAAGGGTAAGTATCAGGAAAACAAAAAAACTTTCAAAAAACCCAGCCCCTTTGAGGATGCTGCAGCAGTCATCTATGATTTCAATTATGGAATTACAAACTGCCTTGATAGCCATATGGCTATAGACTTTAAAGCCAGGAATTATTGTTCCCCAAATTAATTGTTCTTTGCAACAGCAGAAAACTCTGAACAGCTGTAAAAAATGTTCACAATGAAATCTGAGTGTAGTGGAGGTTTATCCAGGTTGAAATTTCTTTACAGATATTAAAATGAAGTTCAGCTGAGCCAGAAGTTCATAAAATCAGCTTCTCTTGTTCACAAAGGTGACAGAGATGCTCTGGCTGTTGGCCCTCCATCCCTCCAAAGTGATGCCCAGCTTACCCAGACACGGAACACGTCCCTCTGTCACCACTTGTGCCTTCCTGAGGCTGCTTCCAAACGTCTCCTTCCTCATGGTCCAAGTTCTCCCACTCCAGGGATCCCATAGACAAACAGCTGGAGGAGAAAATCACACAGCCGAGGATTTTCTGCTGCAATTACTGAAAAAAAATCCACACATACTCTCTGTCACTGATGTTTCTAAAACCTCTGTCACGGGGGTGTTGGGACAACAGATGTTTGTGGTTCCATGGGGGATGGATATGATAGGGACAGGATACTTCATGTCTAGCTGTCATCAAGGGGTTTTTCCAATATTGGAAGTTAGGGCAGTTCGACATCACCTCCTCTACACCCTGAGAGTCACATTTGGTCTCCCTCCTCCTTTGGAATACTCCTGGAAAGAAGCCTTAGGGGCTGGGGAAGGTGAGAAGTTTCTTGAGCAGTGGAGCTGAAATGAGATGGTTTTCCTGGAGGGAGATGCACAGGCACCCATTTCCCACTCAGTCACTCTCAGCAGCCACTTGCCATGCTGAAAATCAAATGTAAATGCTGATTTTGTGCCATAAACTGAGTCCCTCTGTAAAGGTGAAAAACCATCAAGGAGAACAACCACAATCAATGCAAAAGCCAATATAATTGTAAACTAGGCATAAATGGCCATCAATGTACATCATCTATAAGGATAGGGGAGATATACAGGGTGTTAAGGCAGTTATTTAAAGAAGGAAGACTTTAAAATTGTGTGAAATTATGCCTGAGGTTGAAGACAACTCTCCCACAGTGTTTCCTAAAAGGTGCATAACCTAAAACTGTAAGAACTTCTCTGGTTACCCAGCAAGAACAAGAGCTCAGGTGAGCAGCACAGAGCTGGCAGGACATCACAATTTGTTCTAAGAACAGTAAATAACACAGCTTTATAATAGCTTTATTCTCTCTTATTTTGTGGCAGAGTTCAAGTTTTGGTGCTGTGACAAGGAAAAGAGCACCTGAACATGAACAGCATCACCATGGCTTAGTCAGTGGTAGGGACTTTTCTTCAAATGCAGTCACAGATATCATTATGTAGAGGAATTCCTCTTGCCATTATGAACATACTGATGACCCCATGGCCCCCAGATGAGCCCCTAATGCCTGAATCAGGACACGAGAGAGAGTGAAAGTGCAGGACTGTCCCTGCAGTGAGATCAGCATTACCAGACTCGTCTGCAGGTCGGTGCCACAGTTCTCAGTGAAGCACAAATCACAGGAATTGCTATACAAATACACCATTATGATTTTTTAGGATGTACTTGCTTTCTTTTTTTTATTATTTTGCAGAGCTTAAATAGGAATTAAGCTCTGTGATTTCCCTCCATGCAGGGATGACTTTAGCACAGGTGTCATCTGTCCCCGAGGCACCAGAATGACCAGACTGACCTCAAAGTGCACACAGAAAATTACAAACCACACCAAAAAAAAAAAAAAAAAATTCAACCTGGAGGAACAAAACAATGGCCAGATATTGCTGTCCAAATAGAACTCATTTTGTAGTGCCCCACAGCCCTGTAGGTGATCAGTGCATCCCCCAAAGGAGGTCTCCCCTGGGGAAGTTGCAGGTGACACCCACAGGCATGGCTCCATAACCTGGATGCTCCCAGTAATTCCCAGTCCTTGGGAAGGAACAGCCTGGAGTGACAGCAGGGAGGTACAGCAGGAAGCCTCTCTTTGTGTGCCATACCAAGCTGGGCTGGAACATGTGAGGGCACAAAGGGTGGAAGTTATTTATTATGAAATAAACTTTGCAAAGGCTTAGCAAGACACCTTTGATATTTGCAAAGAGCCCATCTGAGCTCAGTTTTAGAATAAAGTAGCTGGCTGAATGATACCTTAATTTCTTGAAGATGGTTGTTCAGTCTCTTTTCTATACTGTATGTTCCACATTAAGTCATTATCTATGCTGTTCACTCCATTAATTCTGCTAGTTTTATTAGCAAAGTTCTGCTGCCTGGTCCTGTAGCAGTGAAAAGCATTTCTAAAAGCTAATCTGACAGATAATGACTCCATTAAGTGTTGAATACTAATTGGTTTACATCAGGGCCCTGAAATTAATTGATGTAAATAAATTAGCACCTGAGCATGCATCACCCCAGCTTTGGATTTTCCTAAATATCAATGATTTTTAAAGCTTATATCTTCAGCAAAACGCAGCAAAATATAAACAGACAGGATGAGTAATTAAAATGTGGCAACAAAATAAGACTATCAAGATGAGCTTAACAAAGATTGTTTACCTATTGATGGAAAGGGTAGTGCCTGCCTGTACAGTCTGTTTACACTGCTCTGACTCCTAGAAAAGATACTTTTCTGACAGCTTCCCAAAGATATAATTATCATTTCTATAATAACAGTGACACCGACCCCCACACCATTACTAAGATTTAGTAAAGTTCTGTGATATACAGGGAACATGTCCTATTAATCACAACAAACACCTGCCTCCCCTTTAAAAGTCAAGGCTTCAATTATTAAATCAAGGAATTAATAAAAGTTGTTTTGTTTTAAAAGGATAAAACCTCATTATAGTGGTGATTTGTCATTGGAGTGACACAAATAATGACTGATTCCTAAAGCCTGGGAGAGGGAGCCTGGGCTCCTTGGGCATGTCAAGAGCAGTCCATAGGTTAGAAGACACCAACAAATGTGGCTTATTTTTGTATACAGATTTACTGTGTTCACTTGCACCTTTATAAGCCAAAGAAAATCTAATATAAAGCAATAAAAATCTAAGAAGAATTCACATGCCATGGGAAAGTGGATATCATTTGGAGCAGTGAAGGAAACTCAGCCCAAGACAATATGGAATCAGAGAATCGTTTAGGTCGGAAAAGCCCTCTGAGGTCATCCAGTAAAATCATTTATCCAGCACTGCTAGGGCCACCACTGACCCATGTCCCCAAGTGCCACATCCACAGGGCTTTTGAATCCCTCCAGGGATGGGGACCCTATCCCTGCCCTGGGCAGCTGTGCCAGGGCTGTACAGCCTTTCCAATGAAGATTATCTGGACAATATGAGGAACCTTTGAGCATGAGTTTCATCTCCACCAGGGAACTCACCTGAATCTCTGCAGGGCTGCTGGAAAGCTTTGGGAAAGCCACTGAGGTTGGTCAAAACACACCCATTAACTCCAGTCTGCTTTGGATCAACTTCCTAATTAATCCCATTGATTTCAGGTTGGAGACACTGATGATTTTTACATGCACTGAAGAACTCTTTGTTTGACAGAACTATCATCACTGTGAAAACACTCAATGACTTAAAGTTATCCTGCAGAGGACAAGACCAAAATTCCTTCCCAAATACCCCACCTATCCCTGCCTTCTGTCAGTGGGAAGCCATTCCCTGTGTCCTGTCCCTCCATCCCTTGTCCAAAGTCCTTTCCCAGTTCTCCTGGAGCCCCTTTAAGCACTGGTAGGGCTCTAAGGTCTAATACCAGGTATAATTCCATGAATGAACATAGAAGGAGCTGTAGCAGTCTTGGGGGAGCCAGGATGCTCCTGTCCCCTCCTGCCCACACTCCTGTCCCTGGAGGGCCCTGAGCTCCCATGCTGGTGCCACGCTGGTGCCGAAGTCAGTTGCGTCCTCGCCTGCTTGGAACCCTCCCCTGCAGCAGCCGGGTACGTCATTCCTGCTGTGCTCCTTTCAGGATCCGCTTTGATGCTATGCCAAGCACCAACCCATGACAAACGGGCAGCCTGAGCTCTGTAAACAACTCGAGTGTTCCTTTCCTCTCCCCTGGCTCCTCCAGGGGCCAGGAGTTCCAGGAATGGCTCATCTCACCTTTCAGGGGACTTGGAGCTCCTAGGTGAGTCATTCATCAACACTCTGGCTCTGATTTCAAGTTTATCAGCTGCCTTTCAGTCCCTGAAGCACCTCAGAATTCCCACGTGGGCAAAACTGCCCCACCCCTGGGTCCAGGTCCTGTCCTACAGCAGTGAACCATTTCTGGCATTTACATCATGAGCTGGGGATTTTTGGGGGCTGGCACCCCCCAGAGCACCTGACAGACAAGAGCCCCTGAAACATTCCTCACACACCCCCAAAGCTGAACGGCAGGGAACAGTGGAAGAAAGTCCCCTGGAAAGCAGCTGTGATAAAACCAGCCATTTCTTGGCTCCAACACACCAGAGATTCTTTCCAGAGCTATCAGCCAGCTTTACTAATAAAGGTAAAAGACAAAAAGTATTAATAACTGGGAAGAGATACAGGAATGAACAAACCCTTTGCCACTTATGGAGTAAAATACAGCTCCAAGAGATTAAACATTTTAAAGTTTTTAAACATTGCCTTAAGCTACCTAAGAAGTCGGAAGGATTTAGTAATTCCGTGTTCCCTGACACAGCCTTCCTTTGAAAGCTTTCACCCAAGAGTGTGGAAAACTGTGCAAAGCATCAGCTCTGGGGAAACTTCAGCCAACATCTATCATCATTCAGGTACTGGGCCCAAAGCAGTTAACACCACTTAAAATCCCAGGTTGGTTTGGCTTGGGAGGACCTTAAAGATCATCCAGTCCCATCCCTTGCCATGGGCAGGGACACCTTCCACTAGCCCAGGGTGCTCCAAGCCCCATGCAGCCTGGCCTTGGACACTTCCAGGGATTTAAATGGATAAAAAGCTTTTCCCCCTATAAAAAAGCAGCAGAGCCCCTCAAACCTAAAGCAATATCCTTGAGGTGGGGAAAATGTGGCCCTGTGTGGGTGTGGAGAAGCTTTGGTGTGGTCCATCCTCTTCTCCATCTTCCAATCAGTTTTGGAGCAGCTTCTCTCTGACCTCACCTGTGCAAGGATTTTGATTCAGCCACCACCAGAAGCACTGGAAAATCATCAGGAGTTAACCAGGGAAAATTAATTACAGGAATAAAACTTCCTTGAGTGTCCTCATCAGTATTTAAGTATAACGACTATTTATTAGTCAGGGTAATGGACAACAGAGCTGAAAGGGTACAGGTTTCCAGTAGTCACCATGCATATGCTTAATGAAAATTCAAAAGGCATAATGAATTAGGATTCCCCTGTTGGGCACTGAGTATTTCTTCATTAAATTCTAATGAACTGGGAAGAGTATCAGGTTTGCTCATGCAGTGTAATTTTCCCCCTTTTTATGGTTATGTTTACATGCATTTAGTTAATCCTCATCATCCTTATGATAAAGAAGTGCTGAAAAAACAAGTTTGTTAGGAATGGAAGGAAGATAAATATGCAGAGACAGAAGAGTCAGCAGCACAAATTGTGTGAAATAATAGAATTTGTGCTGTACCCCACAGAACCCATAGCCCCCAACCAGACATTGTTTTTTTCTTCGGGAATTGTGGGATGAGATGAAATCTCATTTAGTAATAAGATTATGGAAAATGATGATGTGGCTTCATTGATGACCACCTTTAGGAAAAGAAAGGACTCATTCCTAAAAACACACCCAGCACTTGAGAGGGGTCAATGCAGATAAATTCAAATTGCTCATCACAGAACTGAGGGCAAAAACAGCCCAGGAAAAAAATCCATCTCAATGAATGACAACTTCAAATGTGACCATGCTGTCCCCAGAATAATGCCCTAGACAAGAGGTGGCTGGCCTGTGCACACCTGCACCAGGCAGCCCAGAGAAACAAATCCCAGGAGTCTGAGGTGTTGTGGACTCTTCTGAAGGGCATCAAGAGGAGCTCCTGTGGCTTTGGAAGCTGGTATCTCCACATCCCCAGTTCCTATAAGTGAGTTTCTACAAGTAATTTCCTATAAGTATGTGGTTGCTACAGAGCAAGAAGCATAAAACCAATAATCGGTGCTGGCATTAGGTAAAAAAATATTTTCAAAAGGGTAAGAGGGTTTGAAAGAGAGGATGAAGCAACTGCAGTAATCCCACGGTGTTTTCATGCTTTTCCAGAATCATGGCAAACTGGAAATCCATTTGCAAGCCACTTGTGGTCTCTGTATCCCTGCTGGGGTCAGAGCCACCGCCCCACCCGATCTTGCAACCACGGAGCTGCCCCAGTCCTGCTCCTCCTGGTGGCAGCTGCTTAGGTGACAGTGGCACCTCGTGGAGAATGGGCCAGGTCCCCGTGTGGTGGCACTGCCCCTGCAGACCCCAGCGTGTCCCCTTCATCAGTACCTCCCATGTCGAAATCCAGGGGATTAGAACTCTTCATCTCCTCCCTGCCTGGTGGCAAGACTAGCAAAGCAATTAGGCTGCCATGGCAATTTTATGGTACTTAGAAAATTAATTAGCCACTTATTGATTAAAATTTGTTATTATTATTATTATCTTTTCTTTTAATTCCTTCTCGAGCTTGGATTTTTTCTGGGTTTTCTGTTGTTTTTTTTTCCTTTGTATTTCTTGTTTGCTTCCCAGGATGGACATGTCCCATCCCAGCTCTCCAGCCACAGGGAGGCCCTGGATGGTGAGCTTGGCTATTGAGGATGAGCCTGGAGTCAACAGAGGCCCACGACGTCCAGAGAGCGGACACAGCCCTGGCAGGGCACATACAGGGCTTACCAGGGAAAGCCTTTGCATAAATCAGTGTTTAGGTCAAAGGACAAATTCTTTTTTTTTTTCAGAGACCTGAGATGTCTCCTTTTCTTTAAGCAGAGGATGCAGATAAAGTCTGGCGATGTGGAATCTTCCCGAAGAGGCCGTTCCTGGAGGATAATGTTGTTCAGAGGTTGGAAACCACAGCACTTGTTCTTTGTGGACACCAGCCAGGGATTCTTTAGTTGTTGTTTGCTTTTTGTTTGCTTGTTTGTTTTTTAACTCCACATTGGGAATAATCTCTGAGAAACAGTTTCATAAAATTTTACATTAATTTAAGACCAAAGTGTATTTTATTTGTACCCTTGCCAGGATTTTGAAGTCTCCCTCCCAGGCTCCTGTCCCCTGTTAAAGCATCTCCAGAGACTCCTTTGATGCTCCTAGCATGAGAGATCCCACCACTCCACAATGCCAGAGATTGTTGGAGTTGGAAACTTTCCCAGAACAAGTTTGTTGGTTAAAGGGCTCTATTTGTGATGAAATATGGCGCAGTCCACAGGGTCTTACCTTCAGTACTCTCACTCTGTTGTCTCAGATGATGTTAAGCAGTATCACACTTGACATGCTCATCTCTCCTGTAAGAGACACCAAAGAACTTTATTATTGTCAATAAAATTCCTACTGGGGCTCAGCATGGCTTTGCCTGTTTTGTCCTCGGTTCTCCCGGAGTTTTACAGCCCATATTTAAGGCCAGGCAGTCTCATGGACACACCCTGGGTTGATGTGACCTGGTCATGCCCTGTGGTGGCTCTGGGGCAGCTCCTGCCCTACACAGGTGAAGACACGACCTGAAGGGAAGCAGCAGCACCACGGCGGCTCTGGCAGAAACAATATGTGGGCATGGAGTGCCTGGGCTCACCCCCAGCAGGTCAGGGAGGGGATTCTGCCCTGCTCAGGTGAGATCCTGACTAGGGATCCCAATATAAAGGATGTGGAGCTGCTGGAGTGAGTCCAACAGAGACCATGGAGCTGCTGTGGAGCCAGGCTGAGAGAGCTGGAGGTGTTCACCTGGAGAAGAGAAGGCTACAGGGAGACCTGAGAGCTCTTCCAGAGCCTGAAGGGGCTCCAGGAGAGCTGGAGAAGGACTTGGGACAAGGGATGGAGGGACAGGACACAGGGAATGGCTTCCTACTGCCAGAGGGCAGGGATAGATTAGATTGGCCACAGCACAGTGTGGTGGGGGCACAGCCACTCCTGGGTCTCTGGATAAGCTATGAGGAGCAGAGCACTGTGTGAGGGTCAGGGTGGGGTGCAGGGTCTGTTTTGGGGTTGAGTGTGTTGGGGTGCAGGGAGGTACAGGGTGGAGAAGGTGTTCAGGACCAGTGCTGAGGTGCAGAATCAGAGCTGAGGTGCTCAGCAGTGCTGGGTGCAGGATGGGTACTGTGGGCGCAGGATTGGTGTTGGGTACAGGGAAGTTTTGGGGTGCAGGATCGGTGCTGTGTTCAGGGCAGTTTGGGGGTGCAGGGCAGTTTTGAGGCACAGACTGGTGCTGTATTCAGGGCAGTTTTTGGGGTAATGTGTCAGGTGCCGAGTGTGGAGCATCGCCTCGGCCTCGGCGGAGCAGCGCCATCTGCAGGCGCTCCCGAGCACTGCACAGCGCTTCTCCCCCTGCCCTCGGCACCACTTTCCATGCAATAACAGCATCCTTCTTTATCCCAGGAACCCTCTGGGATGTTCCCCAGGCTGGGGGAACCTCCAGACTAACTTTCCTGCCACCCAGGACCGCCAATAACCCAATGACAAACCTACTCTGGAAGCATTTTCCCAGGATCTGAGGCTCTCCGTGTCGGAGCCATTGCACGGCTGAGGCCGATGAACACGGAGCAGCCTCACACTGTGGCAGGGAAAAAGCATAAATTCAAACATTAAAACATTCTGCTTGGCAAAATCATGTTAAACTCCCGACATCCGGGTGCTGTGATATCATAATCCAATATTGTTGTGGGTAACATCTGATAAACTCCTGTTAGATGTCATTCTAAGGTGAGTTAAGGGCTGTCAAAGCATTAAAGAATTCAACTTGCTGCTTACCAGTCACCCTTCTGGCTGAGGTCACTCTAAAATTGCACTGTTGCCTCAAAAATCATTTGTCTCTGCAAGCAATGACCATTATTTTCTATTAAAATTTCTTTTAAAGTTTCTAACCCACTTTTCTGCAAGTCCAAAGCATCATTGTTCTTAAATTAACAGCCAAAACCTGCCCAACAGTTCCTGCTTTCACCCTTGGCTGTGGGTGGTGACTGACCAGTTTTACCCATTGCTCACTTGTGTCAGGACTTTTCCACTCTACATTGCTTAATAAATGAAATTTTTGGGTACAAGCTGAGCTGTGGGGGTTACAGCAGCTGTCCCTGGCCTGGTGACCACTGGAAATGTCCTGGGGACAGCTCCAGTGCCAGGCTCACCCTGAAGGAATGTCCCAGCTGCCACCACTTTCCTCCTCCATGCTGCAATTCTGAATTGCACCAAAGGTAGTAATAAAATAAGCCTTCCCTCCTGCAGCAGAAAAAATAAATTTGCCATTATTACACCTTCACACAAATCCTCGTAGAAGAGTGGGTTCCACTTGCATGAAGCAATTGTATTTCATATTGCACTGGTTAATACCAATGTATTTGGAGGTCATCAAACTCAACAGTTAAAAAATTAATCTGAGAATTTACAGCAGTTAAATACAGCTAAATAATTAATGATGAGGAAATTGAACTTCCCGTTGAGATTGGATTAGGAGCTAATGTGGGACACCACTGCTGTAGAGCATCTTTCCTTGGGGAACCTCCCAGCAAAAATCAACTCCTTTATTGCTTTCCATATCACTAATAAAATATGAAAGGAGAGAATACAATATTATTTTCATATCATATTAATGACCTTCAGAATGCAATCATACTTGCAGCTCTGGCAGAGCAATTTGCTAACATAATATAAAACTGTTAATATGATATGAAGGTCACTGAGATGGTACAAAAAATAGTGTAATGATAGCAATTAACCTGGGCCCTTCAGCAGCAGGAACAATTAACTTCCAACTTCATTTCTGCAACCTGTACCTCACATGGCAGGGGGTGCTGGATCCCAGGCTGCTTCTTCACAGGCTTTGAGTTCACTTTTCTCCTTCTGCAGGGCTGGAAAAATACTTTTAAGAGGCCCTTCCATGCTGACCAAGTGCCTTGAGCTCCTTGGAAGGACATCACTGCAGCCATGTAAAGCAGGTTTCTAAAGGAGGTGGAAATCTCTAAAAGACCCAGTGAGAAAAGCTCAGATTCCAGGGGATTTATGAGAAGTAAAAGAACAATAATATTTTTAATGGAACTGAGCATTTAAAAATGAAAATATTTTAAAATGATATTCTTTTGCTCCTGACTAAAGCTGATATGTTTAGTTTTGGTCATTTAAACATAAGAATGTCCAACAAAAAAGTACTAAACAACTTTAAAATCAAGGATGTTTAAATTATTGAAAAGAAAGCCCTATTCTGAAGCAGGAAAACTTTGCTTTTCACCATTTAATGTTCCTGAAGCACTACAGTGCATGGAGGACAGGGAGCATATTAGTCATTCTTTAAGGGTCTTCTAAAGAACTAGGTCTAGACAGAAGAGAGACTAAACTCTGTTCTTGATCCAGGGTAAACTTTTAGGCCTCTTATTCCAAGTCTGTCCATTTGACCTCACCTTAAAAGCCACCAGTGCAGGAACAAAACCTCCAGAATTCTCTCTGAAACATCCCACTGGTTCCCAAAATGTTCCCTCATGGGAACACAGAACGGGGGGAAAGAATATAAAAATTACATGAGGCTTCTACTGTGTTGGACTCCTCTTCCAGACCCTCCAAAACTTTTCTCCTTCCCAGAACTCCCCTAAATTTCAGCATACACAATATCCTACAACAAGGCACTTACAGCTTAAGAACTTGTTCCATGACAAGCCATGTTGTTTTATTAACTTTGGATACTTTGGATTCATTTGATGCCACTATAAAGGACCTTCTCAAAAATTTTTGGAAGAAAAAAAAACAAAGTTATTATTTCATCAATAAGAGTTTTGTCTAATTACCAACATCACCATAACAAAGTGGTGATGGAAAAGTCCCTGTGAAATCTCTTCTGAACAGCAGGAGTGGGTTGGACCATGTCTTTGTTTCCATAAAAACAGCTTTTCTGCAGGGCTTCAATATCTTGAATGGCTGTAGTGGTTTGAAAACAAACCAAGTGAGAGGCTCCAA
>VZDJ01000448.1:0-27806 GCA_008694505.1 Cyanoderma ruficeps
ATGGCCACAGGTTCTGGCCCCTGCCCACCGTCGCTGGGGGGACCGTCACACTCCCCCTCCTCCCCGAGCTGCTCAAAAGAGGAGCTGGGGGGGGGATTGGGGATTGTCCTCTCCCTCCTCCCCGAACTCGAGAGAGGAGCTGGGGGGGCCGTCAGACTCTCCCTCCTCCCTGAACTAGAGAGAGGAACTGGGAATCGGGCTTTCCTGACCTTGAGCCTCAGAAATGGATTGCGAGCCACGTAAAAGTCTGTCAACCCACTTCCAGGTATCAACCAGCCTCAAATAATGGCCACCATCTACCGTGGCACAAGCCTGAAGCAAACAGCCTCCCACTTTCTCCCATTCTGACAGAGAAAAAGCGACACCAACATTGCTGAGGAATCCACGAATTCTAGCAAAAAAAAACAACAGCCAGAATTCCTCTGCAGAGACAGGGGATTTCTTATCCTCCAGGACCCAAAACCATTGGTCCAGGACCACAGTGCTCTCTGTGGTGGGGGAAGAAGTCATTTCTTACCCTTTCCTCCAGATGCACAGCTGTGTGAAATCCCACACAGCAGGAGGTCAGCAAATGTGACCCAGGCTACGGTTCTCACACGTTCAGGGGGTCACCAGATGTCGTGGGGCAAAGCTGGGTGTGTCCCATTTTAGGAACACTCGAGAGAGGCTCCGGAGATGGCAGTTGTAGAAAACTCTCTCCTTTCAATTTTATCTGACTCCAATTTTATACATATGTACAGAGGTCAAGCGATTGGCTACACAGGTCACCACCCCTTCAACCTGGATGGTGGACACCACCATCAATCATTTCTTCTCTCACAGGAGAAGAATGTAAACATTCTAAGAATAGACATTATTTACATTAAGGCTGCGCTGAAAGTTCTACAGAAAGACAAAAGACAGAAAAACTCAGGGCAACAAGAGAGTACTCTTTCCCGGAATTTCTTTGCTTTTTCTTTCTGTTCCAGGCAGCAAAAGAGACTTGTGACTCTTTCTGCCCAGAGACTTTTGGAACATAGGGCCTCACCCATTTTTCCGGAATCCATCTCAGCCCGGTGGGGGTAGAGATGCAGGAGTACCCTTGCCCAATGTCACCAGTTCATGAGGACCCTCTGTTCATCCTGTCTCGGGGTCTTTAATGAGGACCTGTTGTTTTTCTTTCAGAGTCAGTTGCTGGCTTTTTCCAAAGTGCTGAACGATTGGTGGGTTCGGCGTTTCAAATGAACAATTTAAAAAGTTCATGGTAAACAGAGCCTTGGCCAGTCAAATTCAAGGAGATTCGGTTTTCAAAACCTGCTGTTGCTGACTGAGGACCCTTTTTAGGTCTTGGTGGGTCCTCTCCACCACTTCTTGGCCTGTCGGGGAGTGTGGGGTGCCTGTTTTATGCTCCACTTCCCATTGCTGCAAGAAGTCATGGAACTCTATGGACTTGTATGCGGGCCCATTATCTGTTTTTAAAAGTTTTGGGATACCAGTAAATGAGAAAGCCTGGACTAAGTGTATTATGGTGTTCCAGGATTTTTCCTTTGTGTGGGCGGAGGCGAAAACTGCACCAGAAAAGGTATCTACAGAGACATGCACGTACTTTTGTTTCCCGAACTGCGGGATGTGCGTGATGTCTGTTTGCCACACTTCGCAGCTGTTAAGGCCTCTGGGGTTGACTCCTGCGTTCAGAGTGGGGAGTGCATGTTGATGGCAAGAGGGAGAGGTGGCTACGATTGCCTTGGCCTGTTCCTGGGTGATATTAAATTGGCGAACTAGGCCTGGGGCATTTTGATGGAAAAGCTGATGGCTGATTTTAGCTTGCTGAAACACATTTGGCAGTGGGGCCATTTCTACAGGGGCAGCAAGAGCATCAGCCCTTCTGTTTCCCTCAGCAATGAACCCTGGCAAATCTGTGTGTGACCTTGTATGCATCACATAAAAAGGTTGTTCTCAGAGGGAGACTAATTTAATAAGTTTTGAGAGCAGGTGGAAGAGGGCAGCATTGGACACTTCCTGCAATATCGAATGCTCAGCTCTGGACACAACTCCTGCAACATATGCAGAATCAGTGACTAAATTGAATGGTTCAGAGAACCTTTCAAATGCTCTGACGACAGCGTCCAACTCAGCAACTTGAGGGGATCCTTCCACCTCAGCAACATTTGTCTCCCATTGCTGAGTTTGAGGGTCTTTCCAAGTCATGACTGACTTGTGGGACCGTCCGGACGCGTCAGCGAAAACTGTCAAAGCTTTTAAAGGCTTCCATCTCTGAACACTTTTAAGTTTCAATGTGAATTGGGCTTCCAAATTAAAAATTTTGTGGGCAGGCCGATGAATTGAAATTTGCCCTGAGTATGAATCCAGAGCAAACTGCAGTGCTTCATTTTCTTGAAGCAGGTGCTTCAACATTGCCTTTGTAATTTGGCCCAATTGTAGTTGAATTGGAATGTGAATGCATTCAAAATCACAGCCAGCTAATTCCCTGATCTGGATTCTGGCTTTCTGAATCAGTTCAGCTACCAATTCCTGTGGCTGTGTCATTCTTTTGGACCTTTGGTGGCTCAGGAATACCCACTCTATTATTAAGAGAGGATCTTTCCTTTCCTGGTCCTTCTTGGAGGTGTTTCTGTCTTTTTTGTCCCACTGAAAAATCACCCCATGTAAATGTGGCAACCTCCCTAGAATGATAAACTGAAAGGGCAGGTCAGGATCACATCTGTTGGCCTGCCTGGTAGACATGGTTACCTGGGCCTTTTCCAGCGCTTTTTTCCCCTTTGGGGTGAGCATCCTAGGAGAACTCAGCTCCTCTCCCCCTTTTAACAAATCAAAAAGAGGTGCTAGGTCTTCTGTGGTCAGACCCAGCCAAGGCCTCACCCAATTCAAAGCCCCACACAGCTGATGGGCATCTGCGAGGGTTTCAATTTTGGTTTTAATTGCCAATTTCTGTGGTTTAATTGTCCGCTTACCAATTTCCAAGCCCAGGTACTTCCAAGGTGGCATCCGTGGAATTTTTGACTCCTGCAACTCAAATCCTGCAGCAATCAGTGCATCGACTGTCAGGTTGAGCGCGTGGGTCAGCAGGTCTTCATTGGGGGCACACACAAGCACGTCATCCATATAATGGTGGATGATGGCTTTTTCTGCTGCTGCACGTACAGGGGACAGCAAAGAAGAGACGTACCACTGGCAAATCATTGGGCTGTTTCTCATGCCTTGAGGCAAAACCCTCCAGTGGTACCTCCTCCTGGGGGCTTCTCGGTTTAGGGTGGGCATCGAGACAGCAAAGGGCAGGGCATCTTCACGGCATAGAGGAATTTGGAAAACACAATCTTTAATGTCAATGACAGCTAAATTCCAATCTCGAGGGATCATTGTAGGGGAGGGCATCCCAGGCTGGAGAAAACCCATTTCTTCAATCACATTATTAATTTGGCAAAGGTCTTGTAAAAGTCTCCATCTGGTTTTGTCAGATTTTTGGATGACAAACACCGTGGAATTCCACAGGGAGGTGGTTTCCTCAATGTGGCCTTTTTCCAATTGCTCTTTTACAAGGTTATTCAGTGCCTCTAATTTTTTTTTTGAAAGTGGCCACTGTTCCACCCAAACAGGCTCATCTGTTTTCCAATTCAGTTTTTGGTGGGGACGCTGCTCAGCGGCTGCTACTTGAAAATTTTGTGAGGTATCAGGAATGTTCATGGTGACCCCCCCATTGGGCCATTAGGTCTCTCCCCAGCAAGGGTTCATTGTAATCTAAAATAAAAGGGCAGAGATTAGCCAATTGCCCCTTCGGTCCTTCAATTTGTACTACATTTTTGGATTGTTTGGCCAATTGAAGGCCCCCTATACCTTGAACGTGTCCACCCACGCTTTGCGAAGGCCAATGTGATGGCCAATCTTTCTCAGGTACAATCGTAATGTTTGCCCCCGTGTCACGGACTGCTTTGATGGATGCAGTTTCCCCACCCATTGTTAGTTTGCATTCTTCCTTGGGCTTCTCTTTCCCTATTACCACAACAGCATTTACTGTTTTATTGTTTTCACTTGTAGATGGATAAAAAGTGAGGATTAACTGGGAAATTATTTGCCCTTTGGGAAGAAACACAGGTGGGTTTGTGCAGTGCAACCAGACAATGAGGTGCTCAGGATTAGCTGACAATCGTGCAGGAGCAACCTCGATGTCTAGCAGGGTGTACTTACAATCCCCAATGACCACAAAGTTCCTTTCAATGTCTGACCAGGTTCCTTTCTCTGAGCTAACACTGATGCCCTAAGCTTTAGCTTGCAGATTCTGTGTTACCTAAGGATGTAGTTCTGAGCCTCATATTAAGTGCTAGTAAGCTCTCTTCACAGGGTAGGTAGACAAAACGAATCCCTTTTCTGCTGAGAACCAAGGACGGCTTCCAGGCCCGAAGTATAAACAACGGTGGACCGGAGGGAGGAACAAGAAGGATGAGACCTCACAACCTGAAGCTGTAATTGGACAATTAAACCCCGATATGCAAATGTACCAAAACTGATAAAAATGTAGGCCCTCGTGACGGGGCAGCCTTGTGTGGGTGGCGTTTCCTAGGGCACTCAGGGTGCAGCCTCGGTCGGGCTCTTGTCCAGCCCAAGGTGAAACCCGGGGGCCTTTCAATAAATACCTATTTTATTCTCTAGCCCTGTCCAGTCTCTGTTTCAAGTCAGCCTTCTAGGCATCAACACAGTGCCAGTTGGTGTCTCTTAGAAGTAATGGTTCATTTAGGCTCAGTCTGAAAGGCTCATACAATGAGGTGGTTGTTAAAATTGTCTTTATCAGGTGTCGTGGAACACTCAAATGTGGTTCTGTGCTTTCAGAAGAAACTGGAATTAAATCCTGCTTACACAAAGGGAGAATGGTGTTATTATCTTTTTCATTTTCCCTCAGCTCATCTTTCTCCTCTTTCTCTCGGGCCACCCACTTTTTGTCTTCACGCTGGGTGGGACCACGCTCTACCTTTAGTTTTTTTGAGGGGCTTTTGAGGGTTTGTCTCCTTTTCCACCCTCTCCTCCTCCTTTTTCTTTGAATTTGTCAAATTCTTTTTTCAATGGACAACTTTGGCACCAATGTCCTGTTTTCCCACACAACATGCATGGTCAATCAGAACTGCGTTTAAAGGGGCACCTTTTTTGGGCTGAGGAGTGGGTAGCAGGTAAGGTGTTTGACTTTTCAGTGTCTGCAACAGCAACAGATTTGATATTAGTTTGTTTCCTTTGGTGATTTGTTGACAGGCTCATCCAAGGTACTTTTTCCTCACAGATCTTTAGCATGTCTTGAAGTGTCGGCCAAGGGCTCATGGGTAAGGTTAAAATTGCTGCTCAACACTTGTCATTACAGTGTGAGAGAGCCATTTGCTCTACTAGTTTCCTTTTTAAGTTTGGCTGTGGGGCTTCTACTTCAACAGCCTTGGATAATTTATTAATGAATTGTACAAATGGTTCATCGATGCCTTGGTAGATGCTGTCATCGGGTGGCAAAGGACCATGAGGTTGGATGCGGAAAAATGCCTGAATTGCTGCATCTTTAATTTTGCCTAAAACAGAGACAGGAATGTTTGAGGCTTGGGTTTCAACTGACTCCCATTTGTCTTCACCACACAAATGCTCAATGGTGATGGGGTTTTTATTGACATCCACAGCAGTAGCTGCATTTTGTAGCAAATCAGGTAGTATCTCTTTTAAAATACCTTTCCACAACACCAACTATAATTTATATTCTGCCTCGTCACTATTGCATTGAATTAAATATTTTAAATCTGCTGGGACAACTGTTGTTCTTGATAATTGGGCATTTAAACAACCTTTAAAAAAGAGCTATTTTTTCTGCATTCTCTCAAAGCCTTGCAAAGGTCTTTTATTGCATTTTGTGTTATAGGTTTCCATTCTGCTGTTGTGTCCCCACAGTATGCACCCCCTCCCCTGCTAAGTGGTCAATAGTTAAGGCAGCCAGGGCTTGGGTTGCATCTTCTGCATAAGTTATTATCAGGTTCTCCAGTCTTTTTTTCAATTGTGCCATGAATATTGCATATTGAATTGGGGTGAGCAAAAGTTTTGCCAAGAATTTAACGTCATGAGGAGTCATGAGGAGTCATGAGGTGAGTAGTGAAAGTTGCTCTTAGTAAATTACTGAAGTAAGGGGAACCCAGACCATATTCTGCTGTGGTATGGCCCAGTTCCTTAATTTCTGAGTGGTTCAATGGCTCCCATTGTGGATTCCCCCGCCTCGGGCCGAGTCGCACAGGGGCTACAAAGATTTCTGCTGCAGTATCAAAGTCTCTGTCCTTAAGGGATTTCTTTTTCATCCGTAACCAATTGTTATGCATATTTGAAGGGAATAGGCCCAGATCTTTTTCAGGATTGGGGTCAAAAGGCTCTCGTCACTGCTAGAGTCAGTGTCCACATAACTGATAACATTTGGTGGCTCTGGGCTCACTGGTGGGATAGCAGCGGGGCTACAGGTCATGTCTGCGCTCTATCCCTGGCTTTCGTTGGGAAGGGGGTGCGGACGGGGGACAGGGAGTGGGACCTGGGCAGATCTTGGTTTAGCATGGCCACAGGGGCCGTCTCTGCATTAGCCTCACAGGTTGCTTCACTTCCCCCCTCTTTTTTAATTGTGTCCATGACTGCCCTCCAAGCAGGAAGCAGACAGAGCTCTGGCTTGTGGCCAGGCAGCATAGCCAGGTTGTAGAGTTTTACGCCAACTTTATCCCAGTAGAGGAGAGTAAAAATAGAAGAAGGGGTGGTATCGGGGAACATGTGTGACACCCATCATATGATCGACTTAAGGTCCCACTTAAGGATGGGGGATACATGCTTGCTCAGGAGGTGTAGCATGGTTTCATAGACGTGTCTCCCATCAGACATTCCCTGTCCCATACTTTTAGTTCTCTTGGCTCACCTGTCACATCGCAGCATACAGGCCATTGTGGACCCAAACGCGGTTCTCTCACCGTCACAATTAGTTCCAGAGGCGTCGTCAATCACCATCAGCTAGCCAGTCGTTCTCCGTAAACAGGGGGCACCAATTATTGACGATTGATAGAGAGACGGGAAGACTGATTCAGTGATTAGAATTCGATTTTACTCAGGTTTTCCAAAAGCTTATATACCATTTCAGGAAGGTTAATAACTTCCACTACAATAATTAGGTTAAAAGATCATACAGACAATTCATACATTTTACAACATCTTGCTTGCAGGGGGTTGATTGAATCTCTCCTCTTTCCGTAAGCAGGTTTAATCCCATCTTCTGTAATCTTCAGAGCTCTGTTTGTTCCTGCCATGGCATCTTGGTTATCAAACCAGTCATGCTAATTAATGCAGTGGTCCGGTGTGTCTCGGGACCCCTGTCCTGCGTTGCCTGGCCAGCCCTGACACCGGCCGCAGTGAAGGTACAGTTCGGTATCCTGAGATACTTCCCCGATCCTGTGGGTCCTTGCTGCAGTGGCAGCTTGAGCAATGGCGAGGAATAAAGGAAGGACTCTTATGGGGAACTTCTGCTGGAGTTTATTGAGGTCCACGCGGGACCATGTGTCCACCAGAAAGTCTGCCCACGAGAGTGCAGATCTTCCTTAAGTATGGGGGTGGAGAAAGGGAGGAAGGGTACAGTGGGGAACCAATCGGGGTATGGAGGGGGTGACCCTGAACATAAATGACAATCAATATAACAAATCAATAACGCAAGGGAGGGAACTCCTTGGATCCTGGCCAATCACTTGACACCCTCACTGGAATTTTCTAGACACAGGGAGAGGCCCCGAAGTGACTGACAGGACTCGGGGGTTCCTTAACTGATGATTGACACATAACTATAACTCAGGGGAAACCATGAAGGGTTAAACATGGGGTACATGGAATAAACCATTGCAACTTATAAAAACCAGTATAAAACAAGGAATAAATACATACAGAAAACTGATAAAACCAAAAAACACACCACTACAAATTCTCTGTCTTACTCTCTGTCTTGTGTATTCCCACAGTAAAGAGCTTATAAAAGAAAGGCCTTGTAAAAATATGGTTTAGGCCCTGCTACTCCGGCTAAGCAAGCAACTAGCTTGTAAGTTCCCATGTGAAAGAATCAAAGGAATGAAACTCTTAGCACAACAATCTATTTTGGTAAGAGAACCATTTGCACTTGCAAAAACAATAAATCTATCCCATGAGAATCAGTGAAGATATGTAAACAATCCAAGAATAGAGACATGTAAAATGACATTTACTAACCAATTAATTGAATGGCAAGAAAGCTACTAACCAATTAGAGTTGAACATGATCTTTGAAAACTGTATAAAAATGAGTTATGTGAATAAAGAAGAGGCCTTTGCTACATGAAAAAACCGAGTCCCGTCTGCTTATTATTGCAACATTTCTTTATCAGTCATTTTTACCAGCATGAGTGGTATAGAAACCTTTATTCTAAACCTTCACCCCTCACTCTCAGAACTCGACATGCAAAATCTAACTTCCTTTTAGGTATCTGCAGTCTCTTAATGGAAAAAAAAACCTAATAGATTTGAATATGTTCCCAGCTCTGCCTATAAAAAGAAGTTTTGGTGAGATCTAAAGTTGTTTGTATCTCTGACTGCCCCAAACTTGATGCAGAAGTAAGTACATCTTTGTATAATGAGACTGACATACCTACCTCATGCAAAAAACCCTAATAGATGCTCACCTAGATGAGTGTCTTGGTTTGAAAGACAGGTGTCTGCCAAGGAAAGCAGGAACCTCCCTTGCAATGGAAAATGTGACCCCCTTCCCTCCAAGTTATTATAACTTAGACATTAAGGGCCTTTCAGGCAAAGATATGTGAAAAGGAATAACAGTTCTTTACTAGTATGCATATGGATAACAAGGCAAACAAACAGCAGTAATGGCAACAACAACAAAAAACCCCACAAACCCCGTAACAGCCTTCTTTCGGCTGTCAGCCACTTTCCCCTTTGGTGTAGTTATGATCACAGCCAGGAGGGGTGCTATTGGCTCCTGGCTGAGCCGGGCAGGTGCGATGATTCCCCTGCGGCTGCAGGGGGCACTGTGGTATGAGTTCAGCTGCCTCTCTGCACCTGGGTAATGGTGGGTGCAGCCAGTGGAAGAGATGGAAAAAGGGCTTCCTTTACAAACCCCTTGCTCAGGCAAGTTTAGCCAAAAATGCTGCAGGGCCCTGAGGTACATTCAGGCACACTTGTTGAAAACCCTACATGGCAGACCTCAGCACTCAGGCCATTTCCCTGCCTGACATCGCATCCTGCTGCAGAGTTCTTAGGACACTGCAGAAAGTGGCAGGCACTGTCTTCGTTCATTTTCCGTGTTTGTGCTTTGTCTGTTTCGTCTGTGCAGAAGCACTCATCCTTCTCCCTCTTCCCAGTAACCAAAGCCGCTCCTGCAGAATCTTTGGTGCCTTTTCCAGAACTCAATGAGATTCCGCTACAGTTAGAGTTGTCCATGTCTGCAGCAGCAAAGCAAAGGCGTTGTTGGCTATTTGCTCCTTTACCATGTCAGAGCTGTCAGGAACTAAAAGCTCCCTTCTGCAGAGAGAACAGGGCTGGCCGCTGTGGAGCAGAAAGTCAGGGGGAGGCTAGAGCCTTTGCAGGGAAGGAAAAGGGAGCGGGGAAAGGCTGTGGAATACAAGCCCAGTGCGGAGGTGCTGAGACAGCTTTAGCCAAAAAAGTGCAGGGTCCTGGGGGACATTGAGGCACACTTGAAGAAAACCCCACATGACAGTGCTCAGCACTCAGGCCATTGCTGCAGTAAGACGCAGGCACTGTCTTCTTTCAGTTTCTGCGTTTTTTTTTGTAAAGATGGGATACATTTACATTTACATAAAGCTCAAAGGGTCAAAAATTCGCACGCGGTAGACTCCTTATACTTCATCTCTCAAAGCCCCCAGACTCAATTAAAGACCACCGACTCAATAAAAAGGACAAACAACACAGCCAAAACTGATTTGCATACGAAGTGGAGAGCAGGTGGGGACAGGTAATAGATATGTATAGGCGTTATAGAATACGTATGATTATTGTAGATAAATAGAAGTTTGGAAGCTGTAAAAGGTACGCAGGATTTGGGAAGATGCTCTCCATCTGCATCCAGCACTGAATAAATACGCACTTACTTTGCATTTTTAACAGGTTTTGGAGTTTTTAACCACGTCTCAATTGGCACCCTAGATGGTTCCTCTCTGCCTGTCTGCAGAGTCGGGCTGAGGGATGGAGGGCTCCGTGGCATGCCAAGGGATTTTCTGGAGGAGAACTCTGAAACCTCAGCTCGCCTACTGCATGGACAGCTAAGGACCACTAGCTTGCGGATGTATCAGTTCTAGGCGGTTAGTAAAATGTACGTGTGGTTGGAGGACTGTTGAAAAATCACAGGAGATGTCCTGTGTGCAACCTAATCCCTGGGTTGGTAAAAGCTTGCAAGCTTTTGGCGGAAGGGTACAAACACCAGTGAGGCCTGCTTCGCTCCTTCAGCCTCCACAGGTCTAGGAGGAGGAGGAGGGGGGAGGAAGGGGGGGCTGGTGGTGGAGGGATTCGCTGACTGATAGAGCAGCCACGAAGCGACCCTAGAATGCGGGTCAAGTGGATTCCTGCTCCCGTGTTATTGGAGCTGAGGTGGCGTGTTTGAGTCCGGACTTTGTGAGTGTGGTGAATGTGAGTGAGTGAGACCCGTGTCCAGGACACGAGTGAGTGAGGCAAGTTTGCTTTGAGGTTGTTGTTTTACTATTGTCTTTTTGTT
Organism: Cyanoderma ruficeps; assembly: GCA_008694505.1. NCBI lineage: Eukaryota > Metazoa > Chordata > Aves > Passeriformes > Timaliidae > Cyanoderma > Cyanoderma ruficeps. The sequence continues at coordinate 10,739 of VZDJ01000448.1, forward strand.
ACTTTATTGTCATTTTGTTGCAGTTTTATTGTTGTCTTATTGTGGCTTTATTGTTGTCCTGCATTTGCTAAGGATTCTGGGAAGGGGTAGTGGATTTTTGAAGTGACACTACCATCCTGTGTTAGAAGTTACAATTGCAATACGTGAATGGTTCTCTAAGTTCATTTGTGATACAACACTGTGATCTTGTGTCAAAAGTTTTAATTGCAGCAAAGTGAGACTTTTGAACAAATTGTTAGTTTGTTCCTCATAAATTGTTGAATGTGGTTAGTGAAACGGGGGTTTGTTGTCTGAGTTTTTCTGTTCTTTGTCTTTCTGTAGAACTTCCACTGCAGCTTAATGTAAATAATGTCTATTCTTAGAATGTTTACATACTTCTCCTGTGAGAGAAGAAATGATTGACAGTGGTATCCACTATTCAGGTTGAAGGGGTGGTGACCTGTGTAGCCAATCCCTTGACCTCTGTACATATGTATAAAAATGGGAGTCAGATAAAATTAAAAATTTAGAGAGCCTTCTAGCAACTGCTGTCTCCTGGTCTCTCTCTCGGGTTCCTAAATTGGGACACACCCAGCTTCGCCCCGTGACAGGGGTTTGAGCCATAAGGGTCCGAATATCTAGGGAAACACTCTAAATAATTTCCCTTCCCTAATGGTTTGGATGTGATCCTTAGGAACTTGTGAACTTATTAGACAACTGAATAAAGAGAGGAGATAATTGATCTAAGTATTACTCTAATCCGGTTGACTTTGAACCCAAGCTCATGTGTGGAAGGTCACACTCAGAACCCAGATCTTGGGATTGTGTGGGGAGAAAATATTGGGAGTAGATTGTAGAATTTTTTCAGGAAAAGCTCTAGTGAATGCAAGGCAGGGCATAAAGGAGGAGAGAATGGGATCTGGACAGAGCATAGAAGTCCCTAAAGCCAGTCCACTAGGGTGTGTTATAGCACATTGGAAAGAAGTTGCGGGGACCAGAGGTACTGAAAATAAGTCCACTCTCATTGAGTATTGTAGCCAGTGGTGGCCACTGTATAGGCTAGACGAGGGGGTAAGGTGGCCACCCACTGGGACTTTATAATACTTTGTTACAATTAATGTTATTTTTAAGGAGGGAGGGAAAGTGAAGTCTCATATTGTGACATGTTCTTTTCTCTCTGAAACCACCCTGAGTGGCAGAGAGATTGTGGGATCAAGACTCCTCTTGACCCTCTAGTACTAGCTATTGAAAAAGAGAATAAAGCAAACAACAGGAAACTAAAGAGATGCTGCTCAGCTTGTAGTATTGGGCAGAGGTGTTTAAAATTGGATAAGGTTTACCAAACTACATTCCAAGAACAAGATTTGTCATATATATTGGCGGTACCCCCTAATGGATAGGAAAGGGAAAGGGAAGAGAGAGATGGACACTCAGAGACCTGCTCACCCCCTAGTAGCCCACCCCCTAGTAGTCCGATATCATCCCAAATTAGACAAGTCCTACAAGTACCTCTGTGAGAGGCGGTAGGACCAGGGGGAAACCCAGTGATGGTTGAAACCCCCTTCTCTGTTGCCCTGAATTTTCTGCTTTCTGTCTTTGTGCAGAAGTTTCTCACGCAGCTTCATGCAAACAATGTATATTTTTAGAATGTTTACATAGTTCTTCTCTGAGAGGAGAGATGAATGATGGTCATGTCCACCATCCAGGTTAGGGAGGTGGCGTTCTATGTAGCCAATCTCTGACCTTTGTACAAATGTATATAGAATGGAGTGGCAGTGGCGGGAGGTCGTTTTCCCCCCCCATGCCTTTCCGGTGTTGGCGGCGCCGATCGTGCACCTGAATTCTGCGGGGCAGACCGTGATGGCGGACTCCCCCCATTGTGGAGTGTCCACAAAATACTGAGTGGAAAGGGACAGCGCAGGTTTGCGTCGTTCCGGGGGACCAGCGAAGGAAGCCCCGGACCCCTGCACCACGCTGCGCACTCAGCCGAGGCTGAGAAGCCTGTCACACAGTGGGTGGGAGCGCCATCCGGCAGCGGAGCCGGTGGAGCTTCCTTGGGGGTCACCTCCAGGGCAGAGGCAGGCTCTGGCTCTGTGTTTGTTTTTAAGGGGAAGGAGGGCACAGCTGACGGCCGGCCGGTGTTCAGCCGTGGCAAAGGGTCCCGAGCAGATGGGGTCCCTTCAGCTGGGTGCTGGACCAAGGCTGATGCAGTGAGTTCCCGTGGCTCAGCACGGTGCCCCCTGCAGGGCAGGGATGGATTCTCTAGCTCTGCAGGTGCTGCGAGACAGGATCTCGCCCCTGTCCCACTGCATTCTAAGGGACAGGATTCAGTGGACGAAGATGTCTCACTGAGAATTTTGAAAGTTTTCCCTGTGATTCGGGAAATTGGCGGCAAAAAACATGTGGCTACCACCCTGCGGCCAACCTGGAACGGGCAGCAAGGTGGGAAGCAGACATGGGCAAATGCTCAGGCCAGAAAGGAAAAAAGGAAGAAAGTGAAAAAGGGGACCACTGCTTTGTTTCTTTGTGGATGGTGTGGAAGGCCAAATCACATGGCCAATGTTAATAGGGCAATGATTCATGTGTATGGCCAGCCTCTTTTGAGCTCGGGAAATAGGCAGTGAAGCCCAAAGGGGAAGCATGCTCAGACACGAGTGTCTTCCCAGTCCTCAGAGCTGATGGAGGTCTCCTGGGCAAGCTCAGTTCCCACACCCACCCACCCCTGTCACTGTCCCTGAAGGGACCAGAATTGTTTACTTTGTGTTTTTTGAGTCTTCTGTTCACAGGACAAAGAGCTGGTGGCGAGAAGGTGGCTGCTCTGAAGTTACTGGGCTGCCTCAAGTTCACTAGACTGTTGTTCTGGTCAGAGACTGTCCTGAAACGATTTTACCCGGCCTGTTCCTGGAGCGGACCTTGTGAGTCTCTCCCTTGCCGCTTGGCATCTGGAATGGACTTTCTCTCAAGATGAATTTGTCGCCCTTCGTGACTTGATTCGGGAGCTGTTGGACCAGGATCATCTGGAACTTTCTACCAGTCCCTGGAACACTCCTGTTTTCTGCATCGAAAAGAACTCTGGGAAATGGAGGTTGTTACAAGACCTTCGAAAAGTATCCTTATTGTGAATCTGAAATATTGTTTTCTTGTGATTCATTTGCATCCCACAGGTATCATTGGCCAATGGAATGATGAATCGTCCGATCCCTTGCACATTTTGGACTGGGTCAGCCTGCCCCATCAGCCGCGAAAGACGGCAAATACATTGTTTGAGCTAATTGCTCGATTTCAGCCGCAAAAGAGGCAATCACTTTGTTTGAGCTCATTGCTCGATTGATAATTAAATGCAGGCAAGACTGCTCTTGCAATTGATGGGTGCAGATTTCACAAAATTCATACTCTCAGTACTACAGGAGAAATTTGATTGGAGCTTTGCAAGCAGTGTTTCTCTTCCAATGCTCTGGAAAATTTTTCAGGGCAGATCACTTGTCGTCTGCCCAGCCATGAGCTCTTTCAAGTGGCAAAATTTTTTAAAATACCCAGGAGCCAGTGCAAGGACCCACTGTCTTTACAGACCGTTCGGGAAGGACGAGACGGGCCATTGTTGCTTGGAAGGATGGCTTTGAGGGGCAAGTTTTGGAAAGTCATGAGGATGGGTCAGACCAATTGGTTGAATTGAGGGCTGCTGTCATGGCATTTCCAAAGTTTTCCCAGGAACCTTTTGATTTGGTCACTGATTCCGTTTCTGTGGCTGACGTCACAGTGTTGTGTCATTCCATTTTGAAGGGTGTCAGCAATTTTGTTTTGTTTCATTTGGTGAAGAACCTGTGTTGTGCCGCTGAGGCCCGCTTCTTCAAAAACAAAAACAGGGAATGCAGGGTGAATCCCGCACAGTCAATTGGCAAAAAGCTTTGCATGCCATTGCACCTTACTGGTGCTGCAGAATTCTAATAATGCTGTCATGTTGAAGTCAGGAGACCGTGACCAAAATGAAGGTCAAGCAGTGGAGGAACAACTGAGTGACAACTCTGATATTGATGACACGAGCGATCACTCCGATGGCCCATCATGAACAGAACTGAACAATGTTAATTTTCTTTTTTTTGTTTTCTTTTAATTAATGAAAAAAGGGTGAGATGTTGCCCTGAGTTTTCCGCCTTCTGTCTTGGTGCAGAAGTTTCTCACGCAGCTTCATGCAAACAATGTGCATTTTTAGAATGTTTACATAGTTCTCCTCTGAGAGAAGATGGTGATGTCCACCATCCAGGTTGAAGAGGTGGCAACCTGTGTAGACAATCTCTTGACCTCTGTACATATGTATAAAAACTGGAGTCAGATTTGAATTATAAGGAGTTTTCCAAAACAGCCGTGGTATGAGTTTCATTTCAGTGTTGCTGTAATTGGGACATGCCCAGCTTCGGCCCACAACATCTGGTGACCCCTGCCGTGTGAGAACTGAAGCCTGTGTGTGTGGATCTTTCACACAGCTGTGCATCTGAAGGAAAGGGTAAGAAATGACTTCTTCCCTTATCACAGATAACACTCTCGTGCTGGACCGTTGGTTTACAGTCCTGGAGAGGGAGGAATCCTCTGTTTCTGCAGAGGAGTTCGAGCTGTTGTTTCTTTTTGCGAGGATTCGTAGTTTCCTCGGCAATGTTGGTATCGCTTTTTCTCTGTCAGAATGGGAGAACGATGGAAGCTGTTTGCTTCAAGCCTGTGCCAGAGAAAGCAATGGGCATTTGTCGAAGCTGGTTCATACCTGGAAGTGGGTTGACGAGCTCCTAGGTGGCTCACAATCCATTTCTGAGGCTCCGAGCCAAGAAGGCTAGGTTCTCATTTCCTCTCCCGAGCTCAGGGAGGAGCGGGAGGCTGATGGCCCCCCAGTGACAGTGGGCAAGGGCCGGAACCTGTGGCCACGCCCCTTTGCTGGTGCAACAGTGATGGCGTTCTGCCTGTGAGTGTCAAGACCATGCAGACCGATTTTGTGGGCGGGAGGTCCCCGCGCGGGATCTCGCCGGTGTCAGCCCGCCATGAGTGGGGGGTGAAGGCGCATGGGGCTTGTGAGAGCCCCGCAGGACCAGCACCGCCGGCGCGCCCAAACCCGGGGCAGCAGCACCAACAGCGCAGGATTCATGCATCACCTCTCCCATGCCCTTGTGCCTTCCCAACATTGGTGCCTCCAGTCGCGCACCTGGATTCTGCGGGGAAAAGAGTGACGGCAGATTGTCCCCACTGCGGAATTTCTACCAATTACGCAGTGAAAAGGGACAGTGGCCAGCCCAAGGAGTGGGGGAAGGAGGACTCAGTCCCCCACTCTGCACAGGCGAAGCCGCACGCCCTGCGGGATTCTGCGCATTCCGGGAAAACGGCTGAGAAGCCCTCCCCCCAGCGAGGCAGGGAGCCATCTGGAATTGGAGTTCAGGGGCCGGGCGGAGTTTCCTTCGGGACTCTGCCAGAGCCGCCGCCCACCACAGACAAGTAGCCGAGACGGCAGAGGCGGGGCTCGGCAGGCTTCCANCCCCCGGATCCTTGAAAGAGGAGCCTGGCGCTGCCACGAGCCCGCGAGACATGCCCACCCCCCCGCTGCTCTGTTGTCCCCCCGCAGTGAGAGGGAGCGGAGCTGCCCTCACAGACACCCGTAAGGCGGAGGTGGGGTCTCGCTCTGTGTTTGTTTTTAAGGGCAGGAATGGCACGGCCGGGGACGGGCCGCTGTTCACCTATGGCAAAGGGTCCCAGGCAGACAGGTCCCCTTCAGCTCGCCGCTGGACACTGCCTCCGTGCCAGGTTACTGTAGGGCCGCAAGACCGCACACGGTTTTGGGATCAGGTCCGGGCCAAGACTGAAGCAGTCAATGGTCGGGGCTCATCATGGCGCGCCCTGCAGGGCAGAGATGGAAGATCTAGCTCTGAAATTGGGGCGAGACGGGATCTTGTTCCTGCCCCTGTGCTGTCCGAGCAGGATTCGGAGGACAGTGGTGTCCCGCAGGACAGTTTGAAAGCTTTCCCTGTGATCCGGGAAGCTGGTCGCAGAAACCATGCTAATTTGTCCTGGCAGGCAGTGGTTGATCTCCATGATAGGGTTGGAAAATACCGTCTGGCGTCTTCCGAGACGATGCAGTTTCTAAGATTGATAGACACAGACGTGTTACCACCCTATGACATTCGATGCCTGGGCAAGGCTCTCTTTCAGCCTGTCGAATATGACCTCTTTGAGTCTAAGTGGGCTCAGTTGGCTGAAAAGACTGCAGCACAGAATCTGCAGGCTCGTCAAGATAACCCTAGGTATGGGGTCGGGCCAGATGTGCTGCTGGGTGTAGGTGAATTTGTTGATGTAAACAGACAGGTTGCCTATGACCCATTGGTACTGGAGCAGTGCCAAAAGGTTGGCATGACAGCTTTGGTGCAGATGATAGAAATGTCAGCTCCAAAAAAGCCATTTGCTACAATTAGGCAGAGGGCTGATGAACCTTTCTTGCAGTTTGCAGAGAGGCTGACATCGTCAGTTGAGCGACAGGTGCCAGGTCTTTCTGCCAGAATGTCATTTCTCAAGTTCATGGTAAGGGGCAATTGCAATGCAGAGTGTAGGAAGATTATTGAAGCCCTCCCAGGCGACCCTACACTCATTCAAATGGCTGATGCTTGTATGAAAATAGGCACCACAGGTGGAAAAGTAGGTGCCATGGTTGCCGCTCTGCGGCCGCCCTGGAAGGGCCAGCGGAGTGGCAAGCAGACACAGGAAAATGTTCAGCCCAGCAAGAAGAAAGGGAAGAAAGGGAAAAAGAGGACTTTTCCATCATTTCTCTGTGCATGGTGTGGAAGGCCAAATCACACGGCTGAGGCCTGTAAGGCAACGGTCCATGTGAACGGCAAGCCTCTTTCGGGGCAGGGAAACGGGAAGCGCAGTGCGAAGGGAAAGTGTGCTCAGATACAAGTGCGTTCCCAGTCCCTGGTGCCGATGGAGATTTGCTGGGCAAACTCGCAGCCAGCACTCACGGTTCAGCAGGCCTAGATGTCTGCACCGCTGAAACGGTTGTCATAGAGGACCATGCAGTGCATAAAGTCCCTCTGGATGCCTTTGGTCCTCTGGGAGATGGTATGAGTGCCCTTCTTATGGGCAGGTCTAGTACCACCACTCAGGCTATCATTGTGCATCTGGGTATCGTGGATGCAGATTACACGGGAAGGATTTATGCCATGGTTTCCACATCTACTGCCCCCCTTACTATCCCAGAAAAAACAAGGATTGGTCAACTTGTGCCTTTTAAGTCCTCTGTTCGCAGGGCAGAGTCTCGGGAGAGAGGAGATGGCAGCTTTGGATGCACCGGGCCGCCTCAGGTCTTCTGGATTGTTGCTCTGGGCGAGGACCATCCCAAAAAGACGTGCACCCTGTCCATTCTTGGTGCACAGCCATCGAAAATTCGCCTCCGCAGACCCCTAGACACGGACACAAACATTTCGATTGTGTCCATTGCTGCTTGGCCACGAGATAGGCCTTTGGACCTGGTGGCAACGTCTGTTTCAGGTCTGGGGGGAGCGGGGAAGAGCTACATGAGCCAGAAGCAGGTGGCAGTCACAATCCCGGAGGGTCAGACAGCCATTGTTTGGCTGCATGTCACTGAAATCTCTGAGAACCTTTGGGGGAAGGATTGTCTGGCCGCGTGGGGGGTGCAGTTGGGGACGGATTTTTAATCGGGGACAATGCGCAGAAGGGCGCAGAGTGTCCGATGCCTTTTATCAGGTGGCTGACAGACAAACCCATTTGGGAACCTCAGTGGTCCCTTCCTCAAGAAAATTAGTCGCCCGTCATGATTTGGTGCAGGAACAGTTGGACCAAGGTTATTTGGAACCTTCTACCAGTCCCTGGAACACTCCTGTGTTCTGCATCAAAAAGAAGTCTGGGAAATGGAGGCTGCTACAAGACCTCTGAAGGGTGAATGCAGTGATGGAAAGCATGGGGACGCTGCAGGCTGGTATGCCATCGCCTGCCATGCTTCCATCAGAATGGCCGGTCCTCGTTGTGGATCTGAAGGATTGTTTTTTTACAATTGCTTTGCATCCCAATGACAGACCAAAATTTGCCCTCTCGGTGCCAGCAATTAGCAATGCTGAGCCCGCAAAACGATATCAATGGAGAGTGTTGCCTCAAGGAATGCGAAATTCCCCGAGCCTGTGCCAGTGGTTTGTGGCTCGAGCCTTGTCTGGAGTTCGCAAGCAATTTCCTAATGCCCAAATTTATCATTACATGGATGACATCCTGTTGGCTGCGTCCACCCAGGATGAGTTGCAGAGGATTCAGCCTCTGCTGGTCCATGTTTTACATTCTCATGGGTTGCAGGTGGCTCCGGAAAAGGCTCAGAAGGAACCACCATGGCAGTATCTGGGTCTCAAGATCTTGGAACGCACAATTCAGCATCAAGAGGTGCAATTTGCACACTCGGTGCGCACATTGAATGATGCCCAGAAATTGGTGGGTATTGTCAGTTTGTTACGTTCGTATTTGGGGCTAACCACAGCACAATTGTCTCCTCTGTTTGATTTGTTAAAGGGAGACACTGATTTGAAATCACCTCGGACATTGACCCAGGAGGCACGTCAGGTGCTGGAGGAGGTTCAGTGAGCTGTTTCGGCTCGACAGGCTCATCGCATTGATCCCTCCATTGATGTCACTGTGTTCATCACCACTCCAGATTTACATCCCACAGCCATAATTGGCCAATGGAGTGACAAGTGGTCTGACCCCTTGCATGTCCTGGAATGGGTTTTCTTGCCTCATCAGCTGCAGAAAACAGTGACAGCGCTGTTCAAGCTCATTGCTCGTTTGATAGTCAAATGCCAACAACGGTGTTTGCAATTGATGGGCGCAGACCCTGCATAGATTGTCCTCCTGCTGTCATGGGAAGAATTTGAGTGGAGCCTTGCAAACAGTGTGTCACTGCAAAGTGCTCTGGAAATTTTTACAGGGCAGATCGCTTATCATCTGCCCAGCCACAAGCTGCTGCATGTGGCAAAATCTGTGCAAATTTCTTTGCGGCCCAAAACCAGCCAGGAACCAGTGCAAAGACCCACCGTCTTCACGGACGGGTCGCGGAAAACAGGGAAGGCCACTTGGAAGGATGGATCTGAGTGGAAGGTCCTGGAAGGCCATCAGGACTGGTCAGCCCAGTTGGTTGCATTGAGGGCTGCCGTTATGGCTTTTCAGGAATTTTCCCAGCAACCCTTCAATTTGATCACGGATTCCGCTTACGTGGCCGACATTGCCCAGCGGTTGGGTCATTCAGTATTGAAGGAAGTCAGTAATCCTGTCTTGTTTCATTTACTGGAGACCTTGTGGTGTGCAATTTGGGACAGGGTTCATCCCTATTATGTTCTGCGTGTACGAAGCCACACTAATTTGCCTGGATTTGTAGCAGAAGGTAACGCGAGGGCTGACGAACTGGCCAACTCAGCGTGGTTGGCCCCTCAGCCTGACACAGCGGAAGGTAACGCGAGGGTCATCTTGACGAGCCTGATGCACTTGCGCAGGCCAAGCCATCACATGGGTTTCTCCACCGGAACACGCATGCGTTGCAGAAGCAGTTCCAGTTGACGCCAATTGAGGCCTGTGACATTGTCGAGTCCTGTGATGACTGTCATGCGGTTGCTACACCTCTGCCGGCAGGGGTGAATCCCAGGGGCCTTAAGGCCTTAGAACTTTGGCAGATGGATGTCACTCAGATTGCCGAGTTCGGCCGGCTCAAGTGTGTGCATGTTACAGTGGACACGTTCTCCTCTGCTATGTGGGCTTCGGCTCACATGGGAGAAAAGACCCGAGATGTCATTGCCCACTGGAGGCAGGCCTTTGCCGTCCTAGGCATACCTTCTGCTGTCAAGACCGACAATGGTCCTGCTTACGCATCACAGAAGGTGCATCAGTTCCTGCAATTGTGGGGTGTTTCTCATAAATTTGGGATCCCTCATTCCAGGCAATTGTAGAATACGCTCATGGTACACTCAAGCGTGTTCTTCAGAAACAAAAGTGGGGAATGCAGGGTGAAACCCCGCACAGTCAGTTGCAAAAGGCTTTGTACACTATCAATCGCCTCACGGTGCCGCAGAACTCAAATAACCCTGTTTTCTTGAATCACCACCTTTCATTACAGGCTTCGGATGAGACGCATCAGCCTGGAGCGAAGGTCCTGGTGCAAAACCTAGTTACCAAGCAATGGGAAGATCCCTACAGCCTTATCGCCTCGAGGGCGTAGGTATGCTTGTGTCTCCACAGATACAGGAGTACGCTGGGTACCTGCAAAATGTGTCCGTCCTGACCTGAGACCACAGAGACAGAATTTGGCCAACGGACAGTCAGGAGACCGTGATCAAAATGAAGGTCAACCACTGGAGGAACCACTGAGTGACGACTCTGNGAGTTCGGCCGGCTCAAGTGTGTGCATGTTACGGTGGACACGTTCTCCTCTGCTATGTGGGCTTTGGCTCACACGGGAGAAAAGACCCGAGATGTCATTGCCCACTGGAGGCAGGCCTTTGCCGTCCTAGGCATACCTTCTGCTGTCAAGACCGACAATGGTCCTGCTTACGCATCACAGAAGGTGCGGCAGTTCCTGTAATTGTGGGGCGTTTCTCATAAATTTGGGATCCCTCATTCTCCCACGGGCCAGGCAATTGTAGAATGCGCTCATGGTACACTCAAGCGTGTTCTTAAGAAACAAAAACTTTGAATGCAGGGTGAAACCCCACACAGTCAGTTGCAAAGGCTTTGTACACAATCAAATCACACCTTACGGTGCCACAGAACTCAAATAACCCTGTTTTCTTGAATCACCACCTTTCATTGCAGGCTTCGGACGAGACGCATCAGCCTCGAGCAAAGGTCCGGGTGCGAAACCTTGTCACCAAGCAGTGGGAAGGTCCCTACAACCTTGACGCCTCGGTGCGCGGGTATGCTTGTGTCTCCACAGATACAGGAGTATGCTGGGTACCTGCGAAGTGTGTCCGTCCTGCCCTGAGACCGCAGCGACAGAATCCGGCCAGCGGACAGTCAGGAGACCATGATCGAAATGAAGGTCAACCAATGGGGGAACCACTGAGTGACGACTCTGAAGTTGAGGACATGAGCGATCACTCTGATGGTCCTTCATGAGCAGGGACTGAACAATGTTCNATTAATGTAAAAAGGGTGAGCTGTTGCCCTGAGTTTTTCTGTCTTTTGTCTTTCTGTAGAACTTTCAGCGTAGCCTTAATGTAAATAATGTCTATTCTTAGAATGTTTACATTCTTCTCCTGTGAGAGAAGAAATGATTGATGGTGGTGTCCACCATCCAGGTTGAAGGGGTGGCGACTTGTGTAGCCAATCCTTTGACCTCTGTACATATGCATAAAATTGGAGTCAGATAAAATTAAAAGGAGAGAGTTTTCTACAACTGCCGTCTCCGGAGCCTCTCTCGAGTGTTCCTAAAATGGGACACTCCCAGCTTCGCCCCGCGACGCTCTCTTCTTTTTCTTTCCTGACTGACCTTGTAATAGTTTGCTGTTTTAAGTTCTCTTTGCTGTCCCAGTCCATATCCTGCCCAATATGGAGATCCCCACAGCTGTCAAAATACTGCAGCTCTTTCTGCCTGCCAGCTTCCAGACACCAGCAAGTGGACTAACCATGGTGCTGCCAAAAGTGAATCTCTCTCTTGAAGCTGAGAACATTCGTCAAAACATCTCAAACATGGTCAGCTAAGCTAAAAAGAACTTGGAAGTCTGGCTGAATGATTTGTTACTGGACTGGGGACTCCCTGAGATAGCTGGGTTTCTGATCAAAGCTGGACTGTTGATTTTCCTTATTATCATTTCAGTTTCGGTTGCCTTCTGTTTCATTAAGTGCATGGTTCATCGATTGATTTACAAGTTAATTCTTATTGCCATTTCGCCCCACATGACAAATCGAGTCACCATGCCTGCAGATCCTGACGATGAAGAGGAGTCAGAAGAATTTATCTCGATGGAAGTAGATGAAGATGAAATCTTACCTCCTGAAAGATACCGGCCCTTTCCCTTTCTGATGGAAAAATGGTCCACTGACCATGAGTGGGACGCAGTCTCATATTTTGAGTCTGGAAATCCCTCTCCTCAACTACAAGACACTCCACTTTAAGTAAAAGAAAAAAAGGAGATGTTGCGGTGTGCATTTTGGGTTTTCTAAAGTTCTGTATGTTTTATTATATGTTTATGCTGTCAAACAAGGCCCCTCCCAAACACCTTCTGAATTTCTAGATCACTTGCGAGACGCAATGCGCCGACACACCACCCTGGATCCTGGACCTAATGAAGGGACACAGCAATTAATAAATTTATTTTTAAGACAGTCTGCAGGAGACATCAGGCAGAAACTCCAGAACATCTGGGGTCCAGACAGCCGGAATTTAGAAGCTTTACTGAATGAAGCCTGGAGAGTTTTTAGTAACCAGAAAGAAAGATATAAAAAAAAAAGATGAAGAAATTAGTAGCAGAAATAAAAGAGAGAGAAAAAGGAAAAAATGGGCAAAGTCCACTGAAACAAAGACCACCCTGACTGGAAAAAAAAAAATCAATGTTCATTCTGGAAGAAATTTGGTCACTAGAAAAACCAGTGCCCAGAATTAAGAAAGGCTGATGAACATAGAAAAGGTGGTCAAAAAGAGGAAAAAGTGGTTGCTCATATAAAAGAGGACTGAGGAGGACCGGAGGGCCCCACCCTAGGGGACCCTCTGGTTATAGTCAAACTAAGGAACAGAAAAAAGAAGTAAAATTCTTAATAGGCACAGGGGCAACATTTTCAGTGCTGAATAAGGCCCTAATACCTGTAACCAATGACTGTTATGGTAAAAAGAGCGACTGGCCAATCTGCAAGAGCTTATTTTTGCAAACCATTGAAGTATAAATTGGGGAAACAATTGAGAATTCATTGATTTTTATATATGCCAAAAGCTCCATCTGCACTTTTGGGCAGAGATCTGATAGAGCAACTGGAGGCAAAAATAATATTTAAGAATAGGGAAATTATTTTCGAGGTAAAGAATTAACAATATGTAGAACTGTTAAGTTTAATGATGATAACCAATGAAATTGAAGTTGCAAATGAAGAAGAGAATTTCAAGAAAATAATAGATCTGGTGTTTCTTAAAGTGTGGGTTTCTGACATACCAGGCAAGGCAAAGAATGCACTACCAGTTCAGATCAAACTTAAAGAAAGAGGACAGCCAGTAAGGGTTAAACTATACCCCCTAAAGACAAGCTAGTACAAGACTTAAGGGCTGTTAACAAGATACATGAAGACTTGTAACCCTTATACCTTGTTAACTCATTTAACCCCCAAACTAACCTGGTTTACTGTTTTAGATTTGAAAGATGCTTTCTTTTGCCTCCGTTTCCATGAAGCCAGCCAGAAAATCTTTGCATTTGAGTGGGAGAACCCCAAAACTGGACAGAAGAACCAGCTCACATAGTGTGTGTGCTTCCCCAGAAGTATAAGAACTCACCCACTATATTTGGGGACCAATTTGCAAAAGATTTGTAGTCTTGGAAACCTCTACCAGGTAAAGGACAGTTGCTCCAGTATGTAGATGACCTCCTAATAGCCACCCAGACCAAGAAAACATGTGTGGACTGGACAGTAAGCCTCCTAAACTTTTTGGGCCTGCAGGGGTATCAAGTATCCCAGAAGAAAGCCCAAATGGTGAGGCAAACAGTAATTTACCTGGGCTATGAAGTGAGTGGTAGAAGAGGCAATATGCCAGACCCCAAAGCCTCCAACAGTGAAAGAACTGAGAACCTTTTTAGGCATGACAGGATGGTGCAGACTGTGGACTTACAATTATGGATTACTTGTTAAACCTCTATGCCTTGATCACGGAAGGAAGCAGAAATCTTCAATGGACGAAAGAAGCAGCTCGAGCCTTTGACCAGCTAAAGAAGCCCCTCATGTCAGCACCAGCTTTTGGGACTTCCAGATGTGAGTAGGCCATTTTTTTTGTTTTCTCACGAGAATCAAGGGATCGCTTTAGGGATACTAGCACAAAACATGGGCCTGTATTGAAGGGTAGTTATCTACCTCTCTAAACAGCTGGATATGGCAGCTAAGAGGTGGCCAGGGTGCCTCAGAGCCATTGAAGCAGTGGCAGTGAACATCCAAGAGGCACACAAGTTCACTCTAGGTCAGAAGATGACTGTGCTAGTGTCCCACACCGTGTCTGCAGTCCTTGAGGCAAAAGGGGGACACTGGCTCTCCCCACAGAGATTCCTGAAGTCCCAAGCTATACTGGTAGAACAAGATGATGTTGAGATTGTGGTAACTAACATTGTGAACCCAGCCTCCTTCCTCAGTGGAAGTATGGGAGAACTAGTGATCCATGATTGCCTGGAGACGATTGAGGCCACCTACTCCAGTCGCCCAGATCTGAAAGATACCCCCCTGGAGAATGCTGAGACCTGGTTTACTGATAGGAGCAGCTATGTCATCAGTGGAAAGAGGCATGCTGGGTATGCAGTTACCACAAGCAGAGAGGTAATAGAATCCAGATCATTACCAACAAATACCTCTGCACAGAAGGCTGAGATAATTGCCTTAATTCGAGCCCTAGAGCTGGAAGAAGGAAAAAGAATTAACATCTATACAGACTCAAGGTATGCATTTGTAGTAGTTCATGCACATGGAGCCGTTTGGAAAGAGAGAGGACTGGTAAACTCACAAGGGAAGAACATTAAACACGCGCAAGAAATATTGAGACTGTTAGATGCAGTACAACTACCTGAGAAGGTAGCCATCATGCACATCAAGGCACACCAGAAAGTGAGCTCGGAATTGGAAGAGGAGAACATGCTGGCAGATAGAGAGGCAAAAGAAGCAGCAAAAAGTGAGATACCTGATGAGACAATTGAGGCACCATTAATTCCAAATGGAAAAATTTCCATTGAGGGTAAGCCAATATACAATAAAAAGAATAAGAAACTTATTAAGGCAGAAAAGGCAAGTTATAACCAGGAGGGATGGGCTGTAACAGAAGAAGGAAAACTTGTAGTACCCTCCTATTTGTTGTGGTCATTAGTACAGAGGGAACATGAGAAAACACACTGGGGAATAGATGCCCTGTATAACCATTTAAAAGAAAGAATCATGGCCAGGAAATTGCAGGGCACAGTGAAACAAGCAACTCATCAGTGTAGCTTTTGCCTCCAAACTAATCCCAAAAATACCCCAAAGCCTAAAGTGGGACAGATTGGAAAAGGCTGTGGACCTTGGCAACAATGGCAAATTGATTTTACAGAGCTGCTCAGGAAAGGAGGATATTGTTACCTATTGGTGTTAACTGATACCTTTTCAGGATGACCAGAAGCCTTTCCTGCCAGGACAGCTAAGGCCTGAGAAGTAACCAAAGCACTGTTGCAAGAAATAATACTGAGGTTTGGAGTTCCAGCCACCATATCCTGATAGAGGGCTGCACTTTATTTCAGAAATTGTACAGCAAATAAGTAACCACCTGAGAATAGACTGGGAATTGCATACCCCATACCACCCTCAATCTAGTGGCCAAGTGGAAAAAATGAACCACTTGATTAAACAACAAATTGTGAGATTGGGGCAAGAAGTAAATTTGCCATGGCCCCAGGCTCTCCCATTGGCATTATTGTGAATTCGGACAAAACCAAGGGCAAAAGAGAATCTAAGCCCTTTTGAAATATTGTATGGAAGGCTGTATGCAGTTCAAGAAGGAACAACACTCATGCAAGTAGGGGAAGAAACCCTACCTAGGTATATGGTGGCCCTAAATAGACAACTTAGAGAAATTGAGAAATATGTGGCTAGAGCTCAAAACAGGGAATTAGATGGGCCAGTACATGATATACAACCTGGGGATTATGTATATGTTAAGTCTTTTGCAGAAAAGACCTTGGACCATTCCAGGTGCTTCTTACTACCTTCACTGCAATCAAGATCAAAGAACAGAAGGCCTGGATCCATCACTCCCGAGTGAAGAAAGCCCCAGAAGGAATCTGGAAGATCACACCAGGCGATAATGAACTGAAGCTGAAGCTCACTCGGAACCATGAATAGATGGACTAATAGTTATTATAGACATTATGTGGAAAATTGTAATTAACCATAACAAGTGTCAACGCAATACCACGTAGGTACAATGTGACTGAGAAACAGGTGTCAAGGAAGAGCTTATGGTGCTTAGTCTCATAAAGCTTTAAATAAGATGCTAAAAGTCACAAATGCAAGCTTGTAGGAAAGAAAAAATATTTGGGGATGTAAGTATGCATTTGTACAGGATGAGTTCCACAAGGCTTACCACCCACCCATGAGACCCATCCAGATTAGTTCTGAATGCTGTGACAAATGCTTGAGTAAATGTCCTCAGTTTAGACTCAAAATAGAGGGGTGTGCAACAAGAGAGTATAACATTGACTTTAACATCACTCAAGTATGTACTGAGCTCCATTTGATATGAAGAAGGAGCTCCAGTCTTGGTGAGTGTTGGTCAATTTCACCTATAACCCTGTGATTAGTATAGTGACAGCCTTTGTTTTAACTATACACGATGCCTCAGTGGACCTAATACATCCAATAGTCCCCTTAGGATTAAACCATGAGGGAACTGTATTGTACCCTTCTGAACACAGGATGTGGGCACGAGAAATTGGAGGAAAATGGCAAACCGTTAAGAGTCCTGCACTACAAGGAGACAACTAGGATACATATGTGAAGGGACATTAGAAGGTGACAAAGACACTTGTTTGGATACGGATACAAATATTTGTCACTTTGAAACGCATCCAGGCAAACAGAAAACTTCACTGGTGTATACAGGACAAGGTTGTGTCTGTCTAAGGACAGCATGCTCCATCATAAGGATAGACAATCAAATTGTAAATGAGACCAAATTCCATTTGTGTGTTTTCAATTTTGTTAGAATTAAGGGATGTGATTTTTCCTATTGGGCACCTGTAATATCACATCAATATATAAAGACTAACTGTCCTGGGTTATAGAGTATATTCCATTTTCATCTGCTGAAAACAGTTGGGGGGTTGTTCCTTGTTTACTCTGGAGGGAGGAGGTGGGTGCCTTTTGA
>VZDJ01000448.1:28030-39790 GCA_008694505.1 Cyanoderma ruficeps
GAATTGGAGGGTGCTACGACGAGTAGCAGCCTTAACTTCACTAAAAAAGGCGTATAGCTTAGTCTTGAGAGACACTAGCTGTACGGCTTGGATAGATGAGGAAGACTATATATTGAGTAAAGGAATTTACTTTAAAGAAGAAATGGGGAATGAAACATTAATTTTGAAGAATTAAGGACTTTAGTTAAACTAGATATTGCTGAGGTAAGATAGATAAGCTTCCCTTTGTTAACAGAAGCCGGATTTAAGGAACTGGTAAATCATGAAGCCTGCCAAACTATGTTTGTGCATTCTGACTAATCAATAGACTCCAAGAATACAATACAATGATAAATCGAACAGTCCTGGAAAAACAGGATTCAGTTGTCACGCAACACTAAAAGGTTAAAAAGTCAAAGAGAGGAAGACCCATCTTACTTCATCATTTTGAAACCCCGCCCCATAAAAAAGACCACTGACCCATTTCAAAGAAAAAACTACTCATGCTTAATAGCCTTTTGGCTAATTACCATACGAAGCGGGGAATGGGATGTACCAGAGTTATGAATATGCATTTGTGTTTTGGGTATTCAATACTCCTGTACATAAAAAGACCCTGTGATCATCTGTGAATGGCACGTGTGTATTTGGGAGCTATCCCACATGCTGCCCGGAGTCGTAATAAACATACACTTTCTAACTTTAAACTGTTAGAGACAGTCTTTGTCATAGTTGGATACCGGTATTAGATCAATATCCATATTTTTTTAATAATTCAAACCCACTAAAATGGAACAGCAGAAGGTTGAAAACCTTCTAGCAACCATGGCAAGGCACCAGACTCCCACTTTCAATGCTGTCTCTGGAGGTAAGGTCTAGCTCTGAAGGAACACTTTGCATACAAGGGGAGGTTATTCCGTTCAGTCCTCTTGCCGAAGGGTATTCAATTTTAAAACAAAATCCTGCCCATGTGCCTGAAATGTAGGGGTCTTGGCAGCAAGTAGCAGCAGCTCAGCTCAGGTTGCCCAACGTGGGACTCAAACCCATGACCTTGGGATTAAGAGTCCCATGTTCTTCCCACTGAGCTATCCAGGCTTTTCCTGTTCTAATTTGTAGAAGGCTTACTTTTGACTTGATCGACTTCTGGTACCGGCCATGGGCAGCCAGGATCTCGCCCTTGCGGTTGCAGGCGGCCATTTGCTCTGAGGCATTCCTGAGACTCTGGGACTTTTCCTGCGCTTCCTTAGTGCTCAGTTCCCCCGCCTTTCCTGCCGCTCCACGTGGGGTGCCCAGCGATAGCCACAGCATGGCTGCTCCTGCGCTGGAGGAGCCACCTGCCATTCCTGCCGCGCTGCCTGGGCTGTCCAGTGAGAGTGGCAACATGGCTGCTCCCCCGCTGGAGGACCCTCCCAGCGACAGCCATGCCGCCGGCATCGCCGCCGGCATCAAAAGCGCCTGCACGGCAGCCGGGATCGCTCCCGCTGCCCCGCCCGGGCTGCCCAGCGGCATGGCTGTGTCCTTGCTGGGGAAGAGTGGGGGAGCCCTGGCGCCCCCCAGCACAGGCGGAAAGGCAGAGCCGGGCTGTATGCAAGGGTCAGCTCCGGAGACAGGTGGGGGCTGGCCCTAAGGAGTTCCACGGCCCCTTCCCACCGCCCCATTTAATGAATTGCCCGTAATCTGCGCCGGGCGATACCCGTGACCTCTTTGACCTCTTTCGCTCTCGCTGTTCTTTGATGGTGCTCGTTAGCCGCGCAGGTGCAGGACGGGGTTTTTGCCCTCCAGCGTCAGGCGGGGGTACTTTAAAAGAGGCCTTTAGGGAGCGCGGCAAACAGGAGCAGACAAATAGGGGCGTGACACAGCTGTAAGGGCACGGCAATTTGACAGGCAGTTCGCGCAGGCAGGGCAAGCAGGTTTGATTTTTTTTTTTTTTTTGTTTGCAGTTCTGTTGGTTAGTTTTTGGTTTTTTTAGTAATGGTTTCTACGCGATTCAAAACTGCAGTTAGTAAAAATGTATGTAGTCAGGTAGAACCCTCCAAGAAGGATGTGTTTGTCCAGACCCATTCCTGTGAGAGGTGTTTAAGCTTATCAGTGGCACCAGGGGAAGTTGTAGAAGAAGTCTGCAGGCGGTGTGAACAAGTGAATGATCTTTTGTTGGTGGCTGAGCTGAGGGAGGAAGTTGATGGACTAAGGAGTATTAGGGAAAGTGAAAGGGAAATAAATTGGTGGAGTTCTGCCCTTCCATCCTTAAGAGGCCCACCAAGAGTCAAAGGACTCTCATGCCTCCCACTGTCAGGCAATAGGAGGACACCTGGTGGATGAAAGGGAGTGGGTTCTTACTTGGGTAGGTAATGGAAATTCCCTCCAACCCCCATCACGTACCCAGGTGCCACTTCAGAATACGTATGAGGCCCTGGATCTAGAGGGTCAGTTAGATGATGTGGAGAAAATTGATCTGCTCAGTGACCCTCCCAGTTATGCCTCATCAGTCAAACAGATTATTACTTCTAGCATATGAAAGAATAGTAGTCGTTATGGGTGACTCCTTTCTGAGGGGAACAGAGGGCCCTATATGTCGACCAGACCTAACCCACAGGGAGGTCTGCTGCCTCCCTGGGGCTCGGATATGGGATATTACTGAGAGACTTCCTGGGCTGATTCAGCCCTCTGATTACTACCCACTGCTGATACTCCAGGCTGGTAGTGATGAGATTGAAAAGAGAAGTGCTAAGGCAATAAAAAAGGACTTTAGGGCATTGGGTCGAGTGGTTGATAGGGCAGGCATACAGGTAGTGTTCTGTTCAATCCCTTTAGTAGCGGAAAAGTATGATGAAAGGAGTTGGAGAACTCACACTATCAACAAGTAGCTCAAGGGTTGGTGTCATCAGCAGAATTTTGGGTTCTTTGATTATGGGGCAACTTTTTCAGCGCCTGGCCTGTTGGAACTGGATGGGTTTTGTTATAAATGTGGTGAGCTGAATCAGAACAAAAAAAAAGGCAAAATTTATTTTCTAGTTAATGCGAATTGAAATACAGAAAAGAAACAAAAGCACAACAAACAGCCAAATTGCAATGAAACAGTCAAAAATCCAAGCCACAACAAAGATAAAATTTGATCGAATTGGGTAGCGAACACTAGACTGTCTCTCTGTCATTCGCTCAGCAGTTCTGTTTTTAGGGTCCGGTTTTTATACTGTTTATTTTTCTCCAGGCGAGGTTTTCCTTTGTCTGCAGCAGGATTATGATATTCATGAGTCCTTTCTTTCAGATTTAATTTTTCCTGAGTAGAATCTGAATGGGGTCCAGGGATTAACTTTTAAACATTTTCAATTGCAGAGTGGGGTCCCTTCGCCACACGGCTGGATGTCGATTGGGGGGTCCGGGCTGTGGTTGATGGCTCAGTTGTCTGGAGCTTATGGCTCAGCCTGTTTGGGCCAATGGCTCTGTTGTTAGAAGCTTATGGCTCTGTGTTGGCATTGAGGCCCAGTTGTGGTCCTGCTTTCATTTGTAGATGAGGAGGACATTCCTCAGTCCCCTTTGCCTTCGGTGATTCTGTCAGCGTGTTTCTGCTACCTGTAAATTTTTAATTTCTCATGCCCAGATTAATATACGGTGCCTATTTACAACAGGTTTCATTTCTCTGAAAAGGGTAGTAGGTTTTTAGTTTATGAACTGGCAGAACTCATTGAGAGGGCTTTAAACTAGGTTTGAAGGGGGAAGGGGATGGACTATCTGAGGGTAGGCCCAAGGGTGATAAACCTAAGTTATGGGTGGAGTCATTAACCCAACTGAGGTGCATGTTTACTAATGCACGCAGCATGGGTAATAAGCACGAAGAGCTTGAAGCCTTGGTGCAACAGCAGAACTATGACATAGTCGCTATCACAGAAACATAGTGGGATGACACACATAGCTGGAGCGCTGCGCTGGATGGCTACAAGCTCTTCAGAAGAGACAGGAAAGGGAGGAGGGGTGGCCCTTTATATTAGGAAGGCTTTTGATACCATAGATATTATAACTAGTGATGATGAAGTTGAATGCTTATGGGTAAGAATTAAGGGGAAGGCCAATAAGGCTGACATCCTATTGGGACTCTGTTATCGTCCACCCAACCAGGAAGAAGAGGTGGACAACCTATTCTATAAGCAGCTGGAGAATGTTTCAGGATCACCAACTCTTGTTCTTGTAGGTGACTTTAACCTACCAGACATCTGCTGGGAACTTAATACAGCAGAAAGGAGCCCGTCCAGGAAGCTTTTAGAATGTATTGAGGACAACTTCTTGTTGCAGCTGGTGAATGAGCCCACCAGCGGTAGGGCTATGTTAGACCTATTGTTTACAAATAGAGATGGGCTGATAGGAGATGTGGTAGTTGGAGGCCCCTTGGGGCATAGTGATCATGAAATTGTAGAGTTCTCAATATTTGGTGAAGTTAGGAGGAGTATCAACAAGACTTTTATATTGGACTTTGGGAGGGCAGACTTTGACCTATTCAGGAGGCTTGTCCAGAGAGTTCCTTGGGAAGTAGTTTTTAAAAACAAAGGAGTCCAGGAAAGGTGGGCATGTTTCAAAACAGAGATCTTGAGGACACAGGAACAGGCTGTCCCTGTGTGCCTAAAGACGAGTCGACAAGGCAAATGTCCAGCCTGGATTGGTAACGAGATTTTGAAGGAATTTAGGAATAAAAAAAGGATGTATCATCTCTGGAAGGAGGGTCAGGTCTCTCAGGAAGCATTTAGGGGGGTTGCTAGGGCATGTAGGAAGAAAATCAGGGAGGCCAAAGCTCAATTCGAATTTAATTTGGCAACTTTGGTAAAGGATAATAAAAAATCTTTTTACAAATATGTTAATGGTAAAAGGAAGGATGAGACCAACCTTTGTTATCTATTGGATGCAGGAGGGAACTTAGTAGCTGCAGATGAGGAGAAGGCAGAAGTGCTTAATGCCTTTTTTGATTCAGTCTTTAGTGGGAAGATGACTTGTCCTTAGGATAATTGTCATGCTGGGTTGGTGGACAGTGTCAGGGAACAGAGTGGTCCTCCTGTTATCCAGGAGGAGGCAGTCAGAGAAATGTCGAGCTGCTTGAATGTCCATAAATCTATGGGCCCAGGTGGGATCCATCGCAGGGTGATGAGGGATCTGGCAGATGAGCTTGCAAAGACGCTCTCCATCATTTACCAACAGTCCTGGCTTACTGGTGAGGTTCCAGATGACTGGAAGCTGGCCAATGTGATGTCCATTCACAAAAGGGGTGGGAAGGAAGATCCTGGTAATTACAGGCCAGTTAGCCTGACCTCAGTACCTGGTAAGATAATGGAGCAGTTTATATTGAGAGCTATTATGCAGCACTTACAAGACAGCCAGGGTATTAGACCCAGCCAGCACAGGTTTAGGAAGGGTAGGTCATGTTTGACCAATCTGATCTCCTTTTATGACCAGGTGACCCTCCTGGTGGATGCAGGGAAGGCTGTGGATGTTGTCTATTTGGACTTCAGCAAGGCCTTTGATACTGTCCCCCACAGCACACTCCTGGAAAAGCTGGCAGCCCATGGCTTAGACAGGAGCACTCTTTACTGGGTTATGAACTGGCTAGATGGCCGAGCCCAGAGAGCGGTGGTGAACGGTGCTGTATCCAGCTGGTGGCCAGTCACTAGTGGTGTTCCTCAGGGGTCTGTGCTGGGGCCAGTTTTGTTTAATATTTTTATTGACAATATGGATGAGGGTATTGAATCTTTCATTAGTAAATTTGCGGATGACACTAAGCTGGGAGCATGTGTTGATCTATTGGAAGGAAGAAGGGTGCTGCAGAGAGACCTGGAATGGTTGGATGGATGGGCGGAATCCAATAGGATGAAGTTTAAAAAGTCCAAGTGCCGAGTACTGCCTTTTGGGCCACAATAACCCCCTGTGTTATAAAAAAGACTAGTAGCCAATTTGATATAAAGCAATTTAATTTCGCTGTGAAAAGCGATCTCGGAAAGCCACAATAAAAGATACAACTCCAATCCTGGGAATCGAATCCTGGGTGAACGTGGAGTCAGCCTCAATCGAGCCGAACTCCTTCCGTTCACAAAATCCGTGTTCTGGGGGGTAGTTCTTATACAGTTTATTTCCCTTCAGGCAACGTCTTCAGTCCATTTTTATTCAGCTTGCATATTCATATAGCTTCTTTTTAGCGTTTGCTTCTTCAAAGCCTCTTTCCGTTTGCTTCTTCAAAGCCTCTTTCCGGGCAGGGATGAAGGCTTGATTTAATTTACGGGAAACCAGCATTGGGATGCACAGCTTTGGCTGTCTTATCACAGATGCATATCGGGTATCAATCACTGGGTGTATTCTGGCCCAACCCTGGTAACGAGCCATCTCCGACCCAGCCACTTCTTTTCTGTTGTAAATTGGAGTTTTCCTGGGGCCGGCCATGTTTCACAACCACAAATATGCCTCCTGCTTAGAGCTTTCTTACAGTGTTGGGTCTTTGTCGCTTGGACACATCTTGGGCTCACCACTTGTGGTTTGGTTGCTGCGGTGCTCCTCAGAGAGGGCACCACTGGTCGCTAGCTGAAGCTGGGTGTGTCCCCCTTTTAGGGACAGGAAAGGAGCAGGCAGACACAGCAGCAGTGAAGGGAAAGGAGTCTCTACTCTAACTTTATTTACATTTTCTACTTTATATACATTTGTACAGAAGTCCAGAGATTGGCTAGAGAGGTCACCACCTCTCAACCTGTGTGGTGGACAGCACCATCACTCAATTCTTCTCTCACAGGAGAAGAATGCAAACATTCCAAGAATAACTTTGTTTACATCAGAAGGCTACATGAGAAAACTTCTGCAGAGGCAGAAAGCTGAAAACATCAGGGCGACAGGTCTTTTAATTTTCAAGCACAGTTTAATATATAATATTATCCCACATTAGTTTAAAACACGAATTTATCTTACAGCATATACCAGAGTCCCCCCCCTTCTTCATAAACACATTGAATTCATGCTTTTAATTTTATTACTTTTATCTTTGCTTCTAGACATATGAGTAAACTATCCTTAACACACCAGGCTAATTCAAACAGCTATTCTAGCTTCTAGAATCTACTTCTTCTACAATTCCCCTTTTCCCAATTGAACCTTAAAGTGCTGAAGAGCTCTATTTACCAGTCATCTTTATCATAGTCATCCCATTCCTCCTGTGAAATTTCACAATACTTTTGATAGGCAATATTTTCTTCTTTTACCTTTTCCTCAAATTTTGCCAAAGCCTCTGCAGCTTTGCTTGTCCCTTCCCCTTCTCCTAAGTTCAGTATCCTTGAGATATGAGAAACTTTACCAGGCCTTTCAGTGGCAAATTCGGGGTCTGTGGGCCGGGTTGCAATCTGCATGCCTTGTACCACTGAATGTATCAATTGGATAAAACAAGGTATCAGGCATGGCAAGAAGACTACCCCAGCAATGGAACATAATACAAAGAATGCTGCTTTTTTTCCACCAAGCTCCTTGTCCAAACAACTGATCCCACCATGAGGCTTGGAGGATAGAATTCCATTTCTGAACAGGTACATGTGCTACCTTTTTAATTTCAGCTGCCAGACCCCGAATGGTCTCTCCATAGTCATCAATCTCTATACAACATTCAGATTCATTGAATTTCCCACATACTCCTCCTCCTTCAGCCAACAGGTAGTCTAAGGCTATACGATTTTGGTATACAAAGGCTCGCATTTGAGAGTGTTGCTTGGCTAGTAATTCTAAGGCATCAGAGGTGTGATTGGAAACAATTTCTACCACAGCTTGGAGCCTTATTAATCTGTTTAACAAATAGATAGGAGTCCTGTAACCCCAGCTTCCATCCTGGGTCCATTATATGCCATTGGGTGCCCTCCAGTTCATATTTACTTTTTCTGGCTCTTTCTAATAATCCCGCAGACTTTCCAAAGATTGGTAAGGGTTAGCTCTAGGGCTTTTGTGCCAACACAACTCGATTGATTCAAACTAATTACAGGTATCTTTTTTTCTCTTGGCTCCAATACCCGTCCGGGAGTTCTGGCTGCCAGATTTTGGTTTTATTGTTTGAGTTTACAGCTAAGGTGGATATACAGGGAGTATATCCTACCACCTCATTGTATTCCCTTCTTTGCTAATACAAATAGTTCCAATTATTCTGATTCAGTATCCATCCTTCTGGTCTCTGCATTGTTTTTGAAATCTGAGCACTATCTCATTTTAAGAGCTGCTCTGGAGCTAAACTCTCACCTTTCCAGGACCACTTTTCTGTGGACTTGAGTCTTCTACAAATTCAACAGTTAGATAAACTCAATTCTGTAGCAATTTTCTGCATTAAGTTTATTAACAGATTCTGGTTAGGAGCAGGCAGACCCAGGTCATTATACTGTCTTTCCAATGGTTCATAGTGTTCACTCAAAGTTCTTAACCTTTTCTGTTCTATCCTTTTCTTTGCTTCTGCTTCTTGCCTTTTTAGCTCTTGTGCTATTGTCTTTATTTTGCTTTCTGGATTTAGCCCTTCCCTATTCTTTGAAAAGCAAAAAGTCTCATCAAATTGTAGGCAGATTCTATCATCATCATCCTTAAGAAGGTCAAGCATAACAGGCTCATTACTTGTGGAGGATTTCTTATTATGTCTCAGATTCTTCCTTACTCAATAAGTTTTTCTTCCCATAATACACATTCTTAGCTGTTTGTTATCATAACACAATTTGTTTACTTGGTAGTAGGCTACAAAGATCAATTTCATTTTGCCCTCTACCCACACAGTCTGATTGCATTGGTTGCATGTTGGAATGCCTGGTATTTCTCCAGTTTCTCTTTTATGTATTACATGGGTGGGTTTTCTCCCCTCAATGGATGTGGGATTTGACTGCTTGTCTTTAGGGATTGCTTCTAGGTTGTGGCATATTATTCTCTCATCTAATTTACATAATTTATAGTTAGTGCCATTGAAGGTACAGTACCCCTTCTCTTTACCTGGCTGAAAGTCATGCTGGGCTTGGTAGGCCAGTCCTTTCTTTGTTACCTGCCCCTCCAGGGTTGTCTGCAAGCATTGCTTATATTCAATTGTGGGGTTTTGCCTTGGCGGATCCTCTGTGTGCATTCCAGCCATCCGGCGCTCTACTAGGCTCAGGACTATCAGGATTTCTCCCAGGTGTACTCCTCTGCCTTTGCCTGCACCCACTGGGTTGCGACTAGTGGCGAGGTAAAGAATTTCCTTGGCAGCAGGGGTATTCTTTAGGGGTTCCACAGCTGGTCCGAACTGCATACCTCTTTTAAAAAGTGCCTCACATTGATAATTTGACTGTGTCAGCCTTGCAGGGTACTTTGTTTGTCCTTTGGGACTTGATTGCAAGGACCTGCGCCTTTGTATCCAATTTTCCCTCTACTTTTTTTTTTTTTTTTTGTNTTTCCCTCTACTTTTTTTTTTTTTTTTGTATATTAAATACCACACTGGAGAATCTAATTCCAGTAAACCCAGTTGAGTAGCAAGCACTAAGACACAGCTAGTCACTTCCTGCTCTTCCTCTAGACACTTAGTACATAAGCTTCTAGGTCTATACTCCTTCTCTTTGCAGTGGGTGATCTAAAGTTGTTTACAACATACACATTTGAAATGAATAAATGGAAAACATTCGCAATTCTGTTTCAGACAACTTATTTGATTCTCGGTCATTTACAGTGACGCTGTAATCTGGTTTTTAAGTCTTTTGGTGATGAGGACACCTTCTACTCCGGGGTATCTTCTTGATGCTTGATCCTTTTCCCTCGTGATGCATGAGTCTAGCTTT
The DNA here is from genome assembly GCA_008694505.1 of Cyanoderma ruficeps. NCBI lineage: Eukaryota > Metazoa > Chordata > Aves > Passeriformes > Timaliidae > Cyanoderma > Cyanoderma ruficeps. Next base: position 37,789 of record VZDJ01000448.1, read on the forward strand.
TTTCTGCTGTTCTGATAGCTGTATCTGTGGTGAACAAGAAAAAGGGCCTTCCCAGTGAGGCGTCAGCAGGGTTTCTCTTTAGGTTTTGATTAGTCCTCTATTAGGGGGTGCCTCACTGGTATCCCGTGTTCATACTGCATTCCATAGAGCATTTCAAACGGTGACAGTCCAGTCTCGGAGCGAGGCATAGTTCTGATGTTTAGCAGGGCTAGAAGGAGACACTTCACCCAGGACATGTTTGTTTCTAACATTAGCTTAGATATTTGTGCTTTTAAAGTCTGATTCATCCTTTCTACCTGCCCTGACCTTTGTGAGTGCCAAGGTGTATGATACTGCCATCGGATTCCCAGTGCATCTGCTAGCTGTTTGACAATTTTCAAGGTAATATGAGTCCCTTGTTCTGAGTCTATATGGTCTACTATTCCATATCTGGGAATTAATTCTTCTAATAATATTTTAGACACAGTCTGGGCTGTAGCCCTGGCACTTGGAAAGCTTCAACCCAATGGGTTAATTTATCTACGATCACTGGCAGGTATTTGTACCTCTCCACCTTAGGTAATTCAGTGAAATCCACCTGTATCCTTTCAAATGGGCAGGAAGCCAAGGGACGCCCTCTCAGGGCTATTTGTCTTGATTTAGCCTGATTAATCTTTTGACATATCATACATCCTTGCACTTCTTGCTTTGCCAATTTGTAAATTCCTTTGTACTCAAAGAATTTCAAAAAGGATTCTGCTAAGGCTTGTGCTCTTCAGTGAGTCTGCTGATGGAGTCTTTTTAGAATTTTCTTAGTATAATCCTTAGATACCAACTCTCTCCCATCTGGTAATTTCTATTTCTTTTCTTCCAGTACTCCTCTTATTTTCTCATACCCTTCAATTTCTTTCTGGGAGGGGCATGAGGGATATTTTTGTGCCTTATATTTTTCAACTTCAGGTGTACCCACAATAAGTAATGCTGCCCTCTTTGCTTCTCTGTCTGCCAAATTATTACCTCTAGTTTGAAACTGCATTTTTACCTGGTGGTTTTTGACATGCACAATGGAATTTTCCTCAGGTTCTCTAATGGCTTCTAAAATTTGTTTTATCTCTCTATGAACTAACCCTCGGCTACGAGTGTTAATTAAACCTCTTTCTTCTCAGATTTTTTAAAGGTATGAGATACTCTAAAGGCATATTTTGAATCTGTGAATATGGTAATTGTCCTAGGGTGACTATAGTGCCTGTATCCCCAATCGTCTGTTCTGTGTGTGCTGTGTGTTCTGTACCTTGAAGACTGATTCTGAGAGTGAGCAGGGAAGAAGACGCGCGCAGTTTGTTTTGAAGAACAGTTTTTCACTCCTACTCACTTCTTCGTCGTCGTCCTTGTGTGTGTTCTTCGGATGTGCGGACAGCGGCGAGAGAGTTTTTTTTTTTCCTCTTTTTTTTCGTTTAGTTAGTCTAGCTAGCTGAGGTAAAAAAGCTTCCTGGACTGGTTTTTTTTCCTTTTCCTTTTTTTCTTACAACTGTTTAAATCTGGTCTGGACTGAAAACAGAGGGGAGCACCAGGAACTGCACCTGTGGCCCACCGGGCCTGGATCTGGGCATTTACCAGCGCCGAAAGGGACCCGGACTGATCAGAGACTGAGAGAGCTGAGCTGACTCATGGCAAGGATTTCTCTCAGTTTTGCCATCTCTTTTCGGACCAGCGAGAGGTTTTATTGTTTCATATTATTCATTCCTATGCTTGTGGGCAGCTTGTTTGTTAAATAAATAGTTTTTTCCACTTTTCTCCGAGGAAGTTCTTTTCCCGGACCGACTGGGGGGAGGGGCCATTTAGGTTTTTCTCTCCCGAGGAACACCCATTCAGAGATTTCCTCCCAAATTTGCCCTAAACCAAGACATACATTATTCTTGGCGCCCAACTGCGGGGCTCGAGAGAGTGGAAAAAACTTGTATTGATTATTGATTGCATTTTGGTTGTACTTGGTGTGGGGATAAAGTAGTCAGTAGACATGTTG
>VZDJ01000451.1:0-11931 GCA_008694505.1 Cyanoderma ruficeps
GCTCAGGACTGCTGCCCCACCAGCTCCAGCACAGAGCCTTGGGCACACACGCAGAAGAAACAAGGTGCTCCCAAAACAGGCCTTGGGGCTTGAGTTTCCCTGCAGGATGTCCTCCCCTACAGGGAGCCCATGGCTGCCAGGCAGATCTCAGCTCCACGTGGTGCTGAGGGCTCCTTACAGCTGCTCCTCGTTCATTAGGGAGCTGCACCTGCCAGAGGGTGTTTTGGGCACTGCTGACACACGGAGAGTTTTACCACAACCCAGTGAGACCTTGTGCCTCCAGGGCAGGCAGCATCAGACTCAGAAAGGCAGGACTGATCTCTGGGCTGGGCTGGTGTTCTGGCCCTGTCAGGGAGCCTCAAGCCTGGACAAAATGCCCTTTCCAATCCACCATTCTCTATCCTCTGTACCCTGTCCAGGTCTTTGGCAGATACAGGTCCTGGCACAGGTGCTTCTCCTGTGGGGAGACATCTGACTGCCATCACAGCTCACACATACCCTTTGCAGGAAGGGTAATGAGGCTGCATGGGAGACCCAGGAATTCATCATTTGAACCCTGGTTGCCCACACAGCAACAAGTGCTTGCTCTCGTGTGGAGTCCCTGGAGCCCCTTGGGGCAATTGCCAGGGTCCTGCCTTGGAAGGATGGACGATGAAGTCTTCCCTGCCTAGGCTGAAAGCAAGTCCTTCCCCGTGGTGTGTGTGATGTGAGCTTGGCTGCTTTGCCTGAATCCTCCCCAAGTGGCTTTTCCACAGGAGATGCTTATGGGGATACAGGCAGCAGCTCCACCATCTAAAAAGCACACTGCTACAGGTCTTTGTCTTGGCTCCAGCTCTGCAACAATTCAGCTCCCCCCTACAATCAGTAAGTCCACCCCAGAGTCAATATCCCAGCCCCACAGTCCTTTTCAGCTCCAGCCCTACAGTCCCTGCCCCACAGTCACTATGCCAGCCCTTCCATCATTTCACCATGCATCTCTCCGTCCCTTTCTCAGCTCTGCAGTTTCTTTCCATTTTCACTCACAGTCCCAGCACCACAGTGATTTCAGCTCCAGCCCTACAGTGGCTATCACAGACCCAGGCAATATCCCTGCAGCCCTGGGATTTCTGGTGCAATCTTACAGAGCCCTTTTCAGCTCTACAGATCTGGTTTCTTTTTCAGTCACAATAGGCAGGACAAACATCAATTATCCCAGGCCTACAGTCATTTCAGCACTCAAATCCTACAGTCTCTACATCCACCCTACAGTTTCTATGCCATTAACAGTCTCTTATCCCACCCCTCTGGTGATTTCAGGTGGACCCCTAGAGTGCCCTTCCCAGCCCAGTGTTTTCAGCTCTTGACCCACAAGCTTTATTTCACTGCCAGCTCAGGTTTTCCAGCTCCAGCTCCTCTTTTCTCCCGGTCTCCGCCAGGTGTAGCTGCTCCACGTTGAGACAACAGGGGTTGGTTTTTTTGTCTCCAGTTGTGAGGTTTCAGCTCCAGCTCTAGAAACACTATTCCACCCCCATCCCATTAATCTTTATTCCAGTACCAGCCCCTGGGTACGTGTCCCATTTCATGGTCGCTTCCCAGGTCTACACTCACTGTCCCCTTTGAACAGCGATTGCAACTGCAGCACTGCAGTCCCCATTCCAGCCCGTGATTTCAGCTTCAGTCCCACAAGCTTTATTTCACTGCCAGCTCTTCTCTTTCACTTTCGTCTTCACATCTCCCCACCAGTGGCACATAATGCTGCTTTTGGTCCTCAGGGTATGATTTTTAGTTTTGCTCTAGCTCTGTGTTGTTTCAGCTCAGCTCTTATACTCATATTCCAGTCCCAACCTGCTCACCCTCATTTGCAGCAACAGCTCTACAGTGCCTATCCCAGCCCTTACAGTGATTTCAGCTCCAGCCCGCAGCTCCCATCCTGGCTCCATATTCCCTAACCAGCCTCCCAGGGGTTTCACCCCAAACCCTACCAGCTTTGTGTCTCCTCCAGCTCTGCTGTCTCAGCTCCAGCTCCTCAGCTTGCCACTGCCTGCAGCTAAAAGCTGCTACTGCTTCACACTGCAGCCCGGGGCTGTTGATAAGGCCACAAGTCAGTTATCGTCATCACTTCAATGTCTTTAGGAGCTGTTCCACCCACCCTCCTGGCTTCCCAATCTTGGCGACACTTGAAGCCTGAAGCCCAACATCTATCTTACCCCTCCCCCTGGGTCTCAGCCCAGCACCCAAAGGTCCCTCCTTACCTCCCCCAGGCAGCACCCCAGCCTGGGAAGAACCACTGGGCCTCTGCTCCCCCATCCCAAAAGGTGCCCTTGGGTTCGTTCTCGGGCCCTGGAGCCCCCCCACGCCCCCACCCCCTCAGCCTCTGCTTGCTACCACAGGGCAGGGGCTGGTAACCCCTCAGGCATCTCCTGCAGGCCCTGAGCTGCAGCTCCATCCCCTTCCTCCGGTAGCAGTTGTCCAGCTCCAGCCCCAGCATTTCCATTGTTCCACATTGTTTTGGGCCTCCCTCTAGTGCCAAAGTCCCTATTCCACACCCCGGGGCTTTATGACTCCACCGGGCTCACAACCGGTGTTTCAGCCCTAATCCTACAACCTTGACTGAATTAACATCAGATATCTAGCAAAAGAACACCAAACCAAACAAAATAATGTAATAAAACGAGCAAAACAATGAAGTGGTGCAATAAAGAAGGAAATCATAGTTACTTCTAATAAGAGCAAAATAAAATATTAAAACTGCAAAAAACCGGAGCTTTATTCCCGGTATCTTAAACGCTACTTTAAATCCAGAAACCACGGCAGCGCTTCTCCCCGGCCCCTGGTGGCAGCAGCCGGTCCCCCTGCGCCGCACCAGGCCCCGCACCCGGCCCCCCACCGGGCTCCGGCCGCCCGAGCCGCGCAGGGCACGGCGGAAAGAACTGGGCACGGCCCAGCGGTGCCCGCTGCTCCAGGACATCGGGCCCCCAGACTCTGGCGCAAGCAGACGCGGGAGTCGCGTCCGTGCTCACCGGAGCTCCCCGGATCCACAGCTGCGGGACCCCGTCCTGGCGCAGCGCCGCTCCTCCGACCGCACAGCTACAAACGCCGCTCAACGCCCCACCGCCAGACTAACAGCGGCGGGCCCTCAGGGTAGGCTATTTATGCCCCACGGCCGGGGTGGCCCAGCCAATCACAACCTGAGGCAGCGCCGCCCGGGCCAGCCCAGCCAATCACAACCTGAGGCGGCGCCGGCCCCGCCAATCCCAGCCCGCCCGTTCCCGCCCCCCTCGGCTCCGCGACCCCCCGCGGTCCCCTCACGCGCCCCGCTCGCGCCATTCCGCCCGCTCCCCGCCGTCTCCCCCTTTCCCTGGGAGAACTCCTGGCCGGGTCCTCAACGGGGAGCTCCCACCGCCCTTCCCGGGCCCCGGCAGCACCTGCCGAGGCTGCGGCGCGGCGCGAGAGCTACGCCTGAGGCGAACGGGGGAGCCGGGCCGGGCTGGGGGCATCAGGCAGTGGAGCCTCTCAGCAGTGTCCCAAAGGTCCAGCAGTGCCCATTGCCACTAGATGTCTTCAGTGCCAAGGCAGCCCTTGAGCCGCGGGACCCCGGAGCGATTGGCACAGGCATCAGTTGTGGAATTCTCTTTCTGAGGGCACTGAAGTACAATGAAGCAAAGTAGTGGGTTGGAGTTCTGAGCTGGCTTAAAAGGCACCACTGACATGGCTAACAGAACAAACTCCTCTGAGTATTTCTGGTCTTATGAATATTACTGGGATTACACAGATCCAATTCCAGTAGATGGAATTAAGTTGAAAGTTAATAAATGTAAATATTGTGGAGTAGTAGGTGCTAATCTAGCACAGGGAAAATGTTCCATAGCTTGTCTCACTGACTTGGTTTTGTTTCCTTGCAATAGAGTCCGTGCCAGTGCGTGGTTTGTGTGAATTGGTGTCTGCCTTCAGGCTGGCAAATTACTAACACACACTCTGGGCTTTATCTTACAGTATTTGAAGCTGTAAGACTGCTGACACTAATTCTTGTTTACAAGGACAGATTTTTTTTGAGTCATTTGCTAAGGGAAAATTTGATAACTTGCGAATCTGTAGTGTGGGGTGCTAGTTGCCCGTGTGCTGCTGTCACCAAAGTTCACTGAAAGAGCAGAAGCTTTCATAAAAATATTGTGTTTTCTTCTTGGGACAAGGTTGACATTGCAACTGCTAAACATTCTCAGACTTTTAGTAAAGGATATGTATGTTTCCACTAGCCAGGAACATTAAGCTGCAAACACAGTGTTTTACCGGTCCTCCTTTGATTTAGTGCTGCTGAACTAATAAAGTAATAATATCCATTATTGTGACAATGCTTTGCTGCTATGGAAACTGATTCTGCTGGGCTTTGCAGTTTATTTTCAAAGGACATGAAGCAGCATTCACCCAACTCACCTTGCAATAGCTCGTTCCATTTCACTGGCTTTGCACAGTGAAACAGCAATGTTTTTTTATGGCTACTTACGGCAAATAATTCTGGCTTTTGTAATGTAACTGCACTGGTTAGGTTTTGCTAAGATAAAATGACAAACTAGTCAGGGTGGATCAACCGAGGGTGGTGGATGCACTGACAAAGACCAAGGGAGAGCAGGTAGGGTGTGCTGGAGTCACTTATGCCGCAGGCAGTGCTTCCCCTTGATTGCTGTCAAGCCTCTGCCTGTGGCTGTATCTTCAGTTAATTAACAAAGTTATGGGCTTTACTCACTGCTGTTTAGTTTAATGAAGATGGCTGCAGCTGTTCAGATGGGGTTTCAGAGACTAAAATTGTTTTTCTCAAGGTTATGACAGTGCAACTATTACATATTCCAGGAAAATGTTGTGATAAATGGAGACGATTTGTGCTAACTAAATTGCAACTATTTAGAAAATTATTGTTATAAAGCAATAAAGGAAATTAGTGTTATAAAGCAGATGGACCCCTTTTGCAGAAGTTACATGTAAAAATAGGATACAGGATGTAGTTTTGAGATAAGTATTGTCCCAAGACAGAATCGACCTTGGGATGGACAAAGTTGGGACAGTTTCAAGTAAAAGATCTGAAGCTGCGGTTTCATCTATGACATACAAGGCGAATTTTTTGGAACATAATGCTCACTTACCTAACGACGCTTAGTACGTACGTGCACCCTGTAAGGTTATCCAGAGGACAAGCGAGGAAGAGTGTGAGCCTTCATCAAACACCACCAAAAGAAGACAGAAGACCCCCCTGGCAACAAGTGAAGCACGGGCCGTGAAGTACAGTGACGCAGATTTTAGAATTGGAACTAGGAGGGAATTTACGGGAAACATTGATGAACATGTATTAGCATAAGGTATACAAGTTTATTTTGAATTGTTTTGTATCATACGTGAGGTAGGGTGAGAAGCCCACACCGTACCCTGGTTGGTTTTGCGTATGCTTCATCCAAACCTTAATCATACTTAATTACCAAATATATACCTGGTTCTATTTACTAAATTGTATTCATTTATATCAAGTTGTTATTCAATTAAATTGGTGCTAACTCAACAGACCTAGTTGTTTGACATAATAACATTTATAACAGCCCCACCTAAAACCTCTCCCAGTCCCACCTAAACCTCTCCCAGCCCTAAACTCACCCCAAGTCCCGCCGAAATCCTCCAGTCCTCCTGAGGCCCTCAGCCCCTCACGGTGGGGCCTGTGTCCAGCCCGTCCCGATCCCGGATCCGGCACCTCCCAACCCGTGATCTGACTGAATCCAATCCCGGATCCAGCGGTGCCTGACCGCGGCTCTGGCATATTCCGACCCTGGATCCGGCGTGCCCAAATCCCTGAACCCACGGATCCCGATCCCAGCTCCTGATCCTGGATCCGTGCGGAGCGCGGCCTCCACCTGCTCCCGGTATCCCGGCAGGAGCTGCATCCCGCGCACACGGGACAGCTCATTCCCGCAGGAAGGATCGTGGCTGGACCATTCCCAGTGCAATTCCAAGGGCAGACCGGGAACACAGAGCAGCGGGTGCAGCTTCTCCGCCTCAATCCATTGGGATCGGACTCCTGCCAGGATCAGTGGGAGCATCCTGGCCCAGCCCTCCCCGGCCGCCTGTGCTGCCTTGGACACGGATGCTGCAGCTGCCGCTGCGGCCACCGGCAGCTCCGAGCACTCCAGGCGGCTCCAGAAATTCCGCAGCGGTGCCTCCTCCAGGGAACGCCGCATCCAGGCGGGTGCTGGCGCCAGGAGCACAGACCTGACCTTCCCGAAACGTCGGAAAACTTCCCGGAGCAGCGTCTGGGAGACATCTGCTTGGGCACGCTGCTGCAGTGGGAATGCATCCAGCCATCCCGAGAGCTCGTCCTGCACCACCAGCAGCGCCCCGAACCCCTCCGGGGTGCTGGGAAGGGCCCCGGAGAGGCTGATCCGGAGGCAGGACCAGGGGCCCTCCGCCCGCTGCGGGGCCGGATCGGGATCGGCATCGGGATCGCTCTCCCTGCACGTGGGGCAGCTCCGCACCCACCGAGTCACATCTTCCTGGGAGCTGCTCCAATGTTCCACTGCCCTCACCCTGGCCAGGCTCTGCTCCACACCCTCGTGCCGGCTCTGGTGGCACCAGGCCACAATTTCCTGCCGCTCGGACTTGGATGGTTCCCAGAGAATCCAGCTGCTCCTGGTGATGCAGCCCAGGGCCCTGGCGCTGTCGGCCACCTTCTTGATCTGTTCCCTCTCCAGCGGCTCCACGTTCCCAGCCGTTCCCACCTCCCGGATGCACAGCATTCCTGGGAAGGTGCGGAGCCAGCGCAGGACGCGGGGCCAGGTGTTCCCGCAGGAATTCCAGCCCTGCTCCCGCTCCCGCATTTCCAGCCGTGCCACCAGGCCTGGGCAGTTGCAGTAAAGGAACAGCGGGAAACGGCTCCGGTGCTGCTCCAGGATCTCCCGGAGCGCCTCCAGCTCCGCGTCCTCCACCACGCCCTTCCCGGACACCCCGTGCATCCCCCGCCCCTCCAGGCTGGTGGCGGCGAAGCCGACGGAGGTGCATGGGAACAATCCCTTCTCCACGGCCAGGAACCACACGTTGGCTCTGGGAATGTCGGGAGGCAGCTGCCCGAGCAGAGGAGCTGGCGGGATCACGATCCTTTGGGATTCCCATGGCTCTGGGCCCTTGATGGCCACAAGCAGCGTCCACGGCTCTGTGAGCTGGGAGCTGCTGGAGCCACCGGTGACGAAGGCCTGGCCCCGGAGCAGGTAATTCCCGTTGAGATCCTGGATCACAATGGGAGCTGGCCCCGTGAGGATCTGGAAGGCACGGACAGCCCTGACGGCCGCCTGGCACCACGCGTCCCACGGGGACAGATCCCGGCCGCTCAGCCTGTGGGAGTGGTATCCCACTGGGAGCAGAGTTCCCGCTTTCTCCTGCAGCAGCGCAGCTCCCACCGTCTCTGTGTGCACCCAGAGCTGGATCAGGAAGGGCCGGGATCTCAGTGGGAAGCGCAGGGGTGTGGCCTTCAGGGCCTCCCTCAGCTGCCGCAGCTGCTCCTGCTGCTCCCATTGCCATTCCCATTCCCGCTCCTGTTCCCGCCTGCCCGGCTGCGCCAGGCGGTGCAGCGGCAGGGCCAGCTCCCAGAAATCGGGAATGAACTCCTGCCTCGATTCGAACTTCTTGAGGACAGAGTGGAGCCTGCGGGGATCCCAGGGTCCAGGAGCATTGCATTCCCGGTGGATCTCCCACACCTTTTCCTTGGGAACGCTGCGCCCCTCAGCTCCGAGGGTGATTCCCAGGTAATTCACCCGGCGCTGCACCAGCTGCGCTTTGTCCCAGTTGACTTTGAAGCCGGTGCTTTGGATCAGCTCCAGCACGCGGCGGGTCCGGGATTCCGCCTGCCGCCAGCTCTTCCCGGTGATCAGGATGTCGTCGTAGTAGTGGAAAATGCCGGGAGCAGCTCCGGGCTCGGGCTCCAGCTGGTCCAGCATGGCAGCCACGCGGTGGTGCAGGATGGAGTTGGTGTCGCGGAACCCCGGCGGGAGCCGCGTGAACAGGAACTGCCGGCCCCGGAAGGTGAAGGCGAAGCGGGGCCAGCAGCTGCGGGCCAGCGGGATGGCCAGGCAGGCGCTGCAGAAATCCAGCACGGAGAAGAAGCGGCTCCGGGGGTGGATGGACGCCAGGATCACAGCCCTGTCCGGCCGCTCCCGGGACCCCGCGGGGGTGGCGGCGTTGAGGGCCCTGCCGTCCAGGCCCAGGCGCCAGCCGCGTCCCTTGGGTTTCCTCCGCAGGATCAAGGGGTTGTTGGAGCGGGAGGTGCCCTCCACCACAATCCCCTCCCGCAGGTATTCCTGCAGCAATCCCTCCATCTGCCTCTCTACGTCGGGGGCCAGCCGGCGCTGATGCTGGAATGGCACCGGGTCCCCGTCCAGCAGCTCCTCCTCGGCCAGCCGCCCGCAATCCACAGCGGAGCGTGCCCACACCTCCGGGAATTCCTCCTGCAGGGCCCTGGAAACACGGCTCTGCCTGAGGCAGAGCACGGCAACAACAGCCGGCTCCTGCTCCTGCTCCTGCTCCCAGTCCCAGTCCCGGTCCCAATCCGAGTGCTCAGAGTCCTCATCCCCCTCCCTGCTCTCGGCATTCCCACTGACCCTCAGCATTCCCATGAAGATCCCGTCATTCCGGACAGGGGCACCGAGGTCCGGGCTGGCTCTGGAGCCCAGCTCCTGACGAATGCTGCATATTCCTGGCTCCATAGGGTAACTCGGGGTGGGCGTCTCCGTGATCCGCTGCGCCAGCTGGGCCGCCAGTGCTGCTGTGGATTTCCCTTCCCACTGCTCCATGGCCTCTCCCAGCTGGCGCAGCTTTTCCCAGAGCCACCTCCTAGGCTCCGCTCTCGGCATTCCCACTGCCCACGGAGGCTCCAGGTCCTGTCCAGTGGCAGCGTCTGTGTCCCTGTCCTGGCTCTGGGAAGAGCCGCTGGATTCTCCCTCCTCATCCTCGCTGCTCCCAGCCTGGAGCAGGGGCTGAGGCTCCTCCATCCCTTCCCTCGGAACATTCCCATTCTGGGCCTGGCGTGGGACAGATGGCTCACCCCGAAAATCCTTCCTGAGGGTTTGGCTCTCACTAGGAGTGTTCTCCCCCTTCACCTTTTCCTGCTGGGCTCTGGCATTCTGGCGGCTCCCCGGCTCTTTCCCGTCCACCTGGGCACACCCGGGCCCATCTCCTGCCTGCCCCGGTATCCCGGTGTCTCTCCAGCTCTCCCTGGATCCTCGGGAAGGATGGAACCCATCCTGGCTCCGCAGCCCAGCCCAGCCTTTCCTGGGCCGCTGGTGCAGGTACAACCTGGAAAACTCCTCTGGATCCAGCTGCCGGGGCCTGGCACCTCCCGGGGAGTGCTCCGGGAAAATCCTTTGGTCCATGGATTCAGGGGGATCCCCCTTCCACCCCTTCTTCCTCCATGGGAAGCAAAACATGGCTCCGGGGAGCAGGAAGGAAACGGCGGCTCCTCACCAGGCCCGGGGCTCGGAGTGGCCAGGGGGTGAAGTGGGAATTCCGGCAGTCCCAAAAGTGTCCTGGGAATTCTGGCAGTCCCAAAAAAGGTGTCCCAGGGGTGTCCCAGGAGCGGCGGCCCGAGGGTTCTGTGCCCACGGAGGAAGAGGAAGTTGGGGAGGAGGAGGAAGGTCCGGGCTCTTTCCGGGGTCACCGAGGTCACCGCCCTGACCCCGAGCCCGATCCCGCTCTGCTGATTCCCAGCTGCTGTCCCAATTCCAGGGAATGTCCCCGCATCTGCAGGGCTGTCTTGGAGCTGCGGGAGCAGAGGCGGGAGTGAACCCCTGGGAACGGCCCCCCCTCCCCCAGCCCGAATCCCAAATTTTCCCCTCCCCCCAAAGTGGGGCTGAAACCCCCGGGTCCCCCCGGGATCCTGGAGGGAAAAGGAATTCCCGGGAAAAGCCGCGTCCTGCAAAACGCTGGGAAAACCTGGCCCGACATGTCCCGGCATGTCCCTACGTGTCCCGTCGTGTCCCGGCATGTCGCGACATGGCCCCCGCGGAGCGCGAGCGGGGAGAGCCCGGCCCGCCCGGATCTCGGGGTGCCCCCCGCATTCCCGGGATCCCCCCCGCATTCCCGAGATCCCTCCCGCATTCCCGGGATCCTGCCCTCCTTCGCGGGGTCCCGCAGCCCCCCCCCAGGTGTCCCGTACCCGCTCCGGGGTCCCTCCCCTGCATTCCCAGGGTCTCGCACTCATTCCCAGGGTCCCGCACTCATTCCCGGGGTCCCTCCCGCATTCCCGGGGTCCCGCAGCCTCCCGAGTGTCCCGTACCCGCTCCGGGGTCCCGCCCGCATTCCCGGGATCCCGCCCACATTCCCACCGTCCCGCACCCATTCCCGAGACACCCCCCCCCGCATTCCCGGGACCCCGCGGTCCTCCCGAGTGTCCCGTCCACATTCCCGGGTTCCCGCACTCATTGCCAGGATCCTCCCGCATTCCCGGGACCCCGCAGCCCCCCCGAATGTCCCGTACCCGCTCTGGGGTCCGCAGCCGGGCCGGGGGTCCCCGATCCCGGTACCGATCCCGGTGCCGATCCCGCGGATCTGCTCCGTGTCCCCGCGGGAAAAGGGCGGTCCCGGATCTGCCCCGCCCCCGCCCGTGTTCCCATTGTTTTCCGGGACGGGGGCAGCACCTGGAATTGTCGATGGGATTATTGATGGCCCGGGGCGGGATCCGGCCTGGGAGCAGGGGCGGAGGGGGCTGTGCCTCAGTTTCCCCTGGAATGCGGCGGCTCCCGGGAGGAGCGGGAATCTGGGGCGGTGTTACAGATACACGTTTTAAAGTCGGCTTCTCGCAAATGTTAAAATGAATGCCGTGTGTGTAATATCGGGAAACTTTGCTGTGTTAATGCGGTTTCCGTTATTCCTGCTGTTAACGAAACTCAGAAATGACGGTGCGATGGATGGACGTAAATACACTTTTTAGGTTATTGCAAAATATTAAAATAGAAACTATGCGATGTAAAAAAGGCTTTTTTGTAGCTAACCCAGAAGAATGGGAAAGACAACCAGGAAACTCCCTGCCCGCATTCCCGGATTATCTGGATGGAGGCAACAGCCACAGACACCAGAACCCCAAAGGAGAGTTTATTGCCTCTGTTATCAGAGAGTGAGGCGGCAAGAAGAGATAAAACACATTGAAAAATGTGTTTTATTAAAAATAACATAAAGAAAATAGAATTCTAATTCTAATAGTAGCTAGAATTATAATTTCTAATTCTAATAAAGGTTAGAAATAAAACAGAATTGAAGAAGAAATAAAAGACATTGAAGAAATAAAAAACAGAATGGGGGAAGGTCGGGGGTTGAAACCTACAATTCAACAGGGAGCGTTGGAATAATGCACAGGAAGTTTATGGAATTGTAATAAACTGTACTGTTTTAAAAATTAAAATTACAATTTAAAATTGTAATTTCATTTAAAGAGGCATTTTCTGATTTAGTGTTCCTAATTGTCTGTGGGTTTTTTGGNTTTTTTTTAACCGAGAAAGTGAACCTGGTTTTTCACACTCAGGAATTTGGGAGATCCCAGGATGAGTGGGAGGCTGTGCCTCAGTTTCCCTCATGGAATGCTGTGTCTCCAGGAAGGAGCGGGAATTTGGGGTGGGAATTTGGGGGGGTGGAATCCCAGCATGAGCGGGAGGCTGTGCCTCAGTTTCCCCAGGAAAGCTCCAGGAATTAGCAGGAATTTGGGGGGTCCCAGGATGGAGGAGTTGGGGTGGTTGTGCCTCAGTTTTTCCCCCCGGAATGCAACACGTCCAGGCAGGAGCAGAAATTTGGGAAATCCTAGGATGAGTGGGGGGCTGTGCCTCAGTTTCCCCTGTGATGTGGCAGCTCCAGGAAGGTGCGGGAATTTGGGCGGGGGGGAGGATCCCAGGATGAGGGGGGGAAAAACTGAGGCACAACCACCCCAACTCCTCCATCCTG
>VZDJ01000451.1:17416-34698 GCA_008694505.1 Cyanoderma ruficeps
CCCTCTTCCCTCTTTCCCCCCTCTTTCCCCCCTCTCTTCCCCCGGCTTTTCCCCTTTTTCCTCCCTTTGCCCAATTTTCCCATCTTTTCCCCCAAATTTTCCCCAATCTTTTCCCCATCTTTTCCCCCATTTTTCCTCTGCTTTTTCCCCAATTTTCCCCCCTGCTTTTCCCTCCCTTTCCCGCAATGTCCCCCCGTTTTTCCCGATGTTTTTCCCGGCTCCCAGAGCTGTCGGCGGCGGGCAGCAAGCGGATCGACGCGGAGCTGGAGAACGCGATCCAGGGCGTGCGGAGGATGAAATCCCTGATGGACGAGAGCAGCAAGGAGCACCAGGAGCTGCTGCACTCCCTGGAGCAGGCCAAGCGCGGCAAGGAGGTCGGGAACGGGATTGGGATGGGGATGTGGAATGGTGATGGGATGGGCCGGGAATGGGGGATTCCCATCCTGGGAATTCCCACCCTGGGAATGGGATGGATTGGGAATGGGGGAGACCATCCTGGGAATGGTGTGTCCTGGATCCTGGGAATGGAGTGTCCCGGGAGCCTGGGAATGCTGTGTCAGGATCCCGTGTATCCTGGGAATGGGGAATGCTGTGTCAGGGGTCAGGGCGTCCTGGGAACAGGGAATGGCATCCCGGGAACAGGGAATGCTGTGTCAGGGATCGGGTGTCCCGAGAACAGGGAATGCTGTGTCAGGGATCGGGTGTCCCGGGAACAGGAAATGCTGTGTCAGAGGTCGGGATGTCCTGGGAACAGGGATTGTTATCCCGGGAATCACTGTGTCCCGGGAACAGGGGATGCCCTCCTGGGAGTCCGTGTATCCGGGGACTCTGGGAATGCCGTGCTGGGAATCAGCGGCTCCCGGGAGCCCGGGAATGCCGTGCTTGGGATCAGTGTGTCCCAGGACTCTGGGAATGCTGTGCTTGGGATCAGGGTGTCCCAAGAATCTGTGAATGCTGTGCCGGGGATTGGGGTGTCCTGGGACTCAGGGAATGCCATCCTGGGGATCGGGGCATGCCGGGAACAGGGGAATGTTGTGCTGGGAATCAGGGGGTCCTGGGAACCTGGGAATGCCATCCTGGGGATCCCTGTGTCCAGGGACTCTGGGAATGCCGTGCCGGGGATCGGGATATCCCGGGAATCTGGGAATGCCGTGCCGGGTATCAGCGGCTCCCAGGAATCTGGGAATGCCGTGCCGGGGATCGGGATGTCCCGGCACTCTGGGAATGCCATGCCGGGGATCGGGATGTCCCGGGACTCTGGGAATGCCGTCCCGGGGCTTGCTGTGTCCCGGGAGCCCGGGAATGCCGTGCCGGGGCTCGCCGTGTCCCGGGACTCTGGGAATGCGGTGCCGGGGCTCGCCGTGCCCCGGGAGCCCGGTCAGGCCGTGCGGCGGCCGCCGGCGGGGCTGACGCTCGGCATTCCCGGCAGGAAGCGGTGCGGCTGGCGCGGCAGAAGGAGCGGGAGCTGTCGGCGCGGGGCGAGCGCTGCAATGACTCGGCGCTGGCGCTGTGGGAGCGCTGCAAGCCCTGCCTGAGACAGCGCTGCCTCCGCTTCTACTCCCGGACCTGCCGCAGCGGAGCCGGCATGGTGGGACGGCAGGTCAGCCGGAAAACACGGGGAAAACACGGGGAATAAAAAAGGAAAACAAGGGGGAAACAACGGGGAAAACATGGGGAAAACACGGGGAAACAACGGGGAATAAAAAAGGAAAACGAGGGGAAAACGAGGGGAAAACACGGGGAAAACAGCGGGGAAATAAGGGGAAAACAGCAGGGAAACAATGGGGAATAAAAAAGGAAAACAAGGGGAAAACTGAGGGAAAATAGCGGGGAAATAAGGGGAAACAACGGGGAATAAAAAAGGAAAATGGGGAAAACTGAGGGAAAACAAGGGGAAAACTGCAGGGAAACAGTGGGGAAACAACGGGGAATAAAAAAGGAAAACAAGGGGAAAACTGAGGGAAAATAGCGGGGAAATAAGGGGAAACAATGGGGAATAAAAAAGGAAAACAGGGGGAATACAATGGGGAAAACAGCGGGCAAACAGCAGGAGGACAGCGGCAAAGCAACGGGAAAAACAGCAGGGAAACAGCGGAAAAGGAGCGGGGAAGCAAAGGGAAAGCAATGGGAAAAACAGCAGGAAAACAAGGGGAAAACAACGGGGAAAACGTCAGGAAAACAGTGAAAAAGCAGCAGGAAAACAACGGGAAAACAGGATTGGGGGTGATCCCATTCCCACATTTGGGCTGATCCCGCTCCCATTCCTGTTAGTGACTGCAGACAGGCAGGTGAGGGACAGCGGGATGCTGGGAAAACCACAGGAAAATGGGAAAACGGAGGGGATTGAGGATGATCCCACTCCTATTCCTGTAGCTGGAGTGTAGGGAGGTGAGGGACACCGGGATACCGGAAAATGGGGATTGTGGATGATCCCATTCCCATTAGCCAGAGGGTCAGGGGCTGTGGGACACCAGGATACTGGGAAAAGGGGGAATTCAGCCTCATCCCATTCCCATGAACCGGAAAACTGTCCTGTGAGGAATCCCACATCACACAGGAATACCGGGAAGGGATGGATTTGGGCCTCATCCTGCTCCCGTTCCCAGAGGTTTGGCAGCTGAGGGGTCCCCACAGCGCTCAGGGATAGCAGGAAAGGCGGGATTTTACCCTAATCCTGTTCCCGGAGGGTCTCCAGATGAGGGATCCCAGGAATGGCTGGATTTCGATCCCATTCCCCATTCCCAGCTGGAGGAATTCCTGAACCACTCGTCTCCCATCTCCATCTGGGTGGACGGCGAGCGCCTGGACTCGCTGCTGGAGCGGGACGAGCGCCAGGAGCAGCAGCTGGAGGACCTGGAGGAGCGTTTCGGGATTCTGGAGGACGGCATCGACGGGATTTTCCGGGACAGCTCCCAGGTCCAGGGGCGGCTCCATCCCTTTTTCCAGGTGCCCTTCGGCGGCTTCCGCGAGGCGCTGCGGCCGCCGGTGGAGCGCGTGCGCTTCCCGCGCCGCTTCCGCCGCTTCTCCGGGGACTTCTTCCCGCTTTTCCAGCACCCCGGGCACGGCTTCCAGCACCTCTTCCAGCCGCTCTTCCAGATGACCCAGCGCATGCTGGAGGATGCCCACGGCGGGTGGGACAATCCCTTGGGAAGCTTCGGACCAGGTAGAAGGGAGGGAAGTGGGACTGGGGCTGTGGGATCGTCCAGATTTTGGCGGGATTAGGGACAAGATTCCCAGAAAATCCTTGTAGCTTCAGGGAATGAATCCTAATGGGACAAGTCTGGGAGTTCCCGTGGAAAGCTGGGAATCACAATCTCTGCCGTTTGTGGGGTGGGATTTTGGGATGTTGTTGCACCTCAGTCCCGGCTGCCATTGTGGGAATGGGTTTTTTTTGTGGAATGTTGGAGGTGTTTGGTTTTTCTGGGAACGCTGCTGGTGTTTTTGGGGGAATGCTGCAGGCGTTTGGATTTTTTGGGAATATTGCAGGCTTTTTGTTTTGGGAATGTTGGAGGAGTTTGGGTGTTTGGGGAATGTTGCAGGTGGTGTTTTTGGCAATATTGCAGGTGTTTGTGGGATTTTCGGATTTCTGATGATGTTTTTTCAGTGTTTGTGATTTTCTGGGATTGCTGCCAATGTTTTTTTTGGTGGTTTTTTTTTATGGGATTGCAGCCGACGGTTTTTTGGTGGGTTTTTTGGGGGATTTCTGATGATGTTTTTTGGTGTTTGTTTTTCTTTTGGAATTTCTGTCGATGTTTTTTGGGGGGGATTGCAGCCAATGTTTTTTTTGGGAATGTTGCACCGGTGCCGTCACCGTCTGCCAACGTGGCCCTGGGCACGGGAGGGGCCCGAATTCCAAGGAAAAAGTGCTTTTATGGCACCGGGGTCGGGGGGACACCTCCCCGGGTTGGGGGGGATTTGGGGAGCTGAGGCTGGCCCGGAATTCCCGCAGAATCCCGGAATTTCAGCAATGACCGGATGGTTTGCCGGGAGATCCGGCGGAACTCGGCCGGCTGCCTGCGGATGCGGGATGAGTGCGAGCAGTGCCGGGAGATCCTGGCCCTCGGTGAGCTGGGAATGGGAACAAGGATGGGGATGGGAAGGGGAATGGGACTGAGAATGGGGCTGGGAATGGGGACGGGAACAAGGATGGGGATGGGAAGGGGAATGGGACTGAGAATGGGGCTCGGAATGGGGATGGGAACAAGGATGGGGGGCACAATTTGGAGTTTAGGGGAGTACGGGCTGGATCTGAGGGTTTGGGGTGCAAGGGGTGCATTTTGGGGGAATGGGATCCATGGGATGGGATTGGCATGGGATGAGATGGGGATGGGATTGGCATGGGAATGGGGATGGGATGGGATTGGCATGGGATGAGATGAGGATGGGATTGGGATGGGATGAGATGAAGATGGGATTGGGATGGGGATGGGATTGGGATGGGATGAGATGGGGGATGGGATTGGGATGGGATGAGATGGGGATGGGATTGGGATGAGATGAGGATGGGATTGGGATGAGATGAGGATGGGATTGGGATGGGATGAGATGAGGATGGGATTGGGATGAGATGAGGATGAGATGGGGGATGGGATGAGATGAGGATGGGATTGGGATGGGATTGGGATTGGGATGGGACGGATGGCCGGGATGAAGCCCCCGGGCTGTGCTGACCCCATCCCTCCCGTGCCTGTCCCATCCCAGACTGCGGGCAGGCGGATCCGTCCCAGCAGGAGCTGCGGGAGCAGCTGGAGGACGCCGTGCGCGTGGCCGAGCGCTTCACGCGCCGCTACGATTCCCTGCTCCGGGAATTCCAGGAGGAAATGCTCAACACCTCCGGCCTCCTGGACCAGCTGAACCGACAGTTCGGATGGGTGTCCCGCCTGGCCAACTATTCCATGGGATCCGACGGATTCCTGCAGGTCACCACGGTGAGGCCGGTGGGATTGGGGCCGGGAGCGGGGCTGGGAACGCGGAAAGTGGGACAGGGCCACAAAGGGCCCTTTGTGCTCCAGCCGGGAATCTCCCGGCGCCGGATGCCAGTGCCGGGATGGGAGCCAAGGTCAGGGGCCCGCCTGGGGCTCTCCCGGTGCTCCCGCGGCCGTTCCGACATCACAGCTCCGGATTATCCCACGGGATGACCCCGCTGTGGCCCTTCCAGGTGCTGTCCAAGGCTCCGAATCCCGAGGATCCGTCGGCGCCACCGGACACGCAGGTGACGGTGCAGCTCTTTGACTCGGAGCCGCTGGAGCTGACCGTGCCCGGGGACATCCCGTGGGATGATCCCAAGTTCATGGAGATCGTGGCCGAGCAGGCACTGCAGCACTTCAAGGAAAACGCCATGTGAGTCCGGGACCTTCCCAAAAAACCCCCCCGTGGGATAACACCAGGCTCATCCCAGTTTTTCCCTCGTTCCCAGAGAGTAGCCAGGAGATCCTGCCGCTGCTGCCCCTCCGGATCCCCCTTCCCGGGGGGAATTGTCACCGTCGCTGTCGCCTCTCCCCTCCTGCCCCTTCCCGCTGCCGGGACCCTCTGGGGGCCCCAAACGGAAAATAAAGGTAGAGTTGAACCCCCTGGCTCTGCTTCCGGAGTTTTTGGGATAATCCTGAGGAAAAAAGGAGGAAAACTGGCCTCAGCTCCATCACTGTGGAATCATGGAGTGGAGGAATCGGGCTCTGTTCCCACATCTGATCCAGCAGGAGCCCCCCAGGCCTGGGGGCCCGTCCCCATCCCATGGACAACATCCAGGTGCCAGCACCTGTTCCTATTCTGTGGGACACGGATCTGAGTGCCAGGACCTGTCCAGGGCCTGTCCCCATCCCATGGGAACACTGAGGATCAGCCGGATCCCACCAGGAAGGGACCTCCAGTCCCTCATGAGCCAGGGAACAGCTTCCCTGCAAAGAGAATTGCCAGGTCCTGATGCCCCTGGATGAGATCCGGGGAATAATTCCCAGTGTAAATCCCGCTGGGAACACCCTGAGGGACAGTCCCTGTCCTTTGCCATCCCTGAGAATTCCCAAATTGCTGCACCATCTGCCCAGAGACCCCATGGAATGAACTGGGGGCAGGGAGACCTTACTGGGAACATGAGCCGGAGAAGATCCAGCCCCAATCCCATCCCAATCCCTTGGGAACATGGAGAGCCGGCTGTGGGTCTGTATCCCACCAGGAACAGCCGGCACAGCTGACATTCCCTGCAAAGAGAATTCCCAGTCCCAATCCCTGGGATGCAGATCCCAAGAACATTCCAGAGAGTGAATCCTGCTGGGAACACCCTGAGGGTCAGTTCCTGTCCTCTCCCACCCCAGAGAATTCCCAGATTTCTGCAGGATCCGCCCAGAGACCCCACGGAATGAGCTGGGGGCAGAGGGGCTTTATTGGGAACATGAGCCGGGGAAGATCCAGCCCCAGCCCCATCCCAATCCCTTGGGAGCCAGGAGAGCCGGCTGCGGGTCCATATCCCACCGGGAACAGCCGGCACAGCCTCCCCACCCCTCGCTGACAATCCCTGCAGGGAGAATTCCCAGTCCCAACCCCGGGATGCCAATCCCGAGGAACATTCCCAGCCGGGATCTCTCATCCCCGGTCGGCGTCGGCGCCATCCCCGCCGAGCAGCGCTTCCCTCTCCTCCTGGTCGCCATTCCCGCTATTCCCGGTATTCCCGGCGGGCCGGCGCGGCAGCAGGGCGCGGTGCAGCCCGTTGTAGAGCGCGGCTCCCGCCAGGAGCAGCGCGAATCCCGGGATCTGGAGGGCGTGGAAGCGCTCCCAGCGCAGCGCCAGGCTGAGCGCCCAGACCAGCAGCGTGCGCAGGCTGTCCAGCACCGTGCGCGTGGTCGCGCTCAGCTCCCGCGTCACGCTGATCCCGGCGAAGTTGAAGAAGGAGATGCTCCCGACGTTCCCCAGCAGCGCCGCCAGGATCAGCGGCCGCCGGCGGATCTGGCAGAAGGCGTCGGCCGGATCCTCCAGGACCCCGCGGGGATTCCCGGACAGCCGCCCCGCCGGGATGAACGACAGCGGCACCAGCAGCAGCGCCAGGATGGCGAACCCGAAAAAACCTAAAAAAAGGAGGAAAAAGGGGGTGGGCGCCGGATTCTCCACGGGTGATCCCCGTTCCCCGGGACTCCGGGAATTGCGGACCTTCGGTGCCCACGGCGCGCAGCGGGTGGACGTCGTGGCTGAAGATGAATTTCTCCTCCAGAACCATCTGGATAGAGACGATGCCCTGGGCCAGCAGGATCAGGAGGTCACCTGGGAAAACAGGGGAAAATAACAGGGAAAACAGGGAAAACAGGGAGAGGGGGGAAAAAAGGGTGGAAAAGGTGAGGAAGAAATGGGGGAAAGAAGACAGGGAATGAGGAGAAGAGAAAGGAAAATAGAGGAAAAAGGGGAAAGGNAGGAAGCCAGGGCATGGGGGAAGAAGATGAAGAAAGGGGCAAAGAAAACAGGGAAGGGTGAAAAGACCAGGAATGGGGAGAAGAAAAAGGGGGGACAAGGAAGACAGAAAAAGGGGAAAAGGAGACCAGGAAAACATGGAAGCAGGAGAAGATGAGGAAGAAGAAGCTGAGCCCCATCTCCTGCCCATGGTCCAGGGAAGCTTCGTGGAGTGATCCCACCATCCCAAGGAGTGATCCCGCCACTCCAAGGAGTGATCCCACCATCCCAAGGAGTGATCCCGCCATCCCAAGGAGCGACCCCACCATCCCAAGGACCTTCCCTGCCATCCCACGGACTTTTCCCACCCTCCCAGCATTCCCGGGATACCCGTGATGACGTCAGCCAGCCCGTGCCCGGCGCCGCCGGAGCCGCGCAGATCCGCCAACCCCACCAGCGCCAGCCCCAGGATGGTCAGCAGAATTCCCAGCCAGTGGCTCCACTCCAGCTTCCGGCCCAGGAAGGCCACGGAGAGGAGCCCGGTGAAGATGATGAGGGAGCCCCGGAGCATCTGGAAGCTGGAGGCGCTGGTCATGTTCAGAGCTGCGGGAAAGCGGCGGGAACGGCGCTCGGGGCTTGCCGGAAACTCCCCCGAAACCCCCGCGGCTTAGGGAATTCCACGGCGGGAACGGCGGGAATTGCGGGGCAGGACTCACCCACGTACATGATGCTGGTGCCGGCCATGTCGCACAGGGCCGGGGGCAGGAACAGCAGCGGCGCGAACGGGCGGGATGGGGCCGGAGAGGGAGATGGAGCCGGATCCGCGCGGCGCCGATCCCGCAGGAGCAGCAGGTAAAACACCGGGAGGCAGGAAAACTCCCCCAGGAACATCCCGGCGGCCTGAGGGACACGGGAGCCGCGGATAGCGGGGGATCGGGGCGGGAAGAGGGGAGTGGGAACGAGGGGGAGCGGTTATGGGAACATGGGGCTGGAGGGTGGAACGGGGGCTGGAAGCTGGGAAAGAGGGACCACCGGCAGGAAAGAGGGTTGGAAACGGGAATGTGAGGCTGGAAGGTGGAACGGGGGCTGGAAGCCAGAAAAGGAATGGGGGCTGGAAGCTGGAAAAGAGGGATCAGCTGAAAGGAAAGGGGCTGGGAGCTGGAAAGGTGGGCTGGAAGGTGGAAAAGAGGGATCATGGGTAGGAAAGGGAGTTGGAAATGGGAACGATGGGGTACATCTACAGGAATGAGGGCTGGAAGCTGGAAAAGAGGGATCACCTGCAGGAATTGGGCTTGGATGCTGGAGGGAGATGCTGGAAGCGGGAAAAGGGGGAAAAGGTTTTCCTTCTACCTGCAGGAAAGGCTGCTGGAACATGGAATGTGGGGATGGAATATGGAATGGGGGGATGGAATATGGAATGTGGGGATGGAACATGGAATGGGGGGATGGAATATGGAATGTGGGGATGGAACATGGAATAGCAGCATTGACCTGCAGGAAAGGGGGGCTGGAAGCTGGAATTGGGGCTGGAAGCTGGAATAAGGGGATTTCTTTGCAGGAGAGGAGTTTGGAAGCTGGGATGGGAGCTGGAAGCTGGGATGGGAGCTGGAAGCTGGGATGGGAGCTGGAAGCTGGGATGGAGGGGCCCCCTGCAGGAAAGTGGGGATGGAAAATGTAATTAGAGCCTAGAACGTGGAATGAGGGGGATCACCTGCAGGAATGGGGGCTGGAATCAGGGATGGGGCCGGAACCGGGAATGGGGCTGGAATTGGGAATGGGGCCGGAATCAGGGATGGGGCCGGAATTGGGAATGGGGCGGGAACAACGGGGAATCCCACCTGCAGGAAGGGGTGCTGGAATTTGTGCTCCTCCGTCCCATCGCAGCCGGGAGCGCTGAAGTTGTCGGCCCACCTGGGAGGGGTCGGGGCCGGGATCAGGACTGGGATCGGGATCGTCCCGAATTCCCGCTGGGGGCCGTGCTCCGGGACACGTCCGGCGCCGGGATGTCCCCAGGGAAGGTGACACCGCCGGGGCTGTCCCGGCCCCAGCAGGGCCTGGCTGGGATCCCAGGACTGAGTGACAGATGGGAACGGGAGCCGGGAATGGGACACCCCATGTCACAAAACCCCGGATCCTG
Organism: Cyanoderma ruficeps; assembly: GCA_008694505.1. Taxonomy (NCBI): domain Eukaryota; kingdom Metazoa; phylum Chordata; class Aves; order Passeriformes; family Timaliidae; genus Cyanoderma; species Cyanoderma ruficeps. The sequence continues at coordinate 26,925 of VZDJ01000451.1, forward strand.
AAGGACACCAGATCCACAGAAATCCCTGGATCCCAGGCTGGGGTGCCCCAGCCCCAGTTTGGGGTAAATCCCCCTTTTTTGGGGGTGCTCCGATGCTCCTTGGGATAAAGCAGGAACCGGCGCGGATTTCCCGTCCTCACAGACCCCGCGTGTCCCGCCGGGTCCCCAAATCCAGCCGGGAATGTCCCCAGCCCCCACCGGGACCACCCCCATCCCGCTTTTCCGCCAGTCCCGGGGGATTCGGGGCTGACTCATTCCGGGGTGTCGCAAGAGGCTCTTTTGGGACCTCACGTGTCCCCTCCGCGCCCTGCTCGGCCCCCGTGCCTCAGTTTCCCCTTCCGGGGCTCCCGGGCTCCAGCGGGAGCCTGGGATTTGCTGGGATCCGCTGGGATTTGCCGGAATCCCGCTGGGATCCACGTGGGACGAGCCGGCCTGGCAGGTCCGCCCTGCCTGGGAAGATTTTTGGGATCGCGGCGGGCTGGGAATGGCGTCACTTCCCGGGATTTTGGGGTGCGGGAGGAGCCGCACGGGGACCTGGAGGGGAGGTGGTGGCTCCACCCCAAAATGTCCGGAAAAACCCCAAATTCGTTCTCGGACCGCACAAGGAGCCTGATCCCCCCCAAAAGGATCCCCGAAGCGGGGCGGGGACACCGAGGTGACCCCAAATCCCGGGGGGGGGGACAGGGAGGGGTCGCCGGGGCCGCCCGAGGGGACACGAACCGAGCTCGGGGGGGCGGGGCGGGGGCCGGGCGAGGCTTTGGGGGCATTTCGGGGGATTTCGGGGCACTCACTTGGCCGCCAGGGTGTTGATGGAGCCGGTGAGGAGCATGAGCGCGGCCAGGCCCAGCTGGTACCGGGACCACGCCATGGAGCCCCCGGGACCGCCGGGAGCCGCCCGGGACACGCCCACAGCGGGGGCACGCCCACAGCGGGGACACGCCCACAACGGGGGACACGCCCACCGAGCGCGCCCCCGCCAGCCGAAGGCGGGACACGCCCCCAATTGACCACGCCCCTTAAGGGAAAGTCCCGCCTCTGGGCGATTTGGCCACGCCCAGAGAGCGGCGGGTTCTGGGTGGGTGGAGCCGCGCCTCCTGATTTGCATAGCCACGCCCTGTCACCACGCTGTGGCTCCGGTGCCGTCAGTACCGGGAATTCTGTCCCGGGAATTCTCTCAGGGGAATTCTGTCCCGGGAATTCTGTCCTGGGAATTCTCTCGGGAATTCTCTCAGGGGAATTCTGTTCCGGGGAATTCTGTCCCGGGAATTCTGTCCTGGGAATTCTCTCGGGAATTCCTTCAGGGGAATTCTGTTCCGGGGAATTCTGTCCCGGGAATTCTGTCCCGGGAATTCTCTCGGGAATTCTCTCAGGGGAATTCTGTTCCGGGGGATTCTGTCCCGGGGATTCTCTTCTGGAGATTCTGCCTTGGCAGTTCCGTCCCGGGAATTCTCTCTAGGGGATTCTGCCCTGGGAATTCTGCCCTGGGGATTCTGCCCTGGGAATTCTGCCCTGGGGATTATGTCCTGGGGATTATGTCCTGGGAATTCTGTCCCGGTGTCGCCGTCCCGTTGTCACGGGTCCCCCCGCGCGTGTCCCCGCGGGCCCGGCAGGTGGCGCTGGCGGAGCGCGGGGCCGGGATCCATTCCCGGAATTCGGGACCCGCAGGACCTGCCCGGGATAAACCCGGGATAAACCTGCCCGGGATAAACCCGCCCGGGATAAATTTGTCCGGATAAACCTGACCGAGGTGAACTCAAGATAAACCTGATCAGGATAAACCTGACCTGGGATAAACAGGATAAACCTGGCTGGGATAAATCCGGGATAAACCTGCCCGGGATAAATTTGTCTGGGAAAACCCGGGATAAATTTGTCTGGGATAAACCCGGGATAAACCTACCTGGGATAGCCCCAGGCAGTGGCTCCGTCCCCCTGTTCCTCCCCCGCAGCTGCTGATGAATTGTTTTCTCATCCCTTTTCAAACCTTTTCCCAGCCGTTTCCCAGCCCTTTTCCATCCTTTTCCCAACCCTCTCCCAGCCCTTTTCCCAACCCTTTCCCAGCCGTTTTCCAGCGGCCATGACTGTGGGAGGACATGGGGGGAGGGGGGAATGTGAGTGCAATTCCCAACCCAGGAATTTGCCAAGGCTGGGATCAGGGTGAGATTAGAGGCGGAGAGGACAGAAACGTGACCTTGGGGGGATAAAGGGGTGACCCGACTGTGGTGAGGGGACAGAAAAGTGGCCTCAGGAGGGACCCAAATGTGTCACCGGGGAGGGACAGAGATGTGACCCTGGGGGGACCCAAATGTGTCACCGGGGAGGGACCCAAATGTGGCCCCTGGGGGGACCCAAATGTGGCCCTGGGGGGACAGAGATGTGACCTGGATGTGACAGAGGGGACCCAAATGTGACCCCTGGGGGGACAGAGATGTGACCTGGATGTGACAGAGGGGACCCAAATGTGACCCCTGGGGGAACCCAAATGTGGCCCTGGGGGGACAGAGAGGTGTCCTTGGAGGGGGACGGGATGAGGGACCCAAATGTGACCCCTGAGGGGACTCAAATGTGTCACTGGGGAGGGACCTAAATGTGACCCTGGGGGGACAGAGATGTGACCTGGATGGGGATGTGACAGAGGGAACCCAAATGTGAGCCTGGGGGGACTCAAATGTGTCACCGGAGAGGGACAGAGATGTGACCTGGATGTGACAGAGAGGACCCAAATGTGGCCCCTGAGGGGACAGAAATGTGACCTGGATGAGGATGTGACAGAGGGGACCCAAATGTGGCCCCTGGGGGGACCCAAATGTGTCACTGGGGAGGGACAGAGATGTGACCTGTCCCTGCATCCATGGAAACACCAGGAATCCGGGACCCCGGTGATCCCAGGGATGGGACATCCAGAGCCTCAGGATCAGGGGGATCCATGGCCGGGCCCTGGGAATGTCCCTGTCCCGTCCCAGTTTCCCCCAATCCCAGCATCCAGAGGCATCGGGGCCACGTTTGGGGCGGGATGTGGGAAACCAGGATAACAAATCGAGGATTTCCCCTTCCCAGGATCATCTCCCAGAGGTTTGGTTTTCTTCTTCTCAGGGGGGAGATCTAAATATTTAATCAGGAATGTTTAAAAAATTAAATTCTTAATTACCTAAAAATTCCTTTGGATCCCAAACCAGCCCCAATTCTCCTTTATTTCCCCCCCCCACGATCCTTCAATTTCCCCATTTTTTTTCCCTGTTTCCCACCCCCTTTCCCGCTGGGATAACGACCTTTCCTCCCATTCCCGGTGGCTCGGAGGAGTCGGGATGAGCCCTGGGATGAGCTTCCCTCGCGGCAGGAATTTTAAGTCGCTCCAATGGATTGTAAATGTTTGGGATACGGCTGACAGGGAAAATTTAAACACTTAAAGAGGGGGAAAAATGGCTCAGGATTCCTGAATTCCTCAGGAATTTGCCTGGAGGCTCCTCCACTTCCACCATATCCCTGGTGCAGCCGGAGCTGCCCCTGAGGATCCTTCTGGACCCCGCGGGAATGTTTTGTGCTCCCAAATACTGGAGAGGGCTGAGCTGTGTGTCCTGGCCCCGGGAAAATCCCAGGTCCATCCTCTTCTCCGTCAGGAATTTAGGTGTGGAAAACAGGGCAGGGTTAAAGGATGGATGGAGGGATGGATAGATAGATGGATGGATCCATGGATCCATGGATGCCCCTCCAGCTGAATTCCAGGGCCAGAAGGAAAGGAGGGACATGGAGCTGCTCTGGATCCAGGCTGGGAGAACTGGGAATGTCCAACTGGAGAAGAGAAGTATCCAGGGAATCCTTGGAGCTCCTTCCCAAGCCTCAAGAGGCTCCAGGAGAGCTGGAATTTGGGAAGGGGCTGGAGGGACAGGACAAGGGGGGATCCCATCCCATTCCCATCCCAACATTTCCCTCTATCCCAGGTTGCTCCGAGCCCCGTCCAGCCGGGCCTCGGTCCGGGAGTCCTTTTCCCAAAGGATGCTGAATCCCTGGATGAGCTCTGAGCCACATCCTCCCCTCCCCTCCCTCATCCTGGGCAGGGTCAGGAGTGGGGCAGAGCCTGACCCAAAGGGAATCTGGCATTCCCAAAGGGAATGTGGCATTTCCTTATCCCAAAGGGAATCTGGCATTCCCAAAGAGAATCTGGCATTTCCTTATCCCAGAGAGAATCTGGCATTCCCAAAGCCAATGTGGCATTTCCTTATCCCAAAGGGAATCTGCCATTCCCAAAGGGAATGTGGCATTTCCTTATCCCAAAGGGAATCTGCCATTCCCAAAGGGAATCTGGCATTCCCAAAGCCAATGTGGCCTTTCCCGGTGCCGGCAGAGCAGAGCGGATGGAGCGGCAGCCCGGGGGGATCCCAGAGGATCCCGATCCTCCTCTCCCAGCCCTCTGCCCCCCGCAGATCCCAAGGGAAGGAGCTGAGGTCCTGGGGATCGAGATCCTCCTTTCCAGATCCCGAGGGAGGGATCCCCCCCAGGACCCAGGGGATTGGGATCCTCCTTTCCCAGATCCCGAGGGAGGGATCCCCCCCAGGACCCAGGGGATCGGGATCCTCCTTTCCCAGATCCCAAGGGAGGGATCCCCCCACGGACCCAGGGGATCGGGATCCTCCTCTCCCAGCCTTCCCCTCCCGGATCCCAGGAGAAGGAGCTGAGATCCCGGAGGGTCACGACCCTCCTTTCCCAAGTCCCATGGGAAGGGCTGGAAGTAAAGGCGAGTTCCCATGGGATTGGGACCCTCCTCTTTGAGATCCTGAGGGAAGAATCCCCCCAGGGATGCAGGGGACCGGGATCCTCCTTTCCCAGATTCCGAGGGAAGGACTGGAGGCGATGCCGAGATCCCAGAGGATCGGGATCCTCTTCTCCCAATCCCATGGGAAGGACTAGAACCAAAGCCGAGATCCCACAGGATCGGGATCCTCCTTTCCCGGCCCCTACTCCCTCTCCATGTCCCTCGGGAAGATCCCAGAGAACTCCTGAGCTTCCAACAATCCTTTATTTCTCTCTCCAAGGAATTGAACCCCGTGGGACAAATTGGCTTTGGCATGAGAACCAGGGAACCCTTCCCGGTGGGAATTGGGCGCCCTTGGATGAGGAAGATGTGGAAATTCCTCCCTGGAATCACCAGGAAGTGTCCCCCGAGCCTCCTCTCCGACAGATATTTCTGGAATTCCATGGGCAGCACCGTTGGTAATAAATATCCTCCGGAATCTCACGTATGTACAGCTCAAGGATCAGAAATCCATGAATTTTCCTGCCTGGAAAGGTGACAAAATGTCCCCAAAGTCCCCCCCCGTGTCCCCCCCCCGTGTCCCCTCAAGGGGGCTTTGGGTGCTGGGGGGGGGGGAAATCCCATCCTGGAAGGGCGGGAATGAGAGAGGAGGGAAGTTTTGCTTCCCTGTTGGGGTGGTGGTGACAGAGGTGACCCCTGGAGTATCCTGGGGAATTCCGGGAGTATCCCGGGGTGAGGGTGGTGGTGGGAAGGGGTGTGGAGGATGGGATGGAAAAGTGCTGTAATATCCCAAATTTCCCCCAAATCCCACTCTGAGGGAAAGATTCCGTGCCCGCAGTCCCGGTGAAGATGGAGATCCCGGGGGATAATTGTCCCCAGAATTCCTCCCTGAGGGGACAATTCCATTCCCGGAGTCTCGGTGAGGATGGAGATGGGGATCCAAGGGGAAAATATCCCAGATTTTCCCCAAGAGATGTTCCCAGGTGTAAGAATTCCATCCCCAGAGTCCTGGTGAGAACGGAGATGGAGATCCCAAGGGATAATTCCCCCAGAAGACCTTCGCTGGGTGAAGATTCCATCCCTGGAGCCTCAGTGAGGATGGAAACGGGGATCCCAGGGGAAAATTTCCCAACAAAACCTCCCTGAGGGGAACAATCCCATCTCCTTGCGGGGGATGGAGATGGGGATCCCATGGGAAAATATCCCAAATTGTCCCTACAATACCTTCCCAGGAGGAACAGTCCCATCCCCAGAGCTTTGGAAAGAACGGAAATGGGGATCCCAAGGGAACAATATCCCGGATTATCCCCAAAATGTCTCCCTGAGGGAAATCATCCCGTCCCTGGAGCCTTGGGGAGGATGGAGACGGGGATCCCAGGGGATGATATCCCAAACTGTCCCCAAAACACCTTCCTGAGCGGAACGATTCCATCCCCGGACCCTCGGCGCGGGTGGACATGGAAATCCCGCGGGATCAACCGGCCTCCCATGGATGATTCCCGCTGAATCCCGAGGACTCCCAGCTCTATCCTCCTACAAAGGGTTAAGACAGCCCCAAATCCCGGGGTCTGGCGCAGCCTACGTGACTCCCGGCTGACTCCCGGCTGCTTTTCTGGGCGGCTGATGTGGAAAAGCTCCAGCTAAGCCCCTCTTAGCCTGATTTCCATGGCTGCGGGGTCCCTCTGGGCTTCCCAGGGAATTCCCGAGGATCCAGAGCACGGAGAGGGCAGGACTGGCTGCCCGCAGTGCCAGGCGCCCCCCAGTCCCGCCGGATTCTGAGGCTCTCCCGAGTTTCACATTTTCAAGGAGTGGGGTTTGGTTTTTTTCGTGAAATCGAAATCCAAGAGGTTTTTAAATTAAAATCCATTCCCGAGCGAGCCGGGACGGCCGCGCTCCGCTCCGGCGTCATTCCAGAGTCCGGAGCGGCTCGATCCGGGCCGGGGGGGCTCAGGGGCTACACGGAGCTGCGGCGTTTGGCGAGTCCCGGGAAGGCCGCCAGGCTCTGGAGCCCGGTGGACACGGAGCTGATGGCGGAACGCCGGGAGCGGCAGAAGCACCGGTGCTCCGGCGTGTCGGCGCAGCGGGCGGGCGAGGAGTGGCTGCGCTCCACGCCCGTGTCCGAGCTGGACAAATCCCTGGGAATGATCATGGGGATGGAATACTGCAGCTTCTCGCGGCTCTTGTACCACAGGCACGAGCACACCGACTGGAAGTGCAGCACCTCGGCGTAGACGTTCCGGAAGCCGCTCTCGGCCGGCGCCGCCGCCGCGGCGGCCTCGGGCGCGGCGGGCGCGGCCCCGGAGCGCGCGGCCCGGCCCAGCAGCGCCTTCTGCTCGGCGTCGCGGCGCTCGTCCTCGGCGTTCATGGTCATGAAGCGCAGCACCACCAGGTTGAGGAAGGCGCCGATGACCGTCAGCCCCGCCAGGATGTAGACGAAGCTGAAGGCCACGTACTGCGGCTGCGTCTGCAGCGCCTGGTCCTTCTGCAGCGCCACGTAGTCGCCGAAGCCGATGGTGGTCAGCGTGATGAAGCAGTAGTAGTAGGCCTGGAAGAAGCTCCAGTTCTCGTAGTGCGAGAAGGCGGCGGCGCCCACGCAGAGCGTGCTGACGCAGGAGACGAAGCCGATGGTCACCATGTTGGCCATGGACACCTCCGGCCGCCGCATGCCCAGGCGCCGCTTGAGGCGGCGCAGCAGCGACCGCACCAGGGTGTTGATGCGCTCGCCCAGGCTCTGGAACATCACCAGCGTCAGCGGGATGCCCAGCAGCGCGTACAGCATGCAGAAAACCTTCCCGCCATCCGTGCTGGGCGCCGCGTGCCCGTACCCTGCGGGGAGAGAGGGGTGGGATCCGTGATTCCCGGCGGGAACCGGGGGCGGGGAATGTTGGTTGGAAGCGCGGGAGAGGTGTGGGATCCCGAAGGGGGCTGGGTGGGAAGGGAACGTAGAGCTCATCCCGTTCCAACCCCGGCGGGTCCCGCTATCCCAGGGTGCTCCAAGCTGGCCTTGGACACTCTCAGGGGTCC
>VZDJ01000451.1:49845-68018 GCA_008694505.1 Cyanoderma ruficeps
TTCCCCTCTCCCATCCCAGTTTCCCCTCTCCCATCCCAGTTTCCCCTCTCCCATCCCAGTTTCCATCTCTCCCATCCCAGTTTCCCTCTCCCATCCCAGTTTCCCATCCCCGTTTCCCTCTGGATCCTCCGCCTGTCCCTGTTCCTTTCCTTGTCCCTGCTCCCCTTTCCCGACATGAGTCATTCCCTGGGCCCCCGGAGACTCCCGAACTCCGGCCGCTGCTGCCTCTGGAAAACCACAAATGGATCCGGGCTCCAGCCGGGCCATTTGCTCCCTCCCCGCTGCCAAAAATAAAAGGAATTAAAAGGAGAAAAATAAAAAGAAAGGGAAAAAGATCCGCCCGAAATTGCTCCTAAAAAGCCAAACGCGCTCCCGCTCTTCCGCCGGCGCTGCCGAGTCATTCCCAAAAAGCTTTGGGTTTGGCTTTGCGGGATCCTAATGGATGTCAGCGATTCCCACGGGATGGGGGCTGGCTGACGAGGCTCCCGCAGCTTCCCGGCGCTCCAAGGCCACGGATCAGCTCCGTGTCCTGGGGCGGCCGCTCCTGACCCCCCCTCGGGAACGTCCTGAGGGAATTTTCCTTCCATCGCTGCCCTTGGAGAGGTTTTGGGAGTGGAAAGCCGAGGATGGAAAGCGTTGGGAATTCCCTGTTATTCCCATCTCCGAGCGAGGATTCCGGGATGAGCTCCCAGCCCGTCCCGGGGATTGGACGGAGGGGTTGGGGTGGGAGCTCTGGAATTGCAGTCCAGGGATTGGAGCTGGTTTTGGGGATTGGCCAAAGGAAAGGATTTTGTGGAGCGGCTCCTCGCTCCGGGTATCCCAGGACAGCTGTTCCCACAGATCCCTTCTCCCGGGACAGGGCTCTGGGGGCACCGGAAACTTGGAATCCCTGGATATCCCACTGGGAATGGGCACTGACGGGACAGGACACAGCCTGGGACCCTCCTGCACATCCAGGGAATTCCTGGGGGACTCCTCCCTCTGGAAAACAGAGCAGTTGGGTGGGTTGGGAGAGCCTTTGGGATGGGATGGGATGGGATGAGTTGCTCCAAACTCTGGCCTTGGACATTCCCAGGGATCCAGGGGCAGCCACAGCGTCTCTGGGAATTCCAGCCCAGCCCCTGCCCACCCTCCCAGTGGGGAATTCCTGCCCAACATCCCACCCCAAGCTCCCCTTTCCCACTGGGAATTCCATTCTCTGCCTCCTGCCCTTCTAGCCCATTCCCAAATTCCAGCTCTCCTGGATTCCCTTGAGGCCCAGGAAGTGGCTCCAAGGATTCTCTGGATCCTTCCCTGATCCAGCTGGACATTCCCAGCTCTCCCAGCCCTGGAGCAGCTCCGTGGGCTCCTCCGGCCTCGCTCCAGCAGCTCCACGCCCTTGGGATGTTGGATCCAGACCGGGAGCAGCTCGGCAAGCCAGGAATCACCTGAGCCAGGAATTTGCTTTTCCTCCATCCCAGCAGCACCAGCTCCGGGAATTTTGGGAATTTTCCTCGACCCGTGAAAAGTCTTTATTTGCTGGAGTCACTTCCCAGGTTTTGGGGAGGGGCTCCATAGAGCCCGGCAAGCTCCTGGGATCTGTGGGAATGCAGTGGGAACGGGAACATCCCCCAGATTCCAGATGGGAAAACCGATCCTGCAGTTCCCTGCTCCATCCAAGCTGCTCATCCCGGTGGGATATTGGAATGGCCACATCCCAGGGGGGCGGCCGGGATCCATCCTGGCCCCGCTGTTCCCACTGTTCCTGTTGTTCCCACTGTTCCTGTTCCTGCTATTCCTGCTGTTCCCACTGTTCCTGGCTGTTCCCGCTGTTCCCGCCGTTCCCGCTGTTCCTGTTCCTGCTATTCCTGCTGTTCCCGCTGTTCCTGCTGTTCCCACTGTTCCTGTTGTTCCCACTGTTCNTCCCGCTGTTCCTGTTGTTCCCGCTGTTCCTGCTATTCCCGCCGTTCCCGCTGTTCCCGCTGTTCCCTCTCCAGCCATCCCGATTTAGCTCCGGTGAAGGCTTTGCCTTTCCTGATGTGATTTTTCCTGACGTGGAGCCCTTCCCTGGGGATGGATGCGATCCCTGTGGATCCGACACTTCTGGGCCAGGAGCAGCCGCCCCTCCACCCCCCAGATCCCACCGGGAATCCCAATCCAGGGCACGAGAAGCCCCTCCATCCCAGGAAAAACAAATCCCCTTTCCCAAACAACCCCATCCCGGCCGGAGCCGCGTGATCCCGACGAAACCCAAGGAAAACACGGAGCTGGTTGTCCGTGCCATCTGGAGCACAAGGAAATGGAATTTTAATTAAAAACTCATGAGCTGGATGCTATAAATACCCCGGAGCGCTGGAAGTGATTCCCACATCGGGAACACCGAGCTCCCATCCCGGCCCCGGAGACGGGAGCGGGGCTGGGATCGGGGCTTTCCATCATTCCCGGAGATTTTTGGGTGGATTTTCCCTCGGATTTTTTTCCAGGGAGCAGTCAGGGGTTTGGGGGAGCCCCAGGCTGGAGGCAGAAAATCCCAGGAATCCTCAACTCCGGAGCATCTGGGGCCTGGAGTTCTCCATCCCGGAATAACGTGGATAAAGCAGCAGAAAAGTTTTGGAACAGCCCCAGAATTCCAGGCGTGCCGCGCTCCCAAAAATCAGCTGAGAGGAAACTTGGATGCTCCGTCTGGAAAGGGAATCTGATCCTGGGACGATCCCTGGAATTAACAGGGAAAGAAATTTCCTGACAGCAGCGCTGGATGGGATCAAAATTCCTCCTGCTCCAGGATTTTCCTGGAGAACAGGGACAGCTCCAGACTGGAAGGGGAGCAGAACATCCCGACCCCTGTCCCGGCAATTCCGGCGTCTGGAATCCACGGATGCCCCAAATATCCACGTCCCAGTGGGAATCTTGGGGCTTCATCCCGGATTTCCCTCGGGGTTTGATCCCGTGGGTCGCCGTGGGAATTGGGTCCGGAGCAGGAGGGCGATCCTGCTCCCAACCCCACGGAACGCAGGGAATGAGGCCTGGGGATTTCCGGGAAGCTGGACAACACCCTGGAAGTGCACGGGGAGGGGAAATCTCTGAGGGAAAAGGGGTGGGAATGATGATCCCGGATCCAGGATCCTAATCCTGACCCAGAAAGGGCCCTGGATTCCTGCTGGGAATTTCTTCCCAGGCTGCCCCCAGCCCATCCCTCCCTGTGCCGAAGGATTTGGGATCCCAGCCCTTCCCGACCTGTTTTCCAGGGAAGAGGGAGCAGAGCAGGCCTGGATGAAACCCAGGAGGGAACAAATCCGCCCCAGGGATCCCCGCTCCAGAGTTTTTGTGGGAACAGGGTCTTCCCAAGGCTCCCAGGGATAAGGAAACCCCATGGATGAGGAATCCAGGGGCGGAATAATCCACGTTTTAAAACAATTTTCCAGGACAACCTTTTATTCCCGGGGAAAAACCTGCATTGAAAGATCTACTGGTGATCCCTGCTGATCCCACGGGACATTCCCAACCCCGTTCCTGCAGGAATTCTGGATCCAGAGGTGCTGGGGGGAGCAGCTACAAAATCCTCCCCCTTTTCCAGGGGTTTTTCCCCTCCACATCCATCAGGAGCTCCGGCAAATCAGGAATTCTCTTCCCCGACGGCTTTTTTAGGAGCTGCTGGGCTCCGAGCCCCGGAAAACCGGGATCCAGCAGGAGAGTGGGAGTCGGGATTCGTCCTCTCCCTGTCCCGAGGGAATGCGGAGGAAGGCGGAGCAGTGTAAACACGGGGCCGCGCAGCCAAAACAAGGAAAATCCCACGTTTTTCCCGGTTTTTTCAGGAGCCGGCCGCCGGAGGGAGAGCTCTGCCTCCAGGAGAAAACCGGGATGGGGGAGGAATGTTTTCCCTCGGCTGCGTGGATGTGGAATTCCCAGAGCCGGAGCAGCAATGATGAGGATTCCGGGATCAAAGGAGAGGTTTGGGTGGGAAGGGACCTCAAATCCCAGCCCAGCCCAATCCCAAAACCTTCCCCGATCCCAGGGAGCTCCAGCCTGGCCTTGGACACTCCCAGGCATCCAGGGATTCTCTGGGAATTCCAGCCCAGCCCCTCCCCACCCTCCCAGGCAGGAATCCCTGCCCAACATCCCACCCCAAGCTCCCCTTTCCCACTGGGAATTCCATTCCCTGCCTCCTGCCCCTCCAGCCCTTGTCCCCAATCCCAGCCCTCCTTTCCCTCTGGAAAAGGCTCCAAGGATTCCCTGGATCCTTCCCTGATCCAGCTGCGCATTCCCAGCTCTCCCAGCCCTGGCTCCGGCCTCGGAGCAGCTCCGGGGCTCCTCCATCCTTCCCTCCTTCCCGGCAGAGTTGGGATCGGCCGATCCCGGGGACAATCCGTGCCCGAGGACTGGGATCCTGCCGGAGCCGATCCCTGGGGATCCCTGGAGATGCCGCTCCGCATTTCCACCCCTTCCCAGAGGAATTCCTCGGCCCCTGTGGCCGCGGGCAGTTGGAATTCTGCCCTCTGGGAGCACCAGCCGGGCTCTGCTCCTTCCCAGGAGCTGCGATTCCTGCCGGGAATTCCCTGTGCTCCCACAGCGCCCCGGGAGCATCCAAACATCCCAGGGGGATCCATCTCCCCATCCCAAGGCTCCTTCCCAGCTTTCCTGGTGGAATTCCCATATAAAAATCATCCGTGGCCGGGGCAGGGATTGGCTGGGAACACTTGGGACCCCGAATCCCGGGAAATGAATGGAGCCGTGTCCTGCCCCGTTCCCAGCCCCGATCCCACCTGGATCTTCTCTCCCCACTCCACCAGCCCCAATCCCAGGGTAGGATGGAGCCGGGAATGTCCCGGCTGGGAGAGCGGGAGGTGCTGCCTGGGCTTGGGAATGGTTATTCCCTGCGGGAGAGACATTTCCAGACTGGGATCCAGTCCTGGTGCCAGCTCGGGATGGGGGCAGCGACCCTGGGAATCCCCGGAGGACGCGGGATCGGATACGGAGCAGGGATCTTGGGAAGGAATCCTTCCCTGGGAACGGCTGGGATGGGATTCCCAGGGAATTTGTGGCTGCTCCTGGATCCCTGGAAGGGTCCAAGGCCGGGCTGGAGCGATCTGGGAATGTGGGAGGTGTCCCTGCCCATGGAATGGGATTTACGGTCCCTTCCCAGCCAAACCATTCCAGGACCCCACAATTCCACGATTTCCTCCCTTTCCAGGACTCCTAACAGAGCAGCACTCCCTGAAATATTTGGGATTTATGGGAACCCTGGGATGCTTTGGGATCTGCCCCCATTCCCGCTTCTCCCCCCCCATCCCGGTGCCCGGGAGCTTTTCCAGGTCGTGCCGGGCTGACGTAAATCCCGACCAGCTGGAAAAGCTCCCGGGATTTGGGGCTGGCCGAGGCCGAGCGGAGCCGGGAGCGGCTGCCAGGATCCATTCCCGAGCCAAGGCAGCGACTCCGGGAGCCGGGATCGGCCCCGGGAAACATCCCCGAGCCTTGGGAATGCTCCGTGGGGAGCCCTGGGAACGCTGTGGGATCCACAGGGATGGATCCAGCCAAGCTCCGGGAAAGGAGCTCAGGTTGTGCCAGGGAAGGTCTGGTCGGATATTTGGGAATATTTCTGCGCTGGAAGACGGGATGGGCATTGGGATGTTCATCCCAGAATCCCTGATCCCAACTCTGCTGGGAAGGAGGGAAGGATGGAGGAGCCCCGGAGCTGCTCCAAGGCCGGAGCCAGGCTGGGAGAGCTGGGAATGCGCAGCTGGATCCGGGAAGGATCCAGGGAATCCTTGGAGCCTTTTGCAGAGGGAAAGGAGGGCTGGGATTGGGGACAAGGGCTGGAGGGGCAGGAGGCAGGGAATGGAATTCCCAGGGGGCAAGGGGAGCTTGGGGTGGGATGTTGGGCAGGAATTCCTGCCTGGGAGGGTGGGGAGGGGCTGGGCTGGAATTCCCAGAGAATCCCTGGCCAGGCTGGAGCTCCCTGGGATCAGGGAAGGTTTTGGGATTGGGCTGGGCTGGGATTTGAGGTCCCTTCCCAGCCAAACGCATTCCATGATCCAATGGCTCCGTGCTCGGATGAATTCCCTTTCTCCCTCCCCATCCCAGCCAGATCTCCCACCGATTCCCTCTGCCCTTGGACTCCATATCCCGGGATCTCAGCTGCCGGCACAGCTGGATCCGGCCCCTTCCCGTTCCCGGGTGGCTCCTCCATGCGATTCCAGGGCCCGAATCCCATCCCCTTTCCCGCCCCAGCTCCATGAGATCCCCTGTCGGGAATGCGGCCGCTCCTGGATCTGCGCTCCGGGCCCTGCGGCAGCGGCTCCAGCTCCGGAATTCCCAGGAACAAAGTTCAAAGCCCCGATCCATCGTTTTTTTCCCAAAGCTGGGCGCGGGGCCAGGCCTTGGCGCAGCCTCCCCCAGGCTCCGGCAGCCGAGGATTGCGCGGAATCCCTGGGAAAAGCCCGGAAAAGGGGATCGGAGAGACTCCTCGGCACAGGCCAGGGAATTCCGGCCAAAATCCGGGATCCAGGGGCGCTCCTGGAATCTGTATTCCCAGCAGGGTGGGGGGACGCGCCGGGGGAATTCTGGAATTGGGAGCGGGAATTCCTTGTCCTGCTCAGGGATGAGCCTGGGAATCACCAGAGGATTCGGAGCCAGCACTGGGAATTTTTTTTTTCCTTAAGAAGAAGGGGGAAAATTGAAGGAAAAGAGGATTATCCAAAGATCCTGAGGGAAGCAGAGTCATTTTCCAGAGGGAAGGCTCCCGGTCAAAACGCAACCCACAATCCCTGGAAACACGGGATGAGGGATTGGCTCCAGATCCGTGGGGCTCCGAGCAAATCCAAGGTGAGCTGGAATTACCCAGCAGGACCCGCTCGGGAATTCTTCCCGTTTTTCTGAGAAAATGGGAATTTTCCCCATTTTTGCCCTTTCCCCTGTCGGTTTCCAGCACCTGGAAGTGGTTGCGGATTCCAGAGGATCCTGCCTGCATTCCAGCTGGGACCTGGAGCACTCCAGGGATCACGTCCAGACCAAAGGTTGGAACTGGATAATCAGGGAATCATCCAATATCCCAAATTTTGGGGATGATCCCAGGCTGGGATCCAGGTGTGTCCGGGAATTGGTGTCGGGATAACTTTGGGATGTTCCCAAATTCCATGGCAAGCCTGGAATGTCACGGATCTCTCACGAACCCTTTGCCACTCCCGTGTCCCTCCGGGATTTCCTGGAATCCCAAAGCCCCTCCCATGGATCCGGACACCGAGGCTTGGGAATTGCCTGGAGCCTGGAAAACCACAAGAGGTTGCTCCAAGGAAATTCCCAGTCCTGGAATCACGGAATGGAATCACGGGTGGGAAGGGACCTTAAATCCCCTCCCACGATCCCAGGCTGCTCCAAGCCCCTGGGAACCTGTCCTGGATAACTCCCAGGGATGGGGCAGCCAGAGATTCCCTGGGAATCCTCCGGGATTTGGCTTGGTCCCAGCACATCCCACAGGGCTGGAATTCTCCTCCCGAGGGGAATCTGCCGGGTCAGGGAGGATGGAAAATCGGGATTTGCATTCCCCAGGAATTCTGGATAACCCTTCCCTGACCTTGTTTCTCCTTCTGGAAAGATTTTCCGGAACTTTCCCCTCCTTCCCTGCACTTGGAGGCTGGAATTTTGCCGGCGGCCAGGACACGGGGAGGATCTCTTCCCATTCCCTATTTATTTTTTTCCTTTGGAAACTGCAGGATCAGCCTGGCCCTGCCTCTTCCCTCCGCAGGAACCATCCCAAATCCTCCCAGCTGCTCCCGCAGGTTGGATTTTCCTGGAAAATCACTGGAATCACGGAAAGCCAAGGCCTCGGTGAGCTGGGATCCGGGGGCATCCCGGGAATCCGAGGCTGGAAGGAGGCTGAGCTCGGAGCTGTCCCCGGGATCTGCTGGAACCGGGACACGACAACCCCGGGAGCGCGGCTGGAAAAGCCGCAGGATGCGACAGGGAGGGAGGGAATCAGGGAAAATCCCATTTCCCAGCACAAATGAAGCCGGACAGGGAAGGAGGGAACGGAGCGTTCCGGGATCCGCCGTGTCCCTGGGCCAACCCAACGGGATCCACAGCCCGGAAAACCGGGATCTGGAGCTGTTCCCTCTGTTCCCTGCCCTTCCCAGGGCTTCGCGGCTGCTTCCCATGGATACAAATCCCGCCGGGAGCAGCCGGAGCAGGGCTGGGAATGGGACACTGATCCCGGCCTGGGGACAATGGGAACGTCCCGGACATCAACGGAATCCAGGGAATGGCGCTGGGATGGGAACACCTGTGGGGAGATTCCCGACCAAATCTTAGGGATCCCCCGCCTCCCGTGCAGATGGACAAAGAGGGGAATTCCTGCTGGGAATGAGCCTGGGGAGTATCCAGAGGAAAATTCCAGGCCCTGTCCCTCCTTTTCCTGGATCAAGCTGCTTTGTCAAGGCTCTTCCCTGATGGAATCTTGGAATTTTGGGTGGGAAGGGACCTCAGAGCCCCTCCAGTCCCATCCCGTGCCATGGACAGGGACGTTTCCCACTATCCCAGCTGGATTTTCCCACATTTCCATCCGTGCTTCTCCTCCCAGCAGGAATGGTGGATCCCGCTGGACGAGGCCTCTGGGAGAGGGTTTTTTCCATGGATTTTTTTTTCCCTGCCTTCCCCGCTGCTCCGGTCCCTGTGTCCAAAACCTTTTCCCAGCAGGATTTTCCCGGCCTGAACCCCGGGACCGTCACCGTGGGTGGATGTGGCGGCTCCTCCCTGCGGCTCCGCTTTGGGAATCTGGGAATTCCCTCCCCATCCCATCCCATCCGGACAGACGGGGCAGATCCCAGGTCTCCAGGGGTTCGGGGCGTGGGTTTTTCGGGAAAAGGGGCGGACGGCGGCCCCTGGGGACGCTCCGTTGTCCCGGGCGGTGTCCGTGACCTTGGGAATGTTCCAGTATTGACGTTCCTGCTTCCGAGCCCTCGGAGCCGCGCTGTGGCCACGGATGAGCCTCTCCGGCTCCTCTGGATCGATGGGAACACCACAGGGACCTTCCCGGTGTCCTTGTCCCCGCCCTGGGATGGGGGAGGATCATCCCAACCTCATCCCAACGCCCCCAATCCCGGATTTTCTGCCTCCCCTTGGATTGTCCCATCCTGCTCTCCAGGAATCCCGGGAGAAGGAAAGCTCTGGAACCCCCTGGTTATCCTGGGAACGGTTTTCCATGAGGGTGGAAGGAGATGGGGAACGGAGAACACTGGAGATCCTTCAAAATCCCGGGATTTTTGTGCCTGTGGGACAAGGCGGGGCTGGGAAGGGCCCTCCCGGAATGTGTGGGAAGGATTCCGGAAGGTTCTCCTGGAGCTGAGCCCTCTCTGGGATGTTTCCCTGCCTCCATCAGCGCATTCCCGGATGTCCCAGCCGGATGCATCCAGCCCCAAATCCATCCCTGTCCCCCCATTCCCAGGAGGGATGAACCTGCCGGGAGCAAAGGTGCTGAAAATCCCCTCCAGGCCTCGGGATTTCACGGAATTCCGGGATGGTTGGGGTGGGAAGGGACCTCAAATCCCATCCCAGCCCAATCCCAAAACCTTCCCCGATCCCAGGGAGCTCCACCCTTGCCTTGGACACTCCCAGGGATCCAGGGAATCTCTGGGAATTCCAGCCCAGCCCCCGCCGCTCCCAGCCAGGAATTCCTTCCCAAGATCCCAGCTATCCCTGCCTTTTTCCTCCTTGATTCCTGCCGTTCAAAATCGTGTTCCCATCCCTTCGGAGTCTGGCTTGGAGCAACTTCCCCCCACCCTGCTCCACCTGGAGAGGTGGAAAAGACAGGGAAAAGCGGTGAGGAAAATCCATGGGAAAAACAAACGTTTCCCACAGGGATCAGCCTGTCCCTGCCTGGAGGAGAAATCCCACAGGCGGAAATGTGGGAAAATCTGGGAGAGTGGCCATGGAAAAGGGTGGGATGGGTGGGCTCTGAGCTCCCTTCCCACCCAAACCATTCCCCGATTCCCACCCAAACCATTCCCCGATTCCCACCCAAACCATTCCCCGATTCCCACCCAAACCATTCCCCGATTCCCACCCAAACCATTCCCCGATTCCCACCCAAACCATTCCCCGATTCCCACCCAAACCATTCCCCGATTCCCACCCAAACCATTCCCCGATTCCCACCCAAACCATTCCCCGATTCCCACCCAAACCATTCCCCGATTCCCACCCAAACCATTCCCCGATTCCCACCCAAACCATTCCCCGATTCCCACCCAAACCATTCCCCGATTCCCACCCAAACCATTCCCCGATTCCCACCCAAACCATTCCCCGATTCCCACCCAAACCATTCCCCGATTCCCACCCAAACCATTCCCCGATTCCCACCCAAACCATTCCCCGATTCCCACCCAAACCATTCCCCGATTCCCACCCAAACCATTCCCCGATTCCCACCCAAACCATTCCCCGATTCCCACCCAAACCATTCCCCGATTCCCACCCAAACCATTCCCCGATTCCCACCCAAACCATTCCCCGATTCCCACCCAAACCATTCCCCGATTCCCACCCAAACCATTCCCCGATTCCCACCCAAACCATTCCCCGATTCCCACCCAAACCATTCCCCGATTCCCACTAAAACCATTCCCTGATTCCCACCCAAACCATTCCCTGATTCCCAGAGATTCTGTCCCATCTTCCCGCGTCCCCTCCCCAGATCCCGCTCCGGCTGCAGCTCCGCATCCCTGGAATCGGCAGCAGCCTCAGGCAGGGGCCGCCTTTGATGGTTTTCCAGGAAATCCAAGGACACGGAATGAGCGGGAGAGGCCCATTAGGGCCGGCAGGTGCCTGATGGAGAACAGACACGGCCGCAGGCGCTTCCCAGAATTTAATTAGGGATTGGAAACGGCTCCGCTGGGCTGGGCCTGGATAAACCCTGTGGAAAATGGTCCTGGGGGAAGGGTTTCCTGGGAAAAGGCGGATGTCAGGGGGAGGGAAAATGGGACCAAACTCAGCCCGGTGGTGGGAGAGGAGCCGAGGGTGGGAAAATGGGCAGGAAAACTCCAGGAGCCTCCGGATCCCGGCGCGGGTTTGGGAATTCACTTGGGCCAGGGAAGGGATTCCATGGCCAGACATCCCGCTGGGATCCTCTGCCTCTGGATTTGGATCCTTCAACTCCGGGTTTGGGTCCTGCACCTCCGGGTTTGGATCCTCCCCAACTGGGTCTGGAATCTTCACCTCTGGATTCGGATCCTCCAACTCCGGATTTGGACCTCTCCCTCTGGATTCGGATCCTTCACCTCTGGGTTCGGACCCTTCCCTCTGGATTTGGATCTTCCACATCCGGATTTGGGTTCTGCACCCGTGGGATTGGATCCTCCATCTCCGGGTTTGGATCCTCCGGATCTGGGTTCCGGGATGGCCCCTCCCCCTCCCACCCTGCTGTGCCCGATCCAGGGAATCATGGAATGGTTTGGGCGGGAAGGGACCTTCAATCCCGTCCCATTCCAGCCCTGCCCTGGGCAGGGACACATTCCTCCATCCCAGGCTGCTCCGAGCCCCAGCGTCCAACCCGGCCTGGGACACCTCCCGGGATGGCACTGGGATCTCGGCCGGGAATGTTTTCCCGGTTTCCTGCTGGATCTAGGGAACAGGGACAAAGGAATCTGGTTGTGTTCCGGTTCTGGGGGAGCGGGAGCCTCTCCCTGATCCCAGACTCCTCCAGCCGCTCCCGGCCCTGCCCATCCCTTTTCCATCCGCAGAACGGGACAGGGACGGGATGTGGGAACAGGATACGGGAGGAGGACGGAGTGTGCACCCCCAGGGCACATTCCCGTTTTTCCAACGGGGTGGGAAGACAAGGACTGGAGGGCCCGGAGCCAGGGAATGGAATTCCCACTGGGAAAGGGGAGCTTGGGGTGGGATCTTGGGAAGGAATTCCTGTCTGGGAGGGTAGGGAGGGGCTGGAATTCCCAGAGAATCCCTGGGAGTGCCCCGGGAAAGGTTGGAGCTCCCTGGGCCTGTGAGAGGTGCTGGGGTTGGAGTGGGATGGGATTTGAGGTCTCTTCCCACCCAAACCATTCCAGGATTCCATGGAATGTCAGGCCCCAGCAGCCAGACCAGTCGGGATCAGGAATCACGGCTGTTCCCTGCTCCAAAGGCTGGAACAGAGCCGGGATCCGGAGCCGGGATCTGGAGCCGGGATCCAACCCAGCCTGGCCCTTTCCAGAGCCAACCTGCAAAGGGGAAGATCCCGGCTGGGAGCCGGCATTCCCAATCCCTATCCCCAACATTCCCGATCCCTCTCCCCGACATTCCCGATGGGCTCCCACTGTGTCCTCTGCCTGTTTTAGATTTGGATTTCACCCCCAGGGCACCTTCCCGTTTTCCCACCCCAATCCCGGTTTTCCGCTCGTGTGGGATCCGGTGTCCCAAGCGCCCGGTGCCACCGTCTGCTTCCAACAGGGAAGAATAAGGAGCTTTTACCGGGAGATAACGGCATTAGGGAGTCTGCCGGGAATTAGGGAAGCGCTCACTGGATTTATTCCGGAGCTTAATCCAATTCCAGCCGCAGGAGAGCCCGAGCTCCATGCTCACAGCCCTCGGAGCAGGACAGGCAAATCCCATTCCAGTCCCCCTGGAAAACCTGGGCACGGGGCGAGGGCGGCATTCCCGGGATGCTCCACAGCCGCCCGTCACCCGGAGCAGGAATCCTCGGAGACGGAGGGACGGGAAAATCTGCAGGGCTGGGAGAGGGGGATCCAAACTGGGATTGGGGGTGCCCACGTCACCCAGCCCCAACATTCCCGATCCATGTCACCCAGCCCCAACATTCCCGATCCATGTCACCCAACCCCAACATTCCCGATCCGTGTCACCCAATTCCAACATTCCCGATCCGTGTCACCAACCTGATCATTCCCAATCCATGTCACCCAGCCCCAACATTCCCAATCCATGTCACCTAACCAGAACATTCCCGATCCGTGTCACCAACCTGATCCTTCCCAATCTGTGTCACCCAACCCCAACATTCCTGATCCGTGTCACCCAATCCCAACATTCCCGATCCGTGTCACCAACCTGATCATTCCCAATCCATGTCACCCAGTCCCAACATTCCCATTCCATGTCACCCAAACCAAACATTCCCAATCCACATCACCTAACCAGAACATTCCTGATCCGTGTCACCCACAGGGAAGAATTCCTTCCCAATATCCCATCTATCCCAGCCCTTTCCCGGTGGGAAGCCATTCCCAGGCCCTCCAGCCCTTTCCCAGCCCCTCTCCAGCTCTCCTGGAGCCCCTTCAGGGAAATAAAAGAGGTGTAAAAAGAGGAGTAAAAGAGGTGTAAAAAGAGGAGTAAAAAGGTGTAAAATTAGGAGTGAAAGAGGAGAGAAACGGGGAAAATGGGTTCCAAGAGGGAGGTGATGAGAGACAGAAAAAGCAAAATAAAATGACGATAAAAGAGGAAGAAAAGGAGCGGGAAAAGGAGCTTGAAAAGGAGTAAAAGTGGTTTGGAAGGAGGGTGATGAGAGGTAAAAAAGGAAATAAAATGATGGTAAAAGTGGTGAGAAAGGGGGGTAAAAAAGGGTTTAAAAGAGAAATAAACGAGGTTTGAATGGAGGGCGATAAGGGATAAAAAGGAAATAAAATTGTGATAAAAGAGTGTAAAAAGTGGTTTGGAAAAGGGTGATAAGGGGTGTGAAAGAGGGCGATAAGAGGTAAAAAAGGAAATAAGAGTAAATAAAAAGTAAGTAAAAAAAATAAAAGTAAGTAAATAAAACGATGATAAGAGAAGGTGAACAGAGGGTTGAAAGGTTTAAAAGGAGGAGTAAAAGAGGTGTAAAATGAGGAGTAAAAAGGTGTAAAAAGAGGAGTAAAAGAGGAGAGAAATGGGGTGAATTGGTTCTGAAAGGGAGGTGACGAGAGACAGAAAAAGCAAAATAAAATGATGATAAAAGAGGAGGAAAAAGAGGGGGAAAAGGAGCTTGAAAAGGAGTAAAAGTGGTTTGAAAGGAGAGTGATGAGAGGTAAAAAAAGGAAATAAAATGATGGTAAAAGTGGTGAGAAAGGGGAGTAAAAAGGGTCTGAAAAGAGAAATAAACGAGGTTTGAATGGAGGGTGATGAGACATAGAAGAGGAAAAAAATGATGATAAAGGAGGTGTAAAGTGAGGGCAAAAAGGTTTAAAAAGAGGAGTAAAAGATGTGTAAAAAGAGGAGTAAAAGAGGTGTAAAAGGAGGAGTAAAAGAGGTGTAAAAGGAGGAGTAAAAAGGTGTAAAATGAGGAGTAAAAGAGGAGAGAAATGGGGTGAATCGGTCCTGAAAGGGAGGTGATGAGAGAGAGAAAAAGCAAAATAAACGACGATAAAAGAGGAGGAAAAGGAGGGGAAAGAAGCTTTAAAAAAAGACCAAAAGTGGTTCGAAAGGAGGGTGAACGTGGCTTGAAGTAAAGTGGGGTGATAAGAAGAGGGAAAGGAAATAAATGATGATAAACGAGGTGTAAAATCGAGAGAAATGTGTTTAGAAAGGGGGGTGACAAGAGATTTAAAAAAGGAAATAAACGATGGTAGAAGAAGTGTAAAAGGGGGTAAAAAAAGATTTAAAAAGAGGAGTAAAAGACATGTAAAAAGAGGAATAAAAGCAGTGTGAAATGGGGGTCAACGGGTTCCAAAAGGGGGTGATAAGAGATTAAAAAAGGGAAATAAATGATGATAAACGAGGTGAAAAATCAGGGCAAAAGTGTTTAGAAAGGGGGTGATAAGAGGAGCAAAAGGAAGGTGATAAGAGATAAAAAAAGGAAATAAATGACGATAAAAGAGGTGTGAAAGGGGTTAAGAAAGGTTTAAAAATAGAAGTAAAAGAGTGGTAAAAAGAGGAGTAAAAGAGGTGGGAAATGGGGTAAACGGGTTCCAAAAGGGGCACGATAAGAGATTAAAAAAGGGAAATAAATGATGATAAAAGAGGTGAAAAATCAGGACAAAAGTGTTTAGAAAGGGGGGGTGACAAGAGATAAAAAAAGGAAATAAATGACGATAGAAGGGGTGTAAAAGGGGGTAAAAAATGTTTTTAAAAAGAGAAGTAAAAGACGTGTAAAATGGGGTAAAAAAGTGTGAAAAGGGGAATAAAAGCGGAGTGAGATGGGGGTGAACGGGTTCCAAAAGGGGCGCGATAAGAGGCAAAAAAATGGAGATAAATGATGATAAAAGAGGTGTAAAAGGGGGTAAAAAGGTTTAAAAGGAGGTGTAAAAGAGGTGTAAAAGAGGTGTAAAAGAGGTGTAAAGGGGGTGTAAAAGGGGTGTAAAAAAGGGGTGTAAAATGGGGTGAATGGGTTCCAAAAGGAGGGGTGAAAAGAGATAAAAAAAAGGGAAACAAAATTTTCCTTTTCACAGAAAATTTTCCTTTTTTAGGAAAGGAAAGGGAATGGCGACACAGAAACGATCCAAAGCGGCTCCAGGAGTCTCCAAAGGCTCGGAAATTATGGAGGTTAACGGGCCACAAAAAGGCGGGAACGTGACCCCGGAATTCCCTGTGCCCCCAGGGCCGGGCCAGCCTCGCCCGCGGAATTGTCCCCAGAATTCCCTGTGCCCCCAGGGCCGGGACAGCCTCGCCCATGGAATTGTGCCACGGGATTCTCTGGGGATCCCGTCGGGAACAGGCTCCTCCTTCTCCAGGGATCAAGGACAAATTAACGAGCGGCTTTAATTAATTATCCCCCCCCCCGCTCCTGGAGGCGTGGGGGAGCCAGATGTTCTCCACGTCTGGATACGGAATATCCCGATCCCAACCTCAGGAAGGGACTGGGAGAGACCGGGAATGAGGATGTGCCGGGTCAGATCCCGCCGGGAATGGGCCAGGCCTGGAGGCGGGAATGCCGGGGAAGGGCCTGGAAATCGCCATCCGCCATTTCCAACCTGCAATTACAGGGATTAGAGGGATTAGGGAAAAGCAGGACATTCCCTTAATTCCACACATTCACACCCCGGGAGCATCTGGGGACAGCCTGGAATGGTTTTCCAAGGGGATTCTCCAGCCTTTATCCCAGCCCAGCCCTGGGTCAAAGCAAATCCCCGGAATTCAGAGCAGGGGGAAGGGCTGGGACAAAACCAGGGGAGCTTGGGCCGGGATCCTGGGAAGGAATTCCCGGCTGGGAGGGTGGGGAGGGGCTGGAACTGCCAGAGAATCCCCGGGAGTGTCCCAGGAAAGGCTGGAGCAGCCTGGGATCCGGGAAGGTGTCGGGATTGCGCTGGGATGGGATTTGAGGCCCGTGAATCCCATCCCAAACCATTCCAGGGCCCTCTGGAGCTGCAGGGATGGCTCCGGGCTGGAATTCTGTCTCAGCAGATAAATATTTTGGGATGCGGCTCCAAGGGGTTCAGGAAAACAAAGGATCCAGGGAATCCTTGGGGGCCCTTCCTGAGCCTCGAGGGGCTCCAGGAGAGCTGGGATTTGGGAAAGGAGGCAGGGAACAGAATTCCACTGGGAAAGGGGAGCTTGGGGTGGGATGTTGGGCAGGAATTCCCAGCTGGGAGAGTGGGGAGGGGCTGGGCTGGAATTCCCAGAGAATCCCTGGATGGCTGGAATTGTTCCAGGCCCGGCTGGATGAGATTCTGGGATAGTGGGAAGTGTCCCTCCCCTTGGAATGGTTTGGGATTGAAGGTCCCTTCCCACCCAACCCATCCTTCCTTTTCTTGGGGATTCATCCCTCCTGCTCATCCCAGGAGCATCCAAGGACTTCCCAGAATTCCTGCCGGGGTTTGCAGAGCTGGCAGCTCATTCCCGGCTTGTTTATGATCCCAAGAAATAAAAGGGAATTGTTCCTTTGGAAAGGAGACAACCGGAGCGGCCTCGTCATCCAAGGGAGCTTTTCCTTAAGAATTTTCCAGGTTTTTCCTGCTGACGTCACCGGCATCCATCACCTGCCTGGGACTTCAAACAGGGACGGAGAGATCCCTGCGGGAAACTGCTCCCGTGTCCCAGAAAAGTCCAGAGGAGGAATTCTGGGCCGTGCCGAAGGAATCCGACAGCGGCTCCCGAGGATTTCACCGAAATCCAGGGATTTGAAGAGATTTGGCTGCCCCGTCCGTCAGGATTATCCCCCCGGCCAGGAAAAACTCCATGGAATTGTTTGGGCTGGAAAAGAGCTCTGGGAGCGCCAAGTCCATGGGGAGTTGGTTCCGCTCCCCTTTTCCCGGGAATGTGGATCCGGGAGAGGACAACTCCATCCTGGAGGGCCAAAATCTGGGAGCAGAGCCGGGATTTCCAAATTTCCCGGGATCCTGGAATGGTTTGGGTGGGAATCAATCCCATCTCGTTCCAACCCCAACACTCCCACAATCCCAGGGTGATCCAACCTTTCCCTGGACACTCCCAGGGATCCTCTGGGAATCCCCCAGTCCCTCCCCACCTTCCCAGACAGGAATTCCTTCCCAAAATCCCACTTTTCATCTTAAAACAATTCCTCTCCATGATTCCCCCCCAAATCCCTGCTCCATCCCGGAATCGCAGCCTCGCCCCTTTCCCGGCCCCACGCTGGGATCCGGATGGATCTTCCGCCGCAAATCCCACAAAAACCGGGAATCGTGGAACGCCGGGACAGCGGGAACGGGTCCCCGCGCCGGCGGGAAGGGCTGGATGGGGTGTTGGGAAGGAATTCCTCCCGCCGGGAGCTTCCAGAGCCGCAATTCCCGAGCTCTTGGTGCCCTCTAAAGGACGGGATCGGGAGCAGCCGCAGAGAGATCCCCAGAGCGGCAAAAATCCATGGAAAGGCCCCAAAATTCCTCCCTTGGGATGGCAAATCTGAGCTCGGAGTCGGTCCCAGACCCAAAGGAGGATTTGGGATCGCCCATTCCCGGCGGGAACATCCCTGAAGCCGAAAAGGAACTTCGGGATCGGATCCCGGCCCAGGGGGAGCCCTGAGATTCCACCCTTCCCGTTAAAGATCCCAAAGAATTCCTGGACCCATCCTGGCTTTTCCTTCATTTTCCTCCTCTCCCCTGTTTCCTCCCCAGATTCTGCTTCCCCTTTTTATTTTCTTTTTTGGTTTTTTTTCCCCATTTTGTTGCCTTCGTTTCCAATTTTCCCATCTTTTCTCCCTCTTCCCCCCTTCTCCCTCTTTTTTTCCTCATTTTCCTTTGCTTTCCCCCATTTTCCCCCCTTTCCCTCAGTTTTTCCTTTTTCCCCCTCATTTTTCCCGGTGTTCCCCATTATCCCGATTGGGGGGG
>VZDJ01000451.1:100467-127607 GCA_008694505.1 Cyanoderma ruficeps
TGGGAGGGAAGGATCCCACCCAGTGAGATCCAGAGGGATGTGATCCCACAGGGATCCTGCCTCGAATCCCGGCCGATCCATCTCCAGTGTGTCCAGCGGGACCTGGAGCAGCTCCCTGAGCTCCAGGAGGAGGCGTGGGATGGTTTCCTTCCTCTCCCGGCAGCTTTTCCAGCGGGGTTCGGTGTTCCCAGGAGGAGCCCGGCTGGCAGAGGAATCGTCCTTCCCGCTCTGCTCCCACAGCAGGAGCCGGGACCGGGGAAAGCGGGAATGCCTGGATACGAGCAGGGTGATCCCTGTCCGCGCTGCTCTTCCCGCTTTCCCACCCGTGCCCCATTTTATGCTGGAGCGCCTTTGGAATTCTCCCAAAGCTCATCCAGCAACACTTGCCTATTCAATTTTTTTTTTCCTGGATGTTTTTTCCAGCAGCTCGGACACGAGGAGCTGGAATTTCAGGCTCTGAAATCACTCCCCTGTCCCTCGTCCCCAGCCCTGTAATTAACTCCAGCCTCCTTAATTACTTCCCGGGGCTGCTTAATTGCTTTCTCCTCCCTAATTGCTGCGGGACAACGAGGGCGATTAAAGGGGGAGAGAGGGGGAGGGAAACAGGGAGGAAAACAGGGAATAAGGAGCGGGGAGGAAAACTGGGAATAAAACAGGGAATAAGGAGCGGGGAGGAAAACTGGGAGGAAAACAGGGAATAAGAACCGGGAGGAAAACTGGGAGGAAAAGAGGGAATAAGGACCGGGGAGGAAAACTGGGAGGAAAACAGGGAATAAAACAGGTAATAAGGACTAGGGAGGAAAAGAGGGAATAAGGAGCGGGGAGGAAAACTGGGAGGAAAAGAGGGAATAAAACAGGGAATAAGGACTGGGGAGGAAAACACGGAGGAAAACAGGGGTGGGGGGAAGAGGGAAAAAGAGGGAAAGCAGGACCGGGGTGGAAAACAGACAGGAAAAGAGGGAGGCAGGTCCAGGGAGGGGAAAGGGAGAAGAGCAGGATCCGAGAGGAAAACAGGGAACAGGATCGGGGAGGAAAAAGGAGGAAAACAGGGAGGGCAGGACCTGGAGAGTGAAACACGGGAGAGAAGCGGAACAGAAGGCAGGGAGCAGAGCGGGATCTGCGAGGGAAGAGGGAAGGAAGGGATGGATGTTTCCTACGTGGAGTCGGGGCAGGAATGAGGAATCCCAGATCCAGCCCGTCCCCTGCCTCTCTGGAGAGGCGGGATGTGGACGCGCCTCTGGTTTAGGACAAGGAAAACCATTCCCCTCTCCAGAAAGGAGAAGCTTTGTCCTCTGCCCGGGAGCTTCCCAAACCCGGGAACGGGATCCGGGAATCCCGCGTGTCCTGCACGGTGGTGCTGCATTGGCGCAAATCCAGGGAATGTCCCTTTCCAGCCCCGGTGCCGGGAGCTGCGGTATCCTCAGCCACGCGGGGAGGTTTTCCAACTAAATTTAAAGCTGAGAGAGAGGAAGTTGGGAATATTGGGGAGGAATTCTTCCCTGTGAGGGTGGGAAGGGGCTGGGCTGGAATTCCCAGAGAAGCTGAGGCTGCCCCTGGATCCCTGAGAGTGTCCAAGGCCAGGCTGGAGGGGCTTGGAACACCCTGGGAGAGCGGAAGGTGTCCTCGGGTGGGATTAGGGGCCTTAAATGTCCCTTCCCACCCCAAGCATTCCATGATTCCCTGGTTCCTCCCTGCACTGAAGTTTGTTTGCCTTTTATTCCCTCGGTATTCCGGCTCCAGCAAAGGCAAGGAGAAGACCAAGGAGCACAAGTAGGTTTGCTCTCCCTGCTCCTCCTGCTCCTCCTCATTCCCACTTTTCCCAGCTGATCCGGTTGGTTTGCTCTCCCTGCTCCTCCTGCTCCTCATTCCCACTTTTCCCAGCTGATCCGGTTGGTTTGCTCTCCCTGCTCCTCCTCATTCCCACTTTTCCCAGCTGATTTGGTTGCTGTGCTCTCCCTTCCTCTAAAGCTGGACCCGTCCATCCTGGAAAAACCTTGGCTCTCTTGGATGTGGGGCCTCAGGGAATATTTATCCAAAAAAACCCAAGGAATATTTATCCATCAAAATCTTTGGAGCCTGGTGGCACCTGGAGGAAACCAGGAGGTGTTGAGGGAAGCCTGGATCCGTAGGGATTGGATGGAGGGAGTTTCCCAGCCTGGACATGGACAGGGCAGGGGAAGTCTGGCTGCAGACAGGACTTGGATCCAGCTTTTCTTTGGATATCAGGAAAAGGTTCTTCCCATGGAGCTGGTTGGGCACTGGAACAGCTCCCCAGGGAATGGCGACATTCCCGAGGCTGCCAGAGCCCCGGGAGTGCTTGGACAGGGACAGGGAACAAGTTTCGTTCCCAAAGGGTAAAACTTGGGATTGCTGGTGTTGGATCAATGATCCTGGTGGGAATTCCCTTTCCACTCGGGAATTCCGTGGTTCCGTGATCCGACAGCTCCAGGGCTGCCAGGTTTCTTCAGCTCCTGCCTTCCTTGTATTCCCGGCTGTTTTCATGGATACCGGACCGGGCTGTTCCCACAGCAGATCCTCTGGCTCTGCTGGAGCTCAAATCCAAGCTCAGCTCCAGGGAATGATCCTGGAATCAGCCCCGGGAACTTCCCCATCCGAGGAATCTCTCCTGGCTCCTATTCCTTGTTCTGTGGTTTGAGGATCAACCCATGGCACATCCCCTGGATGGATCCTCCCAAATAATGGGATAAAGCGGGAGGCAGGGATGAGCTGGAGAAGGAGGAAAATGTCCTCGAGGAGACGGAAGAGTCAGGAAAAACGGGAAGAGATCTCCCAGCTCCGCTCCTTCCTCTGGAAAGAGGCACAGAGGGATTGAGGGCTGGGATCTTCCCAAGGGTGGTGGGTGTGGAATGAGCCTGGCAGCGAGATCTGCCCCCTGGAAGAACTCCCGACGGCTGGAATTCCTGCCGGGAAGTGAGCCACGGGAATGCTGCTCCCTGCTCCCCGCTCCCAGTAGAAGGCCGTGATTAGAATGTCCATTTATCCATGGATAATTCACCAGTCACGGGATCTTTCGCTGGAGGCCGGCCAGGACAGACAGAGGCTGCTCCCGACTCCCTGCTGCGGATCCAGAATCCACAGGGAACGTGGAATCCACAGGGATTCATGAAATCCCAAAGGACAGAGCCAAGAGGAGCAGCAGGAAGAGGGTTGGTGGAACTGGAGATGATCCATGCTCAATCCCGCATCGGACCCCAGAAAATCCACGGGAATAACTCTTCCAGAGGCTGGGCGGAGCCTCTGGCGTCTAACGCGGATTTAAAATTCGTTGGGAAGTTCGTCCCAACTTGGGATCAGCACCAGGACGTTCCATCCTCCCCCCCCAAATTTGCCGGGACTCGGGTGGGATGGGACAGAGCCCCAATTCCCAAAGGAAAAGCGGGAGAAGGGCGGGCGTCGGCCCCGGGGGGGCTCTCAGGTTCCCCGCGGATCCTCATGGAATATTCATGGGGAGACGGTGTCAGCTCCCCGCCGGCCCCGGCTTCCATCGGGAGCGGCGGCGGGATCGGGAAGATCCCGCGGGGGAGGTTTGGAGTGATCCCCCATCCTGGGAATGGATCTCCCACCATAGAGGCTCCCCCAGTCCCGGCCCGGCGCTTCCAGAACCTTCTCCTGCGGGCCCGGGGGCAGGTAGGAGCCGGGATGGGAAGGGGGAGGCGTTTTTGGGATCGGGCAGGGCCGGCCCGGCTGGGAAAGGGATTGGGAAACGGGTTGGGGGATCGGGATGAGCCGCCGGGAAACTGCTCCGGAACTTTTGGGATGGCGCCGTCTCCATCCTCATCCTGCTCCTTCCCTTCTTCCCAGCCCCTGCCAAAATCCACCGAAATCCGCCAAAATCCACTGAAATCCACCAAAATCCACCAAAATCTGCTGCTTCAGAATTTATTTCTTTCTCTCTTTTTTTCCTCTTATTCTTTTTCCTGTTTTTTTTTTTTNCCCCCTTTTTCCTTTCCTTTTTTTCCCCTTCCCCCAGCACTCTCCAAACTCCGTTATTCCCCGTCCATTTCCCTTCCCAAGGCGCCATTCCCGGTGCTGGGAATCACGGGCACAGTGCCTGGAGCTCTGTTCTGTGGAGGCACCTGGAGCTCTCTGGGGATTTTTTTCCCTCCTGTCCACCTCATCCCGTGGATGTTCCAGAGGCTTTTCCCCATCTCCAGGTCCTTTGGGGACACACGGAGCCGCCAATCCCGATTCCTTCCCTACGTTCCCGCTCCGGGAGGGGCTGGAGGGGCGATCCCAGTTCCCACACGGATCCCTGGGGAAGGAGCAGGGTTGGGATAGTCCACATTCCTTGGACCAGGTGCCTCATCCCAGGGTTTTTTTTCCCCCCATCGTTTCCCTGACCGAGGGATCCGGAGCATCCTCGGTGTCCCTGGATTTGGCAGCCGGGAGAGGACCCCGACGGGGTTTTCCCTGCGGATCCCATCTCCAGGCTGCTCCTCGCTTTGGTTTTCCTTCCCAAGGAACCTCAGAAATTCCCGGGACAGGGATTTTATCCCTGAGCATCCACCAGCAAACGGCAGCTCTGGGGATGGAGGGATTTTTTTTTTCCTCTCCGTTCTTAAGAATTTTGTGGGAAAGAGAGGAATGTAATCCAGGCAACCGGGAGGCGTGGCTGGAAGGAATCTCCACGGCAGAGAGTGGTCTGGGAGCAGAATTCCAGAGCCTGGGCCATGATTCCAACATTTCCTCGTCAGACAAACAAGTTTGAAAGCAGCTCCAAAGGGTCCCATTCCCTGGGTGTTTCCTGGTGGGATTGCGGAGACAGAATCCTCATCCTCGGATCTTCTCCTCTGATCCATGGAAAAACTGCACTGCCATGGAGCATCCTGGGAATAAATCGCAGCTCCCAGGGGCCGGAGCGTTGCTTTAGTCCCGGGTTTAAATAGTTCCCGGATCTTATCCCAGCTGGATTCCCCTCCCTCAGATCCGTTGTTTTCCCATTCTCCTTAATTTTCCTCCCGCTTGCTCCGGCTCTCTCCGCGGCCTGCAGACTCCTGGGGGTTGTTTCCAACCAGGATGCGCCAGGCTGGCTGCAATTCCAGGGTTTCTTTGGAATTCGTTCCCAAAGGGTAAAACTTGACCCTGTGGCCCCATCCAGAGGCGGGACTGGGAAATCCCACAGGTTCCGTCGTTTCCTTGTGGGCAGCACATCCCAATCCTGCGGAATCCAGGAGCTCTGGATCCCCTGGATCCCCTGGCCTGGCAGCCAGAGCCAGGTGAGGTCCTGGATGGAGATTGGATTTGGGTTGGAGGTGAGGAAAAGTCCAGACTTTTTCTCCTGGTTGGAGCTGAGGTCCTGGCTGGAGATTGGGTTTGGGTTGGAGGTGACTTTTTGTCCTGGTTGGAGGTGAAATGCTGGCTGGAGAGTTGATTTTGTTGGAGGTGAGGTCCTGGCTGGAGATTGGATTTGGGTTAGAGGTGAGGAGAAGTCCAGGTTGGAGGTGACCTTTTGTCCTGGCTGGAAGTGGATCCCAGTCTGGAGGTGAGTTCCCAGCTGGAGGTGAGTTCCATCTTGGAGGAGAAGTCCAGACTGAAGGTGAGCAAAGCTCCATCCTGGGGCTGAGCTCTGGGTCTGGCCAGAGCTGAGGGAAGGTCCAGTTTGGAGGTGAGGTCTGGTCCAGGTCTGGGTCTGGCCAGAGCTGAGGGAAGGTCCAGTTTGGAGGGGGGCTCAAGGCAGGAGTTGAGAGTTCCAGGCTGGAGGATGATGATCTCCTTGGAGGTCAGACCTGGGCTGGAGGAGAGGTCCAGCCTGGAGCTGAGTTTGGAGGTGAGGTCCAGCCTGGAGGGAAGGCTCATCCTGGAGCCAAGATCCAGGCTGGAGCTGAGGTCCAGCAGGTGAGGTGGGGAAAGGTCCACCTGGGAGGTGAGGTCAGGGCTGGAGGTGAGGTGAGGTCCTGGCTGGAGGTGAATTCCCGGCTGGAGATTAGGTTTGGGTTGGAGGTGAGGGAAAGTCCAGGTTGGAGGTGACGTTTTATCCTGGCTGGATTTGAGGTCCTGGCTGGAGGTGAGGTCCCGACTGAAAATGGTGTTCGTTTTGGAGGTGAGGTCCAAGCAGGAGGTGACGGAAGGTCCATCCTGGAGGTGACAGGAGGTCCAAGCAGGAGGTGAGATTAGGGCTGGAGGGGAGGTGAGGTCTGGGCTGGAAGTTAAATCCAGCCTGGAGTTGAGGTCCTGGATGGAGGTGGATCCCGGTCTGGAGGTGAGGTCCTGACTGAAAATGGTGTTCGTTTTGGAGGTGAGGTCCAAGCAGGAGGTGACGGAAGGTCCATCTTGGAGGTGACAGGAGGTCCAAGCAGGAGGTGAGATTAGGGATGAAGGGGAGGTGAGGTCCTGGCTGGAAGTTAAATCCAGGCTGGAGTTGAGGTCCTGGATGGATTTGAGGTCCTGGCTTAGGTGGATCCCAGTCATGTGGAGGTGGATCCCAGTCTGGAGGTGAGGTCCCAACTGGTGTCCATTTTGGAGGTGAGGTCCAAGCAGGAGGTGACGAAGGGTCCGGCCTGGAGCTGAGGTCCCAGTTGGAAGTGAGGTCCAGGCTGGAGGTCGGGCTCATCCTGGAGGGGAACTCCAGTTTGGAAGTGAGGTCCTGGCTGGAGGTGAGGTCCCCTCGTTACTTCCAAGAACATCTCCAGGAAACCTGCAGAGGTTCCTGCACATCCATGACGGGAATTCTCCAGTTAAAAACATTCCCCATTCATGGGTGGGGGAAGTGTTTGGGGGTCTGAATTTTGGGGGTGTCTGAATTTTGGAGGAGTCTGAATTTGGGGGTGTCTGAATTTTGGGTGTGTTTGAATTTGGGTGTGTTTGAATCTTGGGGGGTCTGAATTTGGGGGTGTCTGAATTTTGGGGTGTTTGAATTTTGGGGCGTTCCACTTCCAGACGTTTCATTTCCTGGTGTCTTGGAAGGAAATTCCATGAGCTGGTCGGGAGGGATGAGGAGTGGGAACACACCCGGGACTCCCCGCAGGGGCTCTGCTCATGGGGGGGCAGAGTTATCCCAAGCTGAGGCATTCCCAGACAAAAAAAGGAAACGGGATCCAAGATTCCAGGGCTGTGAATTCCACCGCTGCGCTGACCCTGCCTCTGGAATATTTCCTGCTCTGTTTTCCAGCTGACCTTTCCTCTTTTCCTTTTGGGAAAAAAATAAAATCTCCTCCTGTTCCCACCTCCCACATCCCGGAAAACACTAAAACACGGCAATTAATGGGAATTTTTATTGTCCTTCTCTCCATCCAGAGCTGGGAAAGGAGTTTTTTCAGCCATGAAGCTCGGGAAGACGCGCCCGTCCAAGGATGAGCATCGGAAAACAGGTACGGCCGTGGAATGGTGCCGGATTCCTGGGAGAGGAAGGGCTGCCTGCTCCCGGGGCTCTGCACGGAGGAGGGGCTGGAATGGGACACCTCTGGAAAGGCGGGAGAGGGCAGAGGTTGGAAATTCGTCACTGTTTCCATTCGGACCTGAGGATCGGTTTTCCACCGCGAAGAAAAGCGGGAATGAGCGTGCACAGGGCAGGGAAAAGCCTTGGTTTGGATCGTGGCTCTGGGAGAAGTTTCCCTGTTTTCCAGCCTGGTTTGAGGGTGGGAAATGGGAATCTTTTCCTGGGATGAAAACCTGGGTGCTCTTCCCACAACCGGGGTGTTCCTCTCGTGGTTAAAGCCTCTGGCAGGACCACGGGAAAACACCCCGGATGCAAAGGCAGGAACAGAGCAAATGGAATTGTCTCCAGAGGCTGGGTTTATCCATGGTCATGGAATGGTGACTGTGTGCCTCTCAATCCCACCTTTCCCAGGAACTTCCAGCTGTCCCACACCTTCCCTGGGCTTGGGATGGTGATTCCGACCCTTGGCCACTGGATAAGGGATGGGATGGATGTCCTGCATTCCCGATATTCCAAGGGTGCTTCCCTCCTATCCAGACTCTTTCTGAGATCAGGACCAACCTGGCCTTGGATGCTTCCAGGAATGGAGCAGCCACGGCTTCTCTGGGAATTCCAGGCCAGTCCCTCCCCACCCTCCCAGCCAGGAATTCCTTCCCAAGATCCCACCCCAATCTCCCCTTTCCCAGTGGGAAGCCATTCCCTGGTGCCTGTCGCTCCAGCCCTTTCCCAAATTCCAGCTCTCGGGGAGCCCCTTGAGGCCCTGGCAGGGGCTCTGAGCTCTCCCTGGATCCTTCCCTTCTCCAGTTGGGCATTCCCAGCTCTCCCAGCCTGGCTCCAGCCCTGGAGCGGCTCCGTGGTTTCCTCTGGAGCGACTCCAGCAGCTCCATGCCCATCCCATGCCGAGGATCCCGGAGCTGGAGGCAGCAATTCCCAGCTCCTGTGACTCCGGCTCAGTCTCAATCCCCCGGCTGAGTCAAGGACTCCCTTTCCCTCAGGAAAGGAACATTCCAGCAGCTTCTTCCCGCAGAAACCCAGGCATGGGGATGTGCCAGTGGGATCTGGGCTGCTGCAGCAGTTTTTCCTCTTGGGAATGGCCCATTCCTCCCGTTTTTCCACCACCTCTCTCTTCAAAACCAGGGAATTGGTTGTCTCTGCAACGTCTCTTGTGCTCCTCGGATCTCCAGCTCTTCCTCAAACGCTCTTGTGTTGTCAATATTCCTTATTTTTCCTTCCCCAAAACCCCCCGCAGGGATCCTGCCCGGATGGAATTCCCTGTCACCCCTTGGATAACCCCTTTCCCGAGCAGGCTGTCCGAGCCCCGACCCGGCTCCCATTGTTTTTGTGGACGGATTGGTTTCCCTTCCCCGCGGCCTTGAATCAATTATTCACCGGTGGAAATTAAAACCGGCGCCATCCCTTTGTCCCGCTCCCGCAGACGATCCGGCTGTTCTGGAAACAGAAGACCTGGATGGAAAGGCCAGGAGACACGGAGCGGGGCTGGAGCCGGACACCATCTCCCTGGCCTCCGTCACCGCCGTCACCACCAATGTCTCCAACAAAAGGTGGGATCCAGGGCTGGGACTGGGCCAGCCCGGGCTGGGAGGGGAGGACGGGCATCCCAAAAAAAACGTGGGATGCCTGGCGCGGGGAATGTCGGGAATTGCTGTCCCACGGAGCCAGTGGGACATTTTTAATGTATTTTAATAGACATTTTTAATGTATTTTATACGTTTTAAATGTATTTTAATGCATTTTTAGTGTATTTTAATATACATTTTAAATGTATTTTAATATACTTTTTAATGTATTTTATACATTTTCAATGTATTTTAATATATTTTAAATATATTTTGTAGTGTTTTAAATATGTCTAGATATATTTATATAAAATATTAAAATATCTAGATATATTTCTATAAAATACATAAAATTATATGTGTTAAATATCTTAAATATATAAAATATATATTTAATATACTTAACAAATATATTTTAAATAATGTTTAAAATACATTAAAATTATATAAAATTATACATAAAATATATGTGTTAAATATCTGAAATATATATTTAATATACTTAATAAATATATTTTAAATAATGTTTAAAATACATTAAAATTATATAAAATTATACATAAAATTATATGTGTTAAATATCTGAAATATATAAAATATATGTTTAATATGCTTAATAAATATATTTTAAATAATGTTTAAAATACGTTAAAATTATATAAAATTATACATAAAATTATATGTGTCAAATATCTGAAAAATATAAAATATATATTTAATATGCTTAATAAATATATTTTAAATAATTTTGAAATACACTAAAATTATATAAAATTATATGCGTTAAATATCTGAAATATATAAAATATATATTTGATATACCTAATAAATATATTTTAAATGATGTTTTATGTCTAAATCAATATGATATATAATTAATTTATAATATATCAATAATTAATATCATATCAGTATTAGCGGTTTAAAAATTAATAATTGCTATTAATGATATATTAACAGTGGCTAAATTAATATATTATAGTAAATATATATAAATATATAAAACGGTTAAAATATATTATATATATTTTATATAGAGATAAAATATTAAAATAGATATATATTATATTTTTATATTTTGAAATATATTTTTAATATACTTTTAATTAAAAATTCCAAAAAATTAATTTAATTTAATTAACTTTAATTAAAAAATTTAATTAAAATTCCAAAAAAACTCCCTGGAGGTGTTTTTTGGAATATCTGACCTGCAGCAGGGATCACCAAAGTTCCATGGAGCCTCCCAGGGCTGAGGGAGCATTGAGGGTGACCCCACTCCTGCAGCGGGAGGGGACTTGGGACAAGGACCTGGAGGGACAGGACACAGGGAATGGCTTCCCACTGCCAGAGGGCAGGGCTGGATGGGATTTTGGGAAGGAATTGTTCCCTGGGACAGACTGGGATGGAATTCCCAGGGGAGCTGCGGCTGATCCATCTCTGGAGCACCCTGGGATGGCGGCGGGTGCCAGGCTCTGGATGATCCCACCCAAACCATCCCGTGATCCCATGAATTCCACCTGTGGCTTGACCAAGGGATTCTCCCGCCTCTCCCCAGGTCCAAGCCGGACATCAGGATGGAGCCGAGCGCCGGGAGGCCCATGGATTACCAGGTGGGGGACACCGGACTGTGCCCAGGGGTCACAGCCGGGCTTGGGGACAACGTTTGCAGGGACTGAGCTCCTGGTGGGTCTCACCGGGCTTGGAACCAGGACATCCCAGCAGCTGGAATTCCACTGGTGGAGCCGTAAACTCAGCACTAAGGGACTGAGAGGGTTTGTTGCCCAGCAAACCCAGGGAGCCCAGACTGAGCCCAAATTCGGCTCTCTTTGAGGTGGCCTCCATGGAATTTCTCCTTGGAGCAACCCGGGATAGCAGAATGTGTCCCGGACACGTGGAATGTGGAATGGAATGAGCTTTAAGGTCCCTCCCAGCTCCTATCACTCCACGATCCCGTTGTGTCTTCCAGAAGTGAAGCCCTGTTCCCACAGCTCGGTTAAATCCGCTGGATTTTCCGCGTTGTGTGAAGGGCCCACACCCTGGGGCTGGAACAACCGGGATTCCTGGGATCTCCTGCATCCCACACCCTGCCAGCCCCTCCCCATCTGGGACCAGCAGACCCCACTGCAATTCCCGCTGGGAATTCCCCTCCGTTGGAACTCCGGGCACTGAGAATTCCAGACTTTCTGTGCTGACAGGCACTGATCCCCCAAGCAAACGATGAATTTGACCTGAGGCTGTGGAAAAGGCTCCCAAAATTGAGTGACAGCACCGGGATTGTGGGTGTGGGGTTTGGATAGAAGTGTGTGATACCACAGGGTGGGAAATTTAGAGTTTAAGGGTTTAGAATACAGTAATAGATATAAAGCAAGATGGAGGATTTAGGGCAGAGGCTGAGTCCTTCTTTTTCACCTTCTTCTCCATGGATTTGGGTGGGAATTTGTAATTGGATAGAAAATTCCGCATTGCAGGCCACGGATGTTGGGTTATTGGGTCAAAAGTCAAAATAATTTAGGTGTCATTTCTTAATTGGGCAGTTTATCCTCAAAAGGCCTTGTAGAGAGGGATAGGGGCTGTTTTTAGTTTGTGAGGAGAAGTGCTGCAGCACTCACGGCTTGTGAGACTGTAACACAGACCAGAATTCACAACAAGAAACAAACACAGAATTCACAACAAGAAACAAACACAGAATTCACAACAAGAAACAAACACAGAATTCACAACAAGAAACACAGAATTCACAACAAACACAGAATTAACAACAAGAAACACAGAATTAACAGCAAGAAATACCGTTCTACGCATTAAACCCCACCCGGGGGAAAAGAGGATAAAAAAAAGCAACAGGTCAGAGGTGGGAGGGAATGAGCGGAGGCAGCCCGGAGCTGCTCCCGGGGATGTGGAATCTCGGGAATTCCTCTCGCCCAGGTCAGCGTCACCATCATCGAGGCCCGGCAGCTGGTGGGGCTCAACATGGACCCCGTGGTGTGCGTGGAGGTCGGGGAGGAGAAGAAATACACGTCCATGAAGGAATCCACCAACTGTCCCTACTACAACGAGGTGGGTCTGGCCCCTCCGGGCCGCTCCGCCCCAGATCCGGTGATTCCTTTCTTATCCACGTTTTTTTGGGGGGTTTAAATTCCCATTGGGATAACGCAAAGTCTCAAACCACGCGGGAGAAACGAAGCCTTTGCCCTCCGGAATTCTGGGATTGACGATTCCCAGGTTTTCCAGGAAATCTGGGAGCCCGTTGGCTCCCACCAGTCTGTGGGGGGGATCAGGGATATCCGTGTGGTCCCACGCTCAGTGCTGGGATCCCATGGATGCATCCCTGACGGGCCACGGGCAGCCCCAGCTTTTCCAGAGGGGGGGTCTCAATCCCAACGGATCCCACCCCTCACGATCCCCGTTTCCCTTCCAGTATTTTGTCTTCGATTTCCACGTCCCCCCCGATGTCATGTTCGACAAGATCATCAAGCTCTCCGTAAGTGACCCCGGTGGCCTCACCCTTGTCCTTCCTTGGGGGGCTCTGGAAGCAAACAACCCATTTTTGGGATGGATTTAAGGTCCTTGGATGTGAGATTCCCCGCAGGAATTCTCCTCCGCAGACCCCCAGACTTGTTTTCCTGTTCCAACCTTCATTCCTGGCCCCACGCAGCTCCTGCATTCCCTGTGTCCCTTCATGGGTGACCTCTGGTATTCCAGAGCCAGGTAGAAGAGCCAAACCTTGGAATTAATTTGTTTTTGTGGAGGATAAAGGCCTTCCTGAGCCTGCCAGGGAAATTCCTGGGGCATCAGAGCTGTTGTAGAAATCCAGGACTGGGAATTCTGAGAGCAAAGTCAAGATTTCAGTCCACGCAAAACCAGGAAGGCGACGGACAAGACTTCCAGATTCCCTGCCCAATTAGGGCACATTAATTGGGATCACCCATACCCATCCCGGTGCACAGACTGGCTGTACAATTTCCCCCAATTTTCCTCAAATTCCGAGTGGTCTAAAGGCTCTTCCCTCAGTTAAACATCTCAGTGTTTGCTGCTGCAGGGGCTGGAAAAGGGATCTCGATCCAAGGATTAATTTCTTTGCATTTTTTGTTCATTCCAAGCATAAACTTCCTGGCAATTCCACTAATCAGGAGCTGCCAACCCCACTCGGCTCCTTGGTGTCCTTGGGATCCTCCCCAGACCAAGGAAAACTCCTCAGCTCCTTTCCCATCTGGCACTGAGGATGTCTGGAATGGTTTTGTGGCTCCCAAGAATTCATGAGGTTTCCATCATGGTTCTCCCCTCTGGATTTTCCAGGTGATCCACTCCAAGAACCTCCTGCGGAGCGGGACATTGGTGGGGTCCTTCAAGATGGATGTCGGGACCGTTTATACCCAGCCTGGTAAGTGAGTGCCGTTTGTAGCGATTCCTGGGATTCTGCTCCGTGGGGTAGAATTCCTGGCAAAGGAGTCGGGCAGGGGCTGGGTCTCTTGGAAAATGCTTCCACAATTTAGTGTAAATATCCAAGATATAAACAACTCGCCCGGACTCGCTCGTAGGTCGGGGAAGGGCACTTGGCACCTCCGGAGAAGGGTCTGAATCCAATCCTGGAGTTATGGAATCACGGGAGGGTTTGGGCGTGATGGAACTTTAAAGATGATTTAATCCCACCCCTGCCATGGCAGGGACACCTCCCACTGTCCCAGGCTGCTCCAAGCCCCATCCAACCTCGCCTTGGACACTGCCAGGGATCCAGGGATTCTCTGGGAATTCCAGCCCAGCCCCTCCCCACCCTCCCAGCCAGGAATTCCTTCCCAATATCCCACCCCAAGCTCCTCTTTCCCAGTGGGAATCCATTCCCTGTGTCCTGTCCCTCCAGGCTTGTCCCCAGTCCCTCTCCAGCTCTCCTGGAGCCCCTTTAGGCTCAGGAAGGTCCCTGGATCCGGCTCTTCTCCAGCTCTCCCAGGCGTCACCGAGGTCCCTCCTGGGTGTGCTGGTGTCCGTCCCTGCCCTGCCCAGGAAGAAACCCCGGGTGACATTCCCAGGCAGGACATCGACATTCCAGACAGGAAGGTGCAGGCCTGGATTCTGCCCTGCACTCAATCCCAGCCAGGAAGGTGCCTGGAAAAGGGAGGGAGGTCGATTAGAGCTGCTGACCCTCACGCCCGGCCATCCCCAGCCCTGCCCGGGCCACCACCAATCCCAGAATCCCAGAATCCCAGAATGTGCAGGTTGGAAGAGACCTTCAAGGTCATCGAGTCCAACCCAGCCCTAAGACCTCAACTAGGTCATGGTGTCCAGTGCGATGCCTGACGCAGGGAATGTCGGGAATTGCTGTCCCACGGAGCCACTGGGGTCTTTTATACCTTTTTAATGTATTTTAAATATATTTTGTAGTATTTCAAATATATGTCTAGGTGTATTCACATAAAATATAAAAATACATTTTTAGATGTATTTATATAAAATACATAAAATTGTATGTGTTAAATATCTTAAATACATAAAATCTATATTTAATATACTTAATAAATATATTTTAAATAATGTTTTATGTCCAAATCAATATATCATTAATTGATACTATATAAATAATTAATATTATATAGATAATTAATATTATATCAATATTAGCTATTTAAAATTAATAATTGCTATTAATAATATATCAACAGTAGTTAAATTAATATATTATTATAAATACATATTAGTATATAAATAGATAAAATATATTAAATAGATTTCTAATATAGATATTAATATATATAATTTTTATATTTAAAATATTTTTAATTTATTTTTAATATATTAAAAAAACCAACTCCCTGGAGGTTTTTTTTTGGAATATCTGACCTGCGGCAGAGATCACCAAAGTTCCGTGGAGCCTCCCAGGGCTGAGGGAGCATTGAGGGTGACCCCACTCCTGCAGCGAGAGGGGACTTGGGACAAGGACCTGGAGGGTCAGGACACAGGGAATGGCTTCCCGCTGCCAGAGGTCCTGGTGGTGCCGGCCGCGTCCGGCTGTGACAAAGGTCCCTCCTGTCCCCCCTGGGTTGCAGAGCACCAGTTCTACCACAAATGGGCCATCCTGTCCGACCCCGAGGACCTCACGGCCGGCCTCAAGGGCTACCTCAAGTGTGACATCGCCGTGGTGGGCAAGGGGGACAACATCAAGACCCCGCACAAGGCCAACGAGACGGACGAGGACGACATCGAAGGGTAGGGATCTGCTGGGCCGGGATCCGCCTCCTCCTGCTCCCTTGGGAATGGCTTCCTGCCTCTCTTCGCCCTGGATGGGACAGCAGGAGCCAAGCCTGGGGCTGGTGGCTGAGCCGTGAAAGCACAGGGGCCATTCCGGTGCCTTTCCAAAAGGGAATGCGCGGTCCTGGTGCAATTCCAGGTGATCTCCAGCATGGAGCTGTCATTCCTGTGGGGCCAGGGCGTCTGCGGGTGGGTGAACTCTGCAGCAGCACCAGCCTGGTGCCACCCAGCCTGACGTCCCCGGCCTCCGCCTGAGGCTCCTGATGGGATGGGACGGGACGGGACGGGATGGGACGGGATGGGATGGGGTCTCATAACCCAAGGGAAGCCTGGATGAGGTTTCCCAGGCTGTGTGTGCAGACAGGACTCTTGGACTGCCCAGAACATCTCAAAGGTCACGGAACAAAAATCAGGAGCTTTTAAAGCTTGATTCCAGAACTTTTCCAGCCAAATAAATACATCCATATATATATATATATTTCAAATATTTTATACTGTGTTTCAAACCTGCCCCTCGAGCTCTCCCCACATGGAGTCATGGAATGGTTTAGCTTGGAAAAGACCTCTGGGATTGAGTCCAGGCATTAACAGTCAGAAGCCACTTGCACAGCTCCCCTGACCTGCTGGGTTTGAGGAATCACCTCCAGTACTCTGGGCTTCACTCTGTGCTGTGGGGGTGATGTTCTCCTGGTTATTCCTGAAATCCTGGAATGGTTTGTTTTGGGAGGGATCTTCAAGATCACCCCATTCCAGCCCTCCTTCCACCAGGCATGGACAACTCCAGCAATTCCTAGAATCCCCCTAGGAATATTCTGTCCACAGCATTCCCATGGGCTCCTCCTGCAGAGGAGGAAAGCCACATATCCAAAAAACCAATGGATGGAGTTAATTTCATCCCCAAAATAATCCCCTGAGCTCCCCTTGACAAGGAAAAAA
Source organism: Cyanoderma ruficeps (assembly GCA_008694505.1). NCBI lineage: Eukaryota > Metazoa > Chordata > Aves > Passeriformes > Timaliidae > Cyanoderma > Cyanoderma ruficeps. The sequence goes on from VZDJ01000451.1 coordinate 116,617, forward strand.
CAGCCCTTCCAAAATCCCATCCATTCCTTTTCCGTGGATTGGAGCGGAAGTGGAAGGAGTCAGTGCTCGGAAAACGGAGCAGCTTCTCCTTGATCTTTTATGGAATCACAAAGGTTGGGAAAGGACCTCTTGTGGGAAACCAAGGCACGGAAAACTCTCAAAACCTCGTGCCTGCAGGCCTGAATACAGACGGGAGCACAAGGCTTGACGTGAGGCCTTGGAAAAGGCTTCAGAGACCATAATAAACGAGAATGTGAGTTTGTAGCTCAAGCAGAGACATACTAAGCTGGGTTGTGGAGAGTTTTAAGGTTTAAAGTTCAGATAGAGGAGTAGTTATAAAGGCAACAAGAAGTTTTAAGGTGTAGCGAGTAGTTTGTTTAGCCTGGAGAAAAGGAGACTCGGAGGTGACCTGATCACTCTCTGTAACTTCCTGAAGGGTAGTTGTAGACAGCTGGGGGTTGGTCTCTTTCTCCAGGCAGCAACTGACAGAAGGAGAGGACACAGTCTTAAGCTGCGTCAGGGGAAATACAGGTTGGATATTGGGAAGAAGTTTTTCACTGGAAGAGTGATTAAATATTAGAATAGTCTGCCCAGGGAGGTGGTGGAATCACCATCCCTGGATGTGTTTAAAAACAGACTGGATGTGGCACTGGACACCATGATCTAGCTGAGGTCTTAGGGCTGGGTTGGACTCGATGATCTTGAAGGTCTCTTAAAACCTACACATTCTGTGATTCTGTGATTCTGTGATTCTGTGATTCTGTGATTCTGTGATTCTGTGTGTCATTATATGACTGGATTTAAGAAATCCCACGTTGCTGCAGGACGTGTGACATGGTTAATTCCCCATCGGGGTGAAAATTAAAACCATCTGTGTGGCAGCAGTTAATTGCCTAACAAACCTTTAAAACCCCTTGTAACCTTTAAAACCTTGTAACCTTGCGACCACTGACGACCACTGGCCACGAGCTCCGGGTGTATCTGCTGAAGACGTTCCCACTCCTCAAAACCGGGGCAATAAATCACACTTTAAGGCGTCTCTCCTAAAATCCCGACAAAACCGCGCCCCGTGTGAGGATCGTCCCACCCAACCTTCAGCCCTCCCCGCCCCAGCAGCCGTTCCCAACTCCACCCCCTGACATTCCAGGAACCTCCTGCTCCCGGACGGGGTCCCCCCGGAGCGGCAGTGGGCCCGGTTCTACGTCAAGATCTACCGCGCCGAGGGGCTGCCGCGGATGAACACCAGCATCATGGCCAACGTCAAGAAGGCCCTCATCGGGGAGAACAAGGACCTGGTGGACCCCTACGTGCAGGTGGCCTTCGCGGGGCAGAAGGTGAGCGGGGAGGTCCCGGGGTGACCGCGGGAGGTGACACCGGCAGGACCGGGAGGTGGCCGTGGACGGTCTCGGTCCTCCTTGCGCGTCGGGATGGGCGTGGTGTGACCTGGCTCATCGAGGTGGGCATGGGCGTGGTGTCACCTGGCGCATCGAGGTGGGCGTGGGCGTGGTGTCATCCTCTCCGGGATGGGTTTGAGCCCTCTCTGGGTGAGGAAGAGGGTTCCTTACTGTCCTGGTTTAGGGAAAACTCGGGAGGAAATCTCCAGATGGGATCCCTCTGGAAAGCAAACCTGAACAGCCCCTCCACCAGCTGGTCTGGGGACAAATCTCCTCAGAGAAAAGTGGAAAAAACCATTTATTTAATAAAGTGCCCACAGGCATTAAAAAAATGAACAGTATTAAGCAATAAACCCTCTCGCTGCTCTGAAGAGAGATGGCAAAATCCAGACAGTCCTGGCGGGTGTAGCTCAGCTCTCCCAGTCTCCCGTCAGTCCTGGAAATGCCGTCCTGGCCCGCAGTGGGGTGCAGGTGTGAGCTCCAGGTGTCTCTCTCTGGGTTTTTCAGTCCAGAACAGCTTTAAACAGTCCCAAGAAAAAGAAAAAAAACAAACCAACCAAAACAAAACCAGTCCAGGGAACTTCTCTGTCTCAGCTGAAAACCAGTTAAAAAGGAGAGGAGATCTCTGCCCCGGAGTCTGTCTGTGCGGAAGGTGACACAGCCCAGGAGCAGAATGTCACGGTTCAGAACACAGAGGACTGAGTGCAGCTTCTGAAAACAAACCCTGCGCTTCTTCTCTTCCCCCCTTTGCTCCTGGAACCGTTCTGAAAGGCGTAGAACTTTCCCATAATATCCAGCACAAGCAGAACAGACAGCTGGGGGCACAAACCTCACGAAGCCCCCCCAGGACTCCCACTCAGGAGAGGGCGGAGTGGGTGGAGGGGAGCAGCTCAGGGGTGGTTTGGGAGATCCAGCCTCTTCTCAACCCCCAGGGAAAGACATCCATCCAGAAGAGCAGCTACGAGCCCCTCTGGAACGAGCAGATCATCTTCACGGAGATGTTCCCCCCGCTGTGCAGACGGATCAAGATCCAGATCCGCGACTCGGACAAGGTCAACGACGTGGCCATCGGGACCCACTTCATCGACCTGAGGAAGATCTCCAACGAAGGGGACAAAGGTAAAGTTGGCGTGGGGGGGCGGTTCCTTTGGCAGAGTTCCCAAAGTTTTCCAGTATTCCTTCCCACCCCTGGAATTCCTTGGTGCTCATCTGGAGAGACCTTGAGATGTGAGAGGTTCCTGGACCAACACTGAAAACCAGGACCCGTCGCAAACCTTCGGCCAAGGCGTGAAAGCAAAGACACCCCAGAACAATTCGCTCTTCCAAAAATTCCATGGATGGATGAGCACCTGTCAGGTTCCCTATTCCCACACCTGGCCAGAGATGGGAAACCAGACGTGGGACTGGAAAGGGACTAACGGGGGGGTTCTCCGTCCTTGACCCTCAAAATTGGGAATTGCTGAAGACCTGCCCAGTTCCCATCACTGCCTTCCCTGCAAATTTCCCTGAAAAAAAACCCCAGGAGGCTCCTGGGGGGACCTTTGGGCTCTGCAGAACTTCCCAAAAGGAAGGGGCAGCTGGGGGGGCTGGGCTCTGCTCCCAGGGAACAGGGACAGGATGAGAGGGATCAGCCTCAGGCTGTGCCAGGGCAGGGTCAGGTTGGATATTGGGAAAATTCCTTCCTGGAAATGGCTGCTCATCCCTGGCACGGGGTGGAGTTTCCATCCCTGGAGGGATTTAAAATCCATTTGGATGTGACACTTGGGAACAGGGGTTAGTGGTGGCCTTGGCAGTGCTGGGATCAGATGGAAAAACTGCTGGAAAAATCTCCTGCAAGTGCATTAGGCAGGAGACTGAGGTAAAAGATTTAAATTCTTCCACTCACCCTGGTTGTGCCAGGGCAGGCTCAGGGTGGGCAGCAGCAGGAATTTCCCCATGGAAAGGGTGCTCAGGCCTTGGAAAGGGCCTCCCCAGGGAGGTTTGGAGTGCCCATCCCTGGAGGTGTCCAAGGAATTCCTGGATGGAGACAAGGTGGTGGGGACAAGGTGGGGATCAGACACAGGTTGGACTCAATGCTCCGGGAGCTCTTTTCCAACCCAAATGATCCTGGGATTCCCCGAGAACTGTCCCCATGGAGGGCGGCCACCGCACTTCCATGGGCACACAGGAACACATCCCAGGAAAAGCGATGCCAAGACTTCCCCTTTTCCCTTCCCACCCCCTCCCCACCCGCCCGTTCCGCCCCCTCAGGTTTCCTGCCCACCTTCGGCCCCGCCTGGGTGAACATGTACGGCTCCACCCGGAATTACACCCTGATGGACGAGCACCAGGAGCTCAACGAGGGCCTGGGCGAGGGCGTCTCCTTCCGCGCCCGGCTCCTGCTGGGCCTGGCCGTGGAGATCCTGGACACCACCAACCCCGAGATCAACAGCTCCACCGAGGTGCAGGTGGAGCAGGCCACGGCCGTGCCTGACGTAAGTCCCCGTCACCCCGCGGCGCCCAGGGGTGTCAGGGTCTGCAAATATATACGGGAGACCTGATGGTTCGTTTTAAGGATCTCAGAGCACAAAAGACACAGCGGGGGACAACTCAGTTTACTCAGTCAAAAATGCACCTTTATTTAGTGCCAACAAGTGCAAAAGAAGGATTTGAAGGGAAATAAAGGATAGCGAGAAAAGAGAAAGAGGGGGTGGGTAACAGCTGCCAACGGAGAGACAAAATCCTCGTGGTCCAGCCAAGAGATCCATCTTCTTCCGTGGGGAGATCTCCAAAGTGAGCAGAGGGGTCTCCAGAGTTTTTTAGGTTTGTCACGACGGGAACCATGGCGAGGGGCACAGAGCCAAAGCGGGAACCACCTGTGTTGGGGTTGGTGCTCAGGAACAAGCTGCAAACCGTACCTCTAGTACAGACAGACCAGTCTGGACAAGCAGTCTTGGCTCAGTCCACTGTGAGCAGTTCCATTGTTCTTGCACTCCGTTCCCATGGGAATGCATACCAGTGCTTCCAGACTTGGCAAATGTTCCACCTCAGCCAGGCCGGGGACTCCTTCCAGAGTCTGGGGTCTCAGTTCTCACTCACTGGAGACAGTCGTGAGGCATTTCACATCCTTGGACAGCCTCTGACAAGGGGCCGGTTTGGGATCTCAGGAATATTGGATTGTTACCTTTGGTCTCGTAAATCGAGGGTTTCGAGGTGTGGTCCCGGATGTTCTGCATCTCACAGGGCAATGGAAGTAAATCTTGCAGGATTCCAGGTTTGAGGATCGTCCCGGTGCTCAGTTCTCTTAGGAGGGCTGGGAATGTCTGAGTGAGATACTCCATCACTGGCACAGCTTTCCCGAGAAACTGTGGCTGATCCATCCCTGGAATTGTCCAAGGCCAGGCTGGACAGGGCTTGGAGCGCCCTGGGATAGATAAAGGCGACCCTGCCCATGAAACCAGATGATCTTCAAGGTCCCTTCCCACCCAAACCATTCCAGGATTTCCATCATCTCCTGAACTGAGGGATGTTTCTCCATGTGGGAAATACACACGGACAGTGACTCATCCCCCAGCTCCCACTCTCATCCTGATGGGTTTCAATCAGAAGCCAAGGATCTCATTTATTTCCCAGCCAGGGGGGAATGAAAGCACCTGGAAACAGAACCATTCCAATTCCTGGATTCCAAATCCGGGCACCTGGATTTGTGTGGCTTGATCAACTCAGTGAACTCAGGGTTGTATTCCTGAACGTCCCTGGGAGCCCCTCCTGGGCAGGGGGCGATGGATCCCAACACAGTTCAGGGTTGTCTTTAATTAAAAGACATTAAAATGAAATCCTTAATTAAACACTCTCCACAATGAGCCAAGGGACGGGAGACAAAGCCCTCCAGGTCCCTTTGGAAATGGCATCCCGAGGGATGGACCCGTCTCTCCCTCTGACCCCTGGGATCTCTTTCTCCTGCAGAACTGCAGCGGGAAGATGGAGGAATTCTTCCTCTTCGGAGCCTTCCTGGAGGCCACCATGATCGACAGGAAGATTGGGGACAAGCCCATTAACTTCGAGGTCACCATAGGTTGGTGGTTTTTTTGGGGCAGCGCGATGGTTGTGAAAATCAGAACCCAAAGCTGGGAGTGGGGTTTGCTCCCGATTTTCCATCCCAACCCCCCGCTAGAGCAGGTTTGGGGAGCAGGGAGTGGCTCCTCCACGGGCAGGAGGGATGTGGGATCCCACATCCCGCGTTTTGTGCCGGCTGGGCCGTGGCCAGTGGAGCTGATCCCTCTCCCATCCTGGCTTTGTGCTCCGGGAGGGAGTGTATTCCCAGGGGATTGAGAAGGGACAGGAGCAGGGCATAGACACCTCTCCCTAATTTCCAGTTCCTGGACACGGTTCCAGGAAGTTCCAACGTTCTCTGTGATTCCAGCAGAGAAAACTTCTGCCGACCCGAATTCAACCCCAGAGCTGGGAGTCACAGCCCTGTGAATCGGTTCCATCTTTCTTATTTTTCCTTGAGGTAACTATGGCAACCAGGTGGATGGCTGCAGCAAACCCCTCCTGCGCAGGAAGAGAGAGGGAGGGGATGGGGACGACGAGGAGTCGGAGCTGCTCCAGAATTCCAGTGAGGATGAAGGTGGAGAGGATGGGGAGCTGGTTTCTGTGTCTTCATCCCAGCCCATGAAGCCCCTGGTCACGGACAGGTCAGTGTGTCCACCTGGGCACAGACTGGTCAGTGCGTCCACCTGGGCACAGACTGGTCAGTGTGTCCACCTGGGAACTGGATCACTGTGTCCACCTGGATTTGTGTGGTCAGTGTGTCCACCTGGGCACAGACTGGTCAGTGTGTCCACCTGGATTTGTGTGGTCAGTGTGTCCACCTGGGCACAGACTGGTCAGTGTGTCCACCTGGGCACTGGGTCAGTGTGTCCACCCAGATTTGTGTGGTCAGTGTGTCCCCATAGGTATGGACAGGTCAGTGTGTCCCCCTGGGCACTGGGTCAGTGTGTCCACCCAGATTTGTGTGGTCAGTGTGTCCACCTGGTCACAGACTGGTCAGTGTGTCCACCTGGTCACAGACTGGTCAGTGTGTCCACCTGGGAACTGGATCACTGTGTCCACCTGGATTTGTGTGGTCAGTGTGTCCACCTGGTCACAAACTGGTCAGTGTGTCCACCTGGACATGGACAGGTCAGTGTGTCCACCTGGATTTGTGTGATCAGTGTGTCCACCTGGTCACAAACTGGTCAGTGTGTCCACCTGGACATGGACAGGTCAGTGTGTCTCCCTGGTCACAAACTGGTCAGTGTGTCCCCATAGGTATGGACAGGTCAATGTGTCCACCTGGATTTGTGTGGTCAGTGTGTCCACCTGGTCACAGAGAGGTCAGTGTGTCCCCCTGGGCACTGGGTCAGTGTGTCCACCTGGTCACTGGGTCAGTGTGTCCACCTCGTGTGGCCCTTGGGGACACGGGTCAGCGGCGGCCTCAGCAGGATCGAGATCCCAGATGGAAAAATCTCCAAATGCCCCGGGGAGGAGTTTGGGATAAAAAGGCTCAGACCCTGTGCTGGGTGAGATGTGCCTGGGGAGGTCTGGATTTGCATTCCAAGGACTGGGATAAGAAGGATAACTGGATTTAAGATTATGAGATTCGCTTAAAGTGGATTTTTATCAAGTTTTAGCAGTAGATTGGTGTTAATTGAATTCACGGATTAAATCCATTGGGAAGAGAATATCCAGTGAAGGGAAGTGTCTCCCTGGAATCCCCTCCCTTGTTTCCATGAATATCCAGCACAATTAAGCCCCCCTGGAATTCCCTCCTCTGTTCCTTAGCTCCTTGTCCAGTTGAATCCCGAGGGGAAATGAGACATTCCCATGTTTTGGGGCCTCTCCCACCCTGTTTTCCCAAAAATCTCCAGCCTCTGGGAGCGGGGGGCTTCCCGCTCAACCGCGGGGCTCTGCTGACATCTCCTGGCGGGAATAGCCGGGACGAGCCGGAGCTGGATTTGACTCCCGGCGATTCCCGGTGCGGCGGGATTCCCCTTTCCAGGGAATGCCGGCTCAATCCAGCGGGATTCCCCTTTCCAGGGAATGCCGGCCCACGGCTCCCAAAGTGCGGATCGCCCTTCCTTCAGCTCTGCCGTCACTATTCCAGGGACAGCACGGGCAGGGGCTGGAGGGGCCGTGAGGTTTCGGAATCCCAGGATGGTTTGGGTGGGAAGGGATCCTAAAGATCGCCCATTTCCAACCCCGAGGCATTCCACTATCCCAGGTTTCTCCATGACCCGCCCAACCCGGCCTTGGATATTCCCAGGGATGGGGCAGCCCCTGGGCACTGCACCCCCTCCATCCCGGCGTTGGGAATGGCCTCGGGAGAAACGCAGCCTCTGCTCTCCAGGATGCAGCTGGAGCCACCCTGTGGGAAAAACCCTTTCCCTGGCCGGCAGATGGGGCTCCCGAGAGGCGTTTTAAAAGATTTTATCCCATTTCCAGTCTGGTGTGAAGGGCGAGATGGGGCAGGTGTTACAGTTCACGCCATCACCATCAGAACCCGAAATATTTCCAAATTACAATCCATTATAACTGTTTCTTGGCCTGTCAGCTTTTGCCACACAATGCTGCCAATGCCTTAAAGCCAATCACCTAAAAATTCCTCATGTGGGTCTTGCTACAAAACATCTTTTACAGTTTTATTTCTCCAAAATATCTGGTCTGTGTGCAAGGTCATATTTTAAAACTGGTTTTTAGTTCCATTTCTCTCTCAGCAATATCTGTCCCATTCCGTGGCATTTTTAAGTCAGCATTTCTTATCTCAGAGTCTGCACACAGATCCGTACGGTGTGAGCCTTCCGCCAGGCTTTGGGAATTCCCTACAAACCCATTCCCCACACCGCCTCCCTCCCGCTCCTGAGCTCCAGGATCCCCCTTCCCACCACGGCACTGGGAGAGGGGTGGGACGGGGGCCGCTCCTGGCCAGGACTGTCACCCCCACGGGGCGTCTCTCCTGCAGGAATTACTTCCACCTGCCCTACCTGGAGAAGAAGCCCTGCATCTACATCCGGAGCTGGTGGCAGGACCAGCGGCGGCGGCTCTACAACGCCAACATCATGGACAAGATCGCCGATAAACTGGTCAGGGGTGGGCAGGGATGGACATGGGGGGACACGGCTGGGACACCGGGGTGGCGCGAGGCACAGCCACGTCCAGGCTCCCTTCTCCAGAGCCGGGGCAGCGCCTGGAAAGGGGAAAATTCCCAGTGAGGAATCACCGAATTCCAGCGGCTCCTTGAGGATTCTGTGGGTCGGGACCAGATGTTCCCACAAAAGGGAACAGGGGTGGGGAGGCTTTGTCACCGTGGCTGGAGGGCGGGAACACTGACGTGGCAGGGCCAGGGAAGGGAAAGCTCCAGGGAGACCCTTCCAGAGCCTAAAGGAGCTCCAGGAGAGTTGGAGAGGGACTGGGGACAAGCCTGGAGGGACAGGAGGAAGGGGAATGAATACAAACTGGAATTTGGGCAGGATACTGGGATGGAATTCCTCCCTGTGAGGGTGGGGACATCCTGCACAGGCTCCAAGGGACGGGGTTTGGAGCCACCTGGGATAGTGGGAGGCGTCCCTGCCTGCGGTAGGGAAGCTGGAATCCAGTGATTCCCACCCAAACCATTCCACAATTTTATGATTAAGTCCCAGCATGTTCCCAAGGAGCCTTTGGGAGAGCTCCACATCAGCAGGGGCAGAGCAGGATCTGGGAAGGGTCCCCTGGCAGGTCCCTCCGAGAGGGTTTGGATCCTGCCCAGCTCATTCCTTGAGGGCACCGGAGCCACTCCCAGAGCCCCAAACGCATTCCCGGGAAGCAGCCAGGGGTTTCCCTGTGCGTGAGGTGGGATCAGGGGGTCCCTCTGGCCCCCCGCCCCTCACGCCGTCCCCGCCGGTGCCGCAGGAGGAAGGACTCAACGACGTGCAGGAGATGATCAAGACGGAGAAGCCGCACCCGGAGCGGCGGCTCCGCGGGGTGCTGGAGGAGCTCAGCGGCGGCTGCCTGTGAGTGACACGGGATGGTGACACCGTCACGGGGACGGTGACACTGCTGGGTCCCCGCTCCCGGGAACGCCACCTCGGGATGGGGGGGCAACATTCCCTGACACTGGCGCGACGCCGGGTTTTTTTTCCCTCGGGCTGGAGCGCGGTGTCGCGGGGCGAAGCTGGGCGCGTCCCAATTTCAGGAACACTGGAATGAAGCTCACGGCACGGCAGTTAGGAAGATCTCTCTACCCTTTAATTCTGTCTGACTCCAATATTTATAGATATGTACAGAGGTCAAGGGATTGGCTGCACAGGTCGCCACCCCTTCAACCTGGATGGTGGACATCACCATCGATCATTTCTTCTCTCACAGGAGAAGTGTGTAAACGTTCTAAGAATAGACATTATTTACACGAAAGCTGCGTGAGAACGTTTTACAGAAAGGCAAAAGACAGAAGGTTCAGGGCAACAGCGCGGCGCCTCCGTCTGCACTCCCAACACCCCAAAGTGGGGGTGAAAACCTCAGTCCTGTGGCCTCCGCAGGCTGGTGACACCTTCTGTCCCTTCCTGACTCCGGGCCCGCAGTGTGAGCCGACCTCTCATCCACAGGTTTTTTGGAGATCGCCGGGAATGAGAGCGTTTCCCTCCAGGGACGTGGCTAGGCTGGCAGAGACCTCCCTGGGAAGGGTTCCCATGGGAATCCCCCTGCCGGGCTGCCCTGGCTTAGGGCAAATTCGGGAGGAAACCTCCAAATGGGGTCCCTCTGGAAAGAAAACCCAAACGGCCCCTCCTTCACCCAGCCCAGGAAAAAAAACAAATCTCCTTAGAGAAAAGTGGGAAAAACTATTTACTTGGCAAACAAAGTGCTCACAAGCACGAAAAGAAACAGTAAAACCTCTCGTTGTTCTGAAGAGATGGCAAATTGAGAAAGTCCTTGAAGGTGTAGCTCAGCTCACTCAGTCTCTTGCCAGTCTCTTGCCAGTCTGTTATCAGTCTCTTATCAGTCTCTTACCAGTCTTTTATTAGTCTTTTATTAGTCTTTTATTAGTCTCTTATCAGTCTCTTATCAGTCTCTTATCAGTCTCTTATCAGTCTCTTATCAGTCTCTTATCAGTCTCCTTTCAGTCTCTTATCAGTCTCCTTTCAGTCTCTTATCAGTCTCTTATTAGTCTCTTATCAGCCTCTTATCAGTCCCTTATCAGTCCCTTATTAGTCTCTTATCAGCCTCTTATCAGTCCCTCTGGCACTGGGAAGTGCCCTCCTGGCCCCGTGGGCCACAGGTGTGAGCTCCAGGTGTTTTTTCCGGGTTTTTCAGTCCAAAACAGGTTTAAACAGTCCCGAGAAAAGGGGAAAAAAAAAAAGGTCCAGGGATCTTCTCTGCCTCGGCCAGCTAAACTGACCAAGAGCAGAGGACATCTCTGTCCCGCTGTCTGTCCGTGCTGCAGGGCCAGGAGCAGAATGGGGAGGAGTTGGTGCAGCTTCTGAGAACAAACCCCACAATTCTTCCCCCCACTCTGAAAACAAACCCCACAATTCTTTCCCCCCCTCTGAAAACAAACCCCACAATTCTTCCCCCGCTCTGAACACAAACCCCACAATTCTT
>VZDJ01000451.1:131464-160942 GCA_008694505.1 Cyanoderma ruficeps
CCCATCCCACCCCATCCCATCCCATTATCCCATCCCACCCCATCCCACCCCATTCCCTGTCTCTCCCAGAGAAGCAGGTGTTCCAGCTGCGGGCCCACATGTACCAGGCCAGGAGTTTGTTCGCAGCCGACAGCAGCGGCCTCTCGGATCCCTTCGCACGGGTCTTCTTCATCTCCCAGAGCCAGTGCACCGAGGTCAGCATTCCCGGGATACGGGGACGTGGGAATGGCTGACTCTGCAGTGAGCATTCCCGGGATACGGGGACGTGGGAATGGCTGACTCCACAGTGAACATTCCCGGGATATGGGGATGTGGGAATGGCTGACTCCAGAGTGAACAGTCCTGGGATACGGGGATGTGGGAATGGCTGACTCCAGAGTGAACATTCCTGGGATGCAGGGATGTGGGGATGGGTGACTCCAGAGTGAACATTCCTGGGAAACAGGGATGTGGGGATGGGTGACTCCACAGGTTCCGGGAATGGCTGACTCCAGAGTGAACATTCCTGGGATGCAGGGATGTGGGGATGGGTGACTCCACAGGTTCCACCCTGCTCCCGTGGCACAGATCCCATGAACAAGGATTAGGCTGATCCTGGGATCCTGCAGTGGGAGAGCAGCTCTGGAATCGGGCACTGGCTGTTTCCAGGAGATCTTCTCCCAGGAGCCCATTCCCAGTTTATGTCCCACGTCCCAGTGGCTGTGATTCCCCGCGATTCCCCGCAATTCCCCGCGATTCCCCGTGATTCCCTGCAATTCCCTGCGATTCCTTGTGATTCCCTGTGATTCCCTGCCGGTTTAGGCAGGACTCTGTCACGTTAAAGTGATTTTTCAGCCTTCCCTTCCCAGTCTGAGGGTTGCCAAGCTTTAGGAAACCTGGATGCTGGGAATAATCCAGCTCTGCTCATCTGCCATTGGATTGTTCTCCTCAGAAGAATCCCTGGGACATTCCCGTTGCCTCCCTGGTCCCAAAAACCTGCAGCAGCCCCAGCTGCCGCCCTTTCCCAGGACCGTGGTCCTGGAATCTCTCCCGTTTTCCCAGGTTCTCAACGAGACCCTGTGCCCGACCTGGGACCAGCTCCTGGTGTTCGACAACGTGGAGCTGTTCGGGGAAGCTCACGAGATGCGGGACGACCCCCCCATCATCGTCATCGAGATCTACGACCAGGACACCGTGGTAGGAACATCCCACAGAATTCCGCGTGGTTTGGACACCGGGATCTCTCCAGATTTGGAGGCAGAGGGTTTGGGGAGCTGTTTTTCCTCACCCTTGGAAAATGGTCCCTCCACGTCTCCCATGGAGCCTCTGCAGCTCACAAATCCCAGATGTGACTTGGTGCATCTTATCTTTGGAGAGGGAAGAAAGAGGCTGTAGCCCAGGAGCCTTTCCATTTGGGAAAACTGCCTGTCCTCCTGGCCGTCCCAACCTTCAGCTGTCCCAAACCTCCCTCCAGGAGTCATGAGTGAAAGTTTTCCCTGAGCTTTGGCATCCCCAGACCAGAGCACTGATCACATTCCTGCTCCAACCACGATGGGGAGAATTGCAGAGCTGATTTTGGAATTCTCGTGTTGGATCCCCAACCTCAAGTGCTCCTGGGGAGAACCACGGGGCTAATTTTGGAATTCCTGTGTTGGATTCCCAACCTCAAGCGCTCCTAGGAAGGACCATGGGGCTAATTTTGGAATTCTCATGTTGGATTCCAAACCCCAAGTGCTCCTGGGGAGAACCACAGGGCTAATCTTGGAATTCCTGTGTTGGATTCCCAAACTCAAGTGCTCCTAGGAAGGACCACGGGGCTAATTTTGGAATTCTCATGTTGGATTCCAAACCCCAAGTGCTCCTGAGGAGAACCACGGGGCTAATTTTGGAATTCATGTATGGGATCCCAAACCCCAAGTGCTCCTGGGGAGAACCACGGGGCTAATTTTGGAATTCCTGTGTTGGATTCCCAACCTCAAGTGCTCCTGGGAAGGACCACGGGGCTAATTTTGGAATTCTCATGTTGGATTCCAAACCCCAGGTGTTCCTGAGGAGAACCACGGGGCTAATTTCGGAATTCCTGTCTTGGATTCCCAAACCCCAAGTGCTCCTGGGGAGAACCACGGGGCTAACTCAGGAATTCCTGTGTTGGATCCCAAATTGCATGTGCTCCTGGGGAGAATCATGGGGGCTAATTTTGGAATTCCCATGTTGGACTCCCAACCTCAAGTGCTCCTGGAGAGAACCATGGGGCTAAACTTGGACCTCCTGCCTTGGATTCCCAAGCTCAAGTGCTCCTGGGGAGAACCGCGGGGCTAACTCAGGAATTCCCATGTCGGATCCCAAATTGCATGTGCTCCTGGGGAGAATCGCGGGGCTAATTCAGGAATTCCTGTGTCAGATCCCAAATTGCATGTGCTCCTGGGGAGAACCGCGGGGCCAATCCTGGAATCCCCATGTTGGATGCCCAACCCCAGGTGCTCTTTCCGTAGGGAAAAGCCGACTTCATGGGCCGGACCTTCGCCAAGCCCGTGGTGAAGATGTCGGACGAGCAGTACTGCCCGCCGCGGTTCCCACCGCAGCTGGAATATTACCAGATCTACCGCGGCAACGCCACTGCCGGCGACCTGCTGGCCGCCTTCGAGCTGCTCCAGGTGCCGGCCGGACAAAGGGATGGGAGGAGCGGATGCAGGGTTGGAAGGGAGAGGGGATTTATTTATGGAGAATTGGGTAACTGGGAATAAGCGGGAATAACTGCCCCTTCACCTGGTCGTTGGTCTGCTGAACCCTTTGTAGTTTCCTCTTGGATGGATCAACCCCTTGTGGTTCATCAAAGACACCGGGAAGCGTCCAAGGCCAGGCTGGATGGGGCTTGGAGCAGCCTGGAAAGGCGGAAGGTGTCCCTGCCCACGGCAGGGGGCTGGAATTCAGTGGCCTTTCAAATTCCCTCCCAGCCCAAACCATTCCATGATCCATAGTCCGGGCCAGTCCCAGAGTTAAATTCGTCCACTTTTGTGCCTCGTGTTCCATCCGCTGAAAGGCTTTTCCCGCCTCCTTTTTCTGTCAGGGCAGGTGTTCATCCAAGCCCTTTTTCTCCCAGTATTCCTTGGACTGGGGGAATGGCTCACACGGGATATTTGATGTTTCCCGAGCCCTGGGCTGGAAACGGGACCTTAAACCTGCTCCTGGGCTGAGCTCCGGGACCACATCTCCATTTCCTCACACCCAGCCCAGGAGGTGCAATTCCAGGACGGAACAGCCCTGGGATGGGCTGAGAAGTTTGGATTACTCCGGGGACTGTTCTGTGTGGAAGGGCAGCAATTCCCAGCACCTTCTGCTCCTGTGTTTTCCTCTTCCCAAAACACCTGCCCTGGGCTCTCAGCCCTCCGAGACACCCCAGATCCAACAACTGAGACCGATTCCGGCTGAGACACCGCCCAGCTCCCTCTGGAATTCGTCCCTGCCCATGGCAGGGGTCGGAACGAGCTGATCCTTGAGGTCCTTTCCAACCCAGACCAACCTGTGGTTACACAGCTCTGCGAGAAAGACCAAAAAACTGCTCCCCGGCAGCTGAGAGGAGCAGATCCTGACCCGTGATCCATGTCTTCCAGATTGGCCCCGGGGGTAAGTCAGATCTGCCCCCCATCGACGGCCCCACGGACATGGACCGGGGCCCCATCCTGCCTGTGCCCCTGGGAATTCGGCCGGTGCTGAGCAGATACAGAGTGGAGGTAACCAGTGTCCACGTGGAGCGTTCCCTGGGGCGGGAGAGCACCTCCAGGGGTGTTGGAAGGGCAGGAGGGAGCTGGGAGTCAAAGATCTGCCCGTGGCGGCCTGGCTGGGAACCAGGCGGCAGCATCCCTAAAAAAAACAGGGAATTGGATCATTCCCTGCTGTCAAACCTGGGCAGGACGGCGAGTGAGGAGCACCGGGGCTGAGATGCAACTCAGGGAACGTTTGAGATGGACACGGAGCTGGATCATCTGCTCCCAAAGCAATCCCATAGCCGAGATGTTCTGTACCCCACCAACCTCAGGCCATGAGATGCCTCCCATGGATCCATGGATATCTGAAGGGGGATTTTGTATCCAAAACAGTGTGGGAACGACCCAGGGCAGTGCCCGTCCCCTGTGCTGGCACTGCTGGGGCACCTCCAGTGCTGGGGGCAGCTCTGGGCCCCTCCTGACAGGAGAGACCTGCAGGGGCTGGAGCGTGTCCAGGGCAGGGAACGGGGCTGGGAAGGGAATGGAGCCCCAGGAGAGGCTGAGGGAGCTGGGAAAGGGGCTCAGCCTGGAGAAAAGGAGCCTCAGGGGGGACCTGGTGGCTCTGCACAACTCCCTGACAGGAGGGGACAGCCAGGGGGGGTCGGGCTCTGCTCCCAGGGAACAGGGACAGGACAAGGGGAAATGGCTTCAGGCTGGGCCAGGGCAGGCTCAGGGTGGGCAGCAGCAGGAATTTCCCCATGGAAAGGGTGCTTGGGCCTTGGAACTGCCCAGGGAGGTTTGGAGTGCCCATCCCTGGAGGTGTCCCAGGAATTCCTGGATGTGTCACCAAGTGCTCTGGGCTGGGGACAAGGTGGGGATCAGTCACAGCTGGGACTCCAGGGCTGGGAGGGATTTTCCACATGATTCCATGGCTCTGTGCTGTGTCCCATGAGGACCCCTGTCCCCTGGAGGTCCTGGTGGACATCCATGACCCAGGCAATGCCCACAGGGCACATCTCAGCCCCGGGTGAAGGTGCCTCTGCTCAGGTGAGGTGCCACTGACCTCCAACGGGATCTTGGCTCCTGGTTTTCCACACATTTGCATCGGGATAAGTGAGTTGGGCTCCTCACAGTTTTAATACAGCCACGGGGGATGAGGAGGTGGGAAAAAAATTTCAGTTTTGGGGAATTTTGGATGGTGGCAGCCTGTTATCCCAGGTAGGGACAGGGAAGTTTCC
This sequence comes from Cyanoderma ruficeps, assembly GCA_008694505.1. NCBI lineage: Eukaryota > Metazoa > Chordata > Aves > Passeriformes > Timaliidae > Cyanoderma > Cyanoderma ruficeps. The sequence goes on from VZDJ01000451.1 coordinate 136,386, forward strand.
CCGGGGATACTGATTCCATTGGGATAAATCCAGAGCCAGATGGACAGAGCTGCTCGGTGGGTTCCTGAGGGAAATCAAGGCACAGAAAATCCTCAAAACCTTGTTTGTGTGAGCCCAAACATAGAAATGAATACAGGGTTGATCTGAGACCTTAGAAAAGGCTTCCAAATTTAGAGACCAGAAGCCAGAATGTGGATTTACAGTTTAAGTTTGGATTTGTAGTTTAAGTGTGGATTTGTAGTTTAAATGTGGATTTACAGTTTAAGTGTGGATTTGTAGTTTAAGTGTGGTTTTGTAGTTTAAGTGTGGATTTGTAGTTTAAATGCGGATTTACAGTTTAAGTGTGGATTTGCATTTTAAGCAGAAACCTGTCCGGCTAGGCAGTGGAAATTTCTAGAGTTTAAAGGTCAGCCACAGAAGCAGTCACAAAAGCAGTAAGAAGTTTTTAAGTGCAGCACTGCACGTTTGTGTATCTTTGCATAATTGGTCAGGAAGGTCTGCACTGCGGCAAAAACGTGTAAAACAAAATAACTAGTAATTAGCTTAAAGACAAAAACAACCTCAGTGGCAGTCGTTTATTGGCTAATAAATCTTTGAAAGGCTTTGTAATTAGAGATCTTGTGACCACTGACCCCTGACGAATGCTGTGAAGACATTCCCACCCCTCAATGCAGAAGAGAACAGCAATAAATCATCCTTTAACACGGATCTCAGTGGTCCCGTCTCTCTCAGTAATCCCGATAGATTCCCAGGGCAGGAAAAGGCCAGGAAGGGAGAAAGGCAGGAAAACGGGTGTCAAGGGCAGCAGGCTGGAGACCTCGGGCTGCAGGTGTGGGGAGGAGACTCCTCAGGGATCCACCACTGCCCTGAGCTGACATCGGCAGTGGGATCCCCCTCCATGGAGAACCAGCTCCCAGGGATCGTCCCTCCACCGTTCACATGCTCCCTCCTCCTCCTCCTCCTGCCCTAGATCTTGTTCTGGGGGCTCAGGGACCTGAAGAGAGTGAACCTGGCCCAGGTGGACCGGCCCCGAGTGGACATTGAGTGCGCCGGGAAGGGTGTCCAGTCCGCNCCCCAACTTCAGCACTCTGGTCAAGTGGTTCGAGGTGGTGAGTGCAGCCCTTCCCTCTGATCCCTCAGCTGGAACCTGGAATTTCAGGAGCCCACCATGGCTCCGAGCCCTTTACTCCAGTTTTCCCAAAGCAATGGAGCACACGGACACCATTCCTTTACCTGAGGGCTCCCAAGCCACATTTCGCTGGAGCAGCTGTGGACTTCTTCCTCCAGCATGATCCCAGTTCTGGCCCTTATTGGCCTTCCCATGATCCCATTCCTAATCCCTACTGCCCTTCCCGGCATGATCCCACTCCTAATCCTTATTGGCCTTCCCAGTACGACCCCATTCCTAATCCATACTGGCCTTCCCAACGTGATCCCATTCCTAATCCCTATTGGCCTTCCCGGCATGATCCGATTCCTAATCCCTACTGCCCTTCCCAGCATGATCCCATTCCTAATCCCTACTGCCTATCCCAGTACAATCCTACTCCTAGTCCCTACTGCCCTTCCCAGCACAATCCTATTAGTAATCCCTACTGGCCTTCCCAGCATGATCCCATTCCTAACCCCTATTGCCATTCCTAGCATGATCCCACTCCTAATCTCTACTGCCCTTCCAACTATGATCCCATTCCTAATCCCTATTGCCATTCCTAGCATAATCCCATTTCTAATCCATACTGCCCTTCCCGGCATGATCCCATTCCTAACCCCTCCTGCCCTCCCCAGCGTGATCCCATTCCTAACCCCTCCTGCCCTTCCCACCCCCCAGACCAGACACTCCCAGTCCTGGATCCCCATCCCTGCCCTGTTTCCCAGGACCTCCCGGAGAACGAGCTGCTGCACCCTCCGCTGAACATCCGCGTGGTGGATTGCCGCGCCTTCGGCCGCTACACCCTGGTGGGCTCCCACACCGTCAGCTCCCTGCGCCGGTTCATCTACCGCCCGCCCGACAGGACGGCCCCGCACTGGAACACGGCAGGTACAGGACCAGGACACGGGAACCTGCTCCGGGATATCCGCGGGTCTCAGGGTCCTCAAACACATGCGGGAGACCTGATGGTCCGTTTTGAGGATCTCAGAGCACAAAAGACACAGCGGGGACAACTCAGTTTACTCAATCAAAAATGCACCTTTATTTAGTGCCAACAAATGCGATAGTGGGGAGAGAAATAAAGAATAGTAAGAAAGATAGAAAACAGGGGAAGGGGATTATAGCTACCAACGTGGAGGGACGAGTCCTCGAGACGTAGAGATGCCTGTAGACGCGATCTTCTCCAGTGGGGTGATCACAAAGTGAGCAGGAGGGTCTCCAGGGTTTTATAGGTTTGTCAGGGCAGGAACCAAGGCAAGGGGCACAAAGCCAAAGCGGGAACCACCTGTGTCTCAGGAACAACCTGCAAACCATACCATACCTTCAGTACGGACATACTGGTTCCGACGTGCAGTCTTGGCTCAGTCCACTGTGAGCAGTTCCATTGTTCTTGCACTCCGTTCCCATGGGAATGCATACCGGTCCTCCGAGACTTGGCAAACGTTCCACCTCAGCCAGGCCAGGGGCTCCCTTCAGAGTCTGGGGTCTCAGTCCTCAATCTTGGAGACAGTCGTGAGGCATTTCACATCCTTGGACAGCCTCTGACAGCGGGGAGGAGAGGGGTTGTGTTTTATCTTCCTTTTGCCGGCGTCGGGATTGAATGGGCCAGACGGTGTTTCCTGTTCGGACTCAGATGTTTATTAATTCTTGTCGGTGTTACAGTCTCACAAGCCGTGAGTGCTGCAGCACCTCTGCTCACAAACTAAAAATGCAACCCCCCCATCCCTCTCTGCAAGGCCTTTTAAGGATAAACTGTCCAATTAAGAAATGACACCGAAATTATTTTGACTTTTAACTCAATAACCAAACACCCGTGGCCCACAATGTGGATTTTTCTATCCAATTACAAAATCCCACCCAAACCCATGGAGAGGAAGGTGAAAAAGAAGGACTCAGCCTGTACCCTAAATCCTCCATCTTGCTTTATATCTATTACTGTATTGTAAACCCTTAAACTCTAAGTTTCCCACCCTGTGATATCACACACTTCCATTCAAACCACAGCCACAATCCCAGTGCTGTCACTCAATTTTGGGAGCCTTTTCCATGGCCTCGGGTCAAGTGCAGCGTTTGCTTGGGGGTCAGTGCCTGTCAGCACAGAAAGGCTGGAATTCTCAGTGCCCAGGGTTCCAACAAAGAGGGAGGTGGGATGGGCTGTGAGGACAGAGAGATGGTTGGCCAACCCGCAGAACTTCTGGCTTTGGGTCCAGTCTCATCCAGAACTCCGAGAGAAACCCCAACTTCAGCACTTTGGTGGTTCCGAGTGGTGAATCTCCTCTTCCCTCTGAGCCCTCAGCTGGAACCCAGAATTCCTGGAGCCCAAACCGTGGCTCCGAGCCCTTTGCTGTGGTTTCCTTGCAGGGGTGAGGAGCCACAGGGCACAACCCATGATTTCCTGTTGATTTTTTGATCTCTGAGTCTTGCCCACTCCCCCAGTTCCTCTAAGACAAGAAAGGTTCACCTCCAACACCTCTGCAGCTTCAGGACTTGAGTTCCCAAATGCTCCTCAGGACCGGGACAGGATTTGGCCGCACTCAGTCCCTGTGGTGGGTGCAGACAGCAGAGGTCCAGGCCCCTCTTGACCCCAACCACCCCAATCCACCAGAACCTGCAGCAAAACCCATCCCAGCCTCACCTCCCACCCATCCCAGCAGCCGAGGGCTCAGGAGCTGTGGGAATTCCTCCTCTCCCCCCAGCTTTGGGGCGAGATTCCCAGGGGGTCCATCCCATTGGACCAGGGCTGGTGCCTGAGCCAACGGAGGCTGTCAGGACAATCTTCCCTGCCTCTTCTCCTCGACATTTCCTGCTTATCCTCCACCTTCCTTTGCTCCGGGTGGGATTTTGGTCCTGCTGAAGGCTCTGTGCTCATTTCCACTGCTCCAAACAAGGTGGTCCCACAGCTCTCTGGTATAAATCCTGTAGGATCTCACCTGAGCTCAGTTTCTGGCCTGAATCCTGTAGGATCTCACCTGAACTCCCAGTTTCTGGCCTGAATCCTGTAGGATCTCACCTGAACTCTGTTTCTGACCTGAATCCTGTAGGATCCCACCTGAACTCTGTTTCTGGCCTGAATCCTGTAGGATCTCACCTGAACTCTCAGTTTCTGGCCTGAATCCTGTAGGATCTCACCTGAACTCTGTTTCTGGCCTGAATCCTGTAGGATCTCACCTGAACTCTGTTTCTGGCCTGAATCCTGTAGGCTCTCACCTGAATCCTGTCGGTTTCTCCTCTCCACTGTCCCTCTCCCTTGTTCTTTCTCCTTTTCTGTCCTCTGTCCAGCCAAACACCTCAACGGGTACCTGGCCATGACCAGCAGGGCCCATCGCTCTCGCCCCACAGGGGAGATCGTGGTCAACATGGAACCCGAGGTCCCCATCAAGAAGATGGACACGATGGTGAAGCTGGAGGCTGTGAGTATCCGTGTGGCAACACCTCTTTCCTCACGGAATTCCCGATTTCTGAGGGATTTCAGCCTGAACTGGGTAGGCAGCGTGTCCCAGGGGTGTTGGGCTGTGTCACTACGAGTGTGCCTGTGCCTGTTTTTTTGTGGCCAAAATGGGAATTTCAACTCCTTCTCCCACCCTCGAGCTTCCTCCACAAAAACAGATTCCTGCCAAGGTGCTCCCAGGGCTGGAGCCAGGCTGGGAGAGCTGGGGGTGCTCACCTGGACAGAAGGATCCAGGGAGAGCTCAGAGCCCCTGCCAAGGCCTGAAGGGGCTCCAGGAGAGCTGCAGAGGGACTGGGGACAGGGACTGCAGGGACAGGAGCCAGGGAAAGACTTCCCACTGGGAAAGAGGAGCTTGGGGTGGGATCTTGGCAAGGAATTCCTGGCTGGGAGAGAATTCCAGCTGGGGACAGGCTGGGCTGGAATTCCCAGAGCAGCTGTGGCTGCCCCTGGATCCCTGGCAGTTCCCAAGGCCAGGCTGGACATTGGGACAGTGGGAGGTGTCCCTGCCATGGCAGGGGGGGATGAGATGAGCTTTAGGGGTGGGATGAGATGAGCTTTAAGGGTGGGATGAGTTTTCGTGTCCCTTCCCACCCAAACCATCCTGGACTGATGACTTGCACTCAGCCGAGGGTGTGTCCTTAACCTGCTCTCCCTCTCCCTGTTCCCTTTTATCCCGGGCGCAGAATTCCGATGCGGTGGTGAAGGTGGATGTGGTAAGTGACGGATCTTCTCTGCATCCCTGCTCCCAAACCTCTGCTCCCTCTCCCAGCCTTTCCATGGCACTTCCAACAGACCAGGCGCCCTCCCCAGCTCTGCCCCACGACAGAGGCACAGCGGCGCTGTCCCCTCAGGGGATGTGGCCTCGTTCCTGCAGTTTGGGGAGCTCTTTTGGGCCAGGACTTCTCATCCCAGCCGTCCCAGGAGCAGTCAGGCAGGCAGTGCCCTGTGGGAGGGATGTGTGAGGTATTCCCACCACAACCAGCTGGGAAAGGTTTCCTCGCTCCTCCAAGTGAACCCAGGGGGATTGGCTGGGGCACAGTTTGACTCCTGCCGTGGGAGATTCCGGAGATGTCGCCTGGGAAATGCACCGGTAAATAGGATGATGGAAAATGTGGATTTGTCGTGGGACTTGTCCCATCTCTGGAAGTCTCCAAGGCCAGGTCGGATGGGGCTTGGGACAACCTGGAACAGCGGAAGGTGTCAGAACTGGACCTGGATGAGCTTTAAGGTCCCTTCCCACCCAAACCGTTCCATGGTTCTGGCACTGTCTCCGCAGCCTTGGCCGCCCTTGGCTGTTCTGTGCCTCAGTGTCCGTGGCTGTGAAAGGGGGAAAGTTCACGAGGGCCCCGGGCCTGGGGGTTCTCCCCCCTCAGGTGCCTCACCCCCCCAGCTTTGCCCTTCCAGAAATGATCCCCTTCCACCTGATCCCTCCCCTTCCCTCTCTGTGCTTCCCTTGTCCCTTCAGACCGAGGAAGAGAAGGAGAAAAAGAAGAAGAAGAAGAAAGGAGGAGGAGGAGGAGGAGGAGGTGGGGAGGAAGTGGAGGAGGAGGAGCCTGACGAGAGCATGTTGGACTGGTGGTCCAAGTACTTCGCCTCCATCGAGACGATGAAGGAGGTGGGTGTCTTGGTTTAGAAAGGCCGGTATCTGCCAGGGAAACTGGGGTTCCCCTTAGAATAGAGAATGCAAACCCCTCACCCCCCGCCAAACTATAATTTTGCAATTAAGGGCTCTCAGGCGAAGATTTGGGGATAGGAATAACAGTTCTTTACTAGGAAGATCAATAATACAAATGTGGTAGAAAAAAACCCAAAACCACCCCACCGAACCAGCAAACAAACAAACAACAATTTTGGAAAGCCCTGACAAGGTCAGAGCTACAGCCTGATGCCCTGATGGTCAGGGTGTTGGAAGCAGCCCAAAGGTGAGTCCTCCTGGAATGGCAGATGTGGTTCTGTTGAGGTAGAGATGGTCCTGTGGCCAAAAAGGGTCCAGAGGTGGTGAGAAGGGTCCGCTGATGGTGAGAAGGGTCCAGAGGTGGTGAGAAGGGTCCAGTGATGGTGAGAAGGGTCCAGCCTTCCTCCAGTAATCGGATGAAGCAAGAAGGGCGTCCTGGTCCCGAGTCCCAGTTTTATCCAGGTAGGAATGGTTGGCTCCTCCTACTGGGTGGAGCATCTCACAATAGGTATGATGGAATGTGGGTATGTGTTAGGAAGGGGAAACAGCTTGGGGAGTCGTCATGGCCCATTATGGAGAAAGATAAGAACAATGCCCTACCTGATATTAACCCTTGGGCCATTATCAAAAGGCACCCGCCCCCAACTGTTTTTCAGCCGATGAAAATGGAATATACTCTATAACCCAGGACAGTGGGTGAGGAGCAGCTGTGAGGGGCATCCAGGAGAGATTATTCCCTCCCTGTGAGGTCTCCCCGAATTCCAGCTCCTTCCAAAGCCTTGGGGCTGTGCTTCATCCCGTGACTGTTACGGAATCCCAAAATTGCTCAGGCTGGAAAAGCCCTCAGAGCCCATCGAGTCCAACCATTCCCTGTCACTCCCAAGACCACCACTGACCGTGTCCCCAAGTGCCACATCCACGTGGCTTCAAATCCCTCCAGGGATGGGGAATCCACCACTGCCTTGGGCAGCTTTTCTAGGGAAACATTGTTCCTAATATCCAGTGGCTTCCTTCCTCCCCCAGCAACTCCGGCAGCAGGAGGCGGCGGCGGCAGAAGCGGAGGAGAAGGAAGAGATGGAGGTCGGAGAGGGTAAGGCTGGGAGTGACAGAGGGAGCGTGGCAGGGAAAGGTGGGGTCAGGATTCCAGGATTGGTGCTCGGACATCCCTTTGGGAATCTGCCGCAGCTCTCCGGCCAAACCGGACACTCCCAGTGTGTTCTGTTTTTCCCAAAAAAGTCAATTTTTTGGGTGTTTTTCCCTGCATGTTGAACTCCTTGTCTGCTGTCCTAATGCGGGCAGTGAAGACAAACACACGGTTTAGGGCAAGTTCTCTCACCCAATTTATCAATTTATATGAATTTATATATTATACATTACTTTTCATTTATTATCATTTTGTAAAACGATTCCCTAAATGTGTTTTTCTCCAAAGGAAGTTGAGTCCGTAGGTCAGGTGGGCTTCTGACCTCGCCAAAATTTGGGGGAGACTAATTTTGTCCCAAAAACGATGCCAGCCAAGAGTCCTGGGACTCGTCAGCCAAGGGTGACTTTGTCCACCTGGCCATGCCACCAGCAGGGCTGGGAGGGACATCCCTGAGGAATTCCATCCTTGCTCTCCATATGCTCCATGTCCCCATGACCAGGGATTGTTGTCGTGCCCAGGTGGTGCAAAATCCTTCAGCTGAGTAAAATTCCGAGCCTGGATTCTTTTGGAAGAAATATCTTTATATCCCGGGGGAAGTGAGGTCTGGCTGAGCTTGGGGACAGCTCTGAGCAGGTTCTCCTGGGCTTGCACTGGTGTCCTCCGTGGTTTTCTTTCTGTGTCTTTAGAATGATCCATTTCCCTTGGCCCTCCCACTCCTTCCCCCTTTCCTCATCCACGTGAAGTTTTTCCATCTGTGTTTCCATCTGTGAAGTTTTTCCAGTGTGTTCCCATCCCTGGAGAGCGTCTGGCCCTCATGAAAGCTGGCAGAGGCACCAAGGGACAGGGATTGCAGAGGAGGAGAGGAGTTTCCTCCGAATCCACCTTTTCCGGCAGGAATGGATTTGCAGGGAATTCCTAAAGCCTGACAGAAGGCTCACACAGTATGGATTTGTGTGCAAACTCTGAGATAAGAAATGGCTGATTTAGAGAGGCCATGGGATAGGACAGGAATTGCTGAGAGAGAAATGGAACTGGAAACAAGTTTCAGATGATGGCCTTGCACACAGACCAGATATTTTTGAGAAATAGAAATATAAAAGATGTATTGTAGCAAGACCCATGTGGGGTATTTTTACATTATTGGCTTAGAAGCATTATGGCAGCATTGTGTGGCAAAAGCTGATAGGCCAAAACCCATTTATAATGGATTGTAATTTGGAAATATTTCGGCTTCTGATTGTGATGGTGTGAATTGTAACACCTGCCCCATCTCACCCCTTCTCATGAGACTGAAAATGGAATAAAATCTTTTTAAACTTCTCTCAGGAGCCCCATCTCCGGGCCAGGGAAAGGGTTTGTCTGACACCTTCCCAGCTCTCCATGGCTGGTGGTTGCTCCAGATGAGACTCTGGTGACCTGTGGCTGCAGCTGGTCCTGGGCAATCCGAGGGCAGCAGCGTCCAGCACTGTCCCCTCCATATTCCCAGGCTGGGGTTCCACTCCCCAGGCTCCACAGAGCAGGAAAAGTCTCTGGTAGGAGGAAGAAAAGGAGCTGCCGTGGGCAGGACCAGGTTTTCTCACCCCTCCCCAAGTGCTCTGTCCATGTTTTGTAGTCCTCCAAGCGATTCCTGCTCGGGCCAGCACTGGAATTCCCTGCACGGAGCTCCTGGAGACGCTGTGATCCAGAGCCAAGGGAAGACAGGGCAGGGCTGGGATGGGACTTGCAGGCAGTGGCAGCTGGCAGCTTTCATCCTCCTCTTCTTTGAAGGACCTTGTCCCAGCCCTGGCACATCTCCCCCACCTCTCCTCACCCTCATTTCCATTCCCTCCCTCCCTCCCTTCCTCCTTTCCGTCTCCTCCCTCCGCGCCGCTCCCCCCCGGACTCAGAGTGATGCCAAACTTGGTGACTTTCCCATGAAAGGCTCCAAGGCTCCGGTGAAGAACAAGGACAAGTCCAAGGCACCCAAGGATGACAAGAAGAAGAAGCAGCAGCCTGTCCCTGAGCTCCCCGAGAAGAAGAACAAGCAGAAGATCGATGAACTCAAGGTACCGGGGTGGGGGTGATTCCATGGAAGTACCAAATCGTAGGGATGATGTGCCTTGGGATATCTCTCCTAGGGATGCTGTCCTAACGTGGGCAGTGGAGACAAATGCAAAATTTAGGGCGAGTTCTCTCGCCTAATCTATCAATTTATATTATTTTATATATTACATATTATTAACATTTTATAAAATGATGTCCCAAATGTGTTTTTCTCTGAAGGAAGCCGGGTCTGCAGGTCAGGTGATCTTGGGACAAGGCTTCCCAGCCTCTCTCCATGGCTGGAAGGAGCCCGAGGTCACGAGAAAAGGAGCGGTCCTGGGATAGGCTCATCCCTGGGGCAGCTTGGAGCTGTTCCAGCTTGAAGGGAGAGTTTTCCTGCCTGAACATGGCTGGCCCAGCCAGGACTCAGGACAGGGGTGGGCTCTGGTTTAGTGATCCCAAGGATTTCTCAGGATTTGTGTCGCCTGCAGTTCCGGAGTTCAGATGGGGTTAAGAGCTGGATCCTGCACAGAGGGGGAACAATGGCCCCACCCATCATTCCAAGATTCCCTTTTTCCAACCCAGCAATGCTGGAGAGATCCTTCTCCTTCCTAGAAAAATTAAGCACTGGGAGGTGAGGTGTCTCCATTCACAGAATCCCAGGATCCCCGAGGCTGGAAAAGCCCTCCCAGCCCATCGAGTCCAACCTGTGCCACAATCCCCACCTTGTCCCCAGCCCAGGGCACTCAGTGCCACCTCCAGGAATTCCTGGGACACCTCCAGGGATGGGCCCTCCAACCTTCCTGGGCAGCCCCTGCCAAGGCCTGACCACCCTTTCCATGGGGAAATTATTCCCAGTATCCAATCTGAACCTCCCTGGCACAGCTTGAGGCTGTTTCCTCTTGTCCTGTCCCTGTTCCTTCTGAGCTGATTGAGTGCTCACCACATCTTTTTCTCACCTTTGTTTTTATCCCAAAATCACCCCCTTTAACCTCCTGTCACCTCAGGTCTTCAACAAAGAGCTGGAAGCGGAGTTTGACAACTTTGAGGATTGGCTGCACACCTTCAACCTGCTCCGGGGGAAGATTGGGGACAACGACGACAACGCCACGGAGGAGGAGCGGATAGTGGGGAGGTTCAAAGTGAGTGGTTGGGAATGCTGGCCGGGACTTTGGGGAGAGTGTTTTGGGATGGTTTTGGTTCCCCGGAGGGCCTGGGCAGCAGGACTCAGCCGGGCCGTGCCCTCCCTTGCTCCAGGGCTCCATGTGCGTCTACAAAGTGCCACTCCCCGATGACGTCACCAAGGAGGCGGGATATGACCCCACCTTAGGGATGTTCCAGGGGATCCCCAGCAACGACCCCATCAACGTGCTGGTCCGAGTCTACGTCGTGCGGGTGAGTGGGAATTTGGGGTGGGACAGGTGGGATCTGGCACTCCCTTCCACCTGGAGCTGGTCCTGGCACCAGAGCAATGGTGGGATCCAGCTCCGGCACATCAGGACCCGGGATTGCCTTGGTTTGGGAAGACAGGTGTCTGCAGGGAGAGCCAGAGCTTCCCCTGGAATGGAGACTATAAACCCCTCTCTCTGAATTATTATAATTTTGAAATTAAGAGGCTTTCAGGCAAAGATTTGGGAATAGGAATAACAGTTCTTTACTAAGGTATATCAAAAATGAAATTGTAGCAGCACAAAAAAGAAAAAAAGCAAACAAACAAAAAAAAGAAAACCCTGTCAGAGTCAGAGCACTCCTGAGCCCCTGTTGCTCAGGGTGTTGGTGTCAGTCCAGCCCAGCCCTCCTGCAGTGCCAGGTGTGGTTCTGTGGGAGCAGAGATGATCCTGGAGAAGGGTCCAGTGGTGCTGGGATGGGTCTGGGCTCCCTCTGGGAATCCAGTGCAGACAGGCTGTGCTGCTGTTCCCAATCCCAGCTTTGATCCAGGTGGGAATGCTGGGCTCCTCCCCCTGGGTGGAGCCTCTCCCCGTGGGATGATGGAATTGTCTGAGCCCTGCAGGGAGCCTGGATGGCCCATGGACAGCAGATCTGCCCTGCAGGGAGGACGGGTCCTGGAAGGGACAAGAACACTGCCCCAGCTGGTTTAACAGCTGGCAGTAGAACACACACTGAACATGATATCACTTAAATTTCACAAAACTTAAACTTAATCGGGGCAGGGATTTGGACAAGGCAGGGATACTCCCAGTTCAATCCAAGACACCCTGTAGGGACAGGGATTTACCAAGGCAGGAATACTCCCAGTTCAATCCAAGACACCCTGCTGGGACAGGGATTTACCAAGGCAGGAATACTCCCAGTTCAATCCAAGACACCCTGTTGGGACAGGGATTTAGACAAGGCAGGGATATTCCCAGTTCAATCCAAGACACCCTGTTGGGACAGGGATTTAGACGAGGCAGGAATACTCCCAGTTCAATCCAAGACACCCTGCTGGGGCAGGGATTTAGACGAGGCAGGAATATTCCCAGTTCAATCCAAGACACCGTTTCATGCCCCTTTCAATCCCAGACACTCTGTTTAGGGACTGAAGTGGCCGGGTGTTCTCAGGGATGGAGAATGGGCCCATCCCTGAATCCTTGGCTGCTGGGGACTGCACTGACCCGTCCCATCTGCTCCCTCCAGGCCACGGATCTCCACCCGGCCGACATCAACGGGAAAGCCGATCCCTACATCGCCATCAAGCTGGGCAAGACGGACATCAAGGACAAGGAGAACTACATCTCCAAGCAGCTGAACCCTGTCTTTGGGAAGTGAGTCTGTGCCCGGGAATGCCAAGCTGAGCCTGAGCTTGCCAGGAACTCGCCTCAGCAACTGAGGTGTCCCATGGCTTCTCCCTGAGACGGAATGATGGGATTTATCCCTGTAGTGGTTTGAGGGCTCACTGGAATTATTTACTTTTTTTCTGCTGTGAGATAGGGTTACGAGAAAAACAAATCAGGCTCAAAATTTAAAAGGGTGTGAAGACAGGTTTATTAGCAAAACTGCAAGAGAGAAAAAAATTAATAAGAATCAGAATAAAACCTTCAAAACACTTCCCCTCACCTACAACTTTCCCTTCCCTTCTCACGGACAACGTATGGAGACAAAACTTGGAACCCGTGGTCAGGAAAGCCATGCTGGGCCGGGGGGGATTTAAAATCCCACCGAGGTCATCAACAAGACCACAGCAATGTCTCCACTGACCAGCAAGAAGGAAACACAAGCTTTCCTAGGTGCCAGAGGCTTTTGGGGAATGCACATTCCTGAGTCCAGCCAGACTCTGAGTCCTCTCGACCTGGTCAGCCACAGGAAGAACTTCCTGGCATTTTCCCCAGTTTTTAACCTGTGTTCTCACAGAGCTGCGTCACCTTTCCAGTGGCTTCACCAGATGTCAATATTCAGACCCAGCCGCTGATTGGTTTTGCTATAACTTCCTTGGAAAAATCACTTCAGAACCAGCACATTCCCACGGTGTGGATGTCCTTCCAGGGTGTCCTTTGCCACCGTGGGGTCAGCATAGCAGGGGGCGTTCAGGAGATGAGCCTGAAATTCATCTGATCAAGGTGAAACACCCTCTTGGGAATCAGTAGGCCTAAATTGGAGAGAGAATAAGACACGAACTGAGTTTCAGGGCTGTTGGGACAATCCAGGTCAAGGATTGGGCTGTTGGGACATCCAGGTCAAGGATTTTCCCTCCCGTCAAGGGGTGGTGGTTGAGTTAATCCTCACCTCAGAGGTCCTGTAGGGATGGATGCAAATTGAACACGTCCGTGGATTGAACCGGACACACCTGCCCCACGGGTCTGTCCCGAGTGGCAGCCAGACCCTGCAGCAGCTTTCCTCTGGTTACAAATGCATATCATAAAGTCGGCTTTTCGCTAATATTAACATAAATGCTATATGTATAACGTCAAAATAACTTCGCTTTTATTTCTGCTATTAACAAAACTAAGGCGTAGTTTAATCAGCTACAGCAGCTACCAGTAGTAGCTGATATAGTTATGCATAAATTGTTTGTTTAGTTGGAGTAACATGCAGTAAACATATGATAAAGACCCTGATACTAATATGCCAATTATCAGCTGCTAATATGCCAATTATCAGCTACTAATATGCCAATTATCAGCATTTACCGTCTGAAAAATATAAGGCCCAAGGCCCGAAGTGGAAATAATAAAAAGAGAGAACTGAAGCCACAGCCAGGAAATGTGCACACTCCAAAAAGGCAGACCCAAGGAGCAGCCACTAAACAGTTCCTAGAGTATGGAAATCAGTTTATAGAAAAGTGTGAATATGCACAATAGTTCATGAACATGCAACAGGCTGATGTAATGACAAAGGTAATTAAGAAATGTGTCCGAAGATAATAGGTGTGCCCTTGGCTGAATGACAAGCACCAGCCTTTAACCCTTTGCTTTTTCTCTGCCTCCTGCTGTCTTTGTATTAAACTTTTTAAATTTCACCCGGAAAGCCAACCTCGTTTTCCACACTCTGCTTCCCCCAATCCCAGATCCTTCGACATCGAGGCCACCTTCCCCATGGAGTCCATGCTGACCGTGGCCGTGTACGACTGGGACTTGGTGGGCACCGACGACCTCATCGGGGAGACCAAGATCGACCTGGAGAATCGCTTCTACAGCAAGCACCGGGCCACCTGCGGGGTGTCCCAGACCTACTCCATGTATGGGAAAACCCTTCCCTGCCCCACCTCCCGCCTGGACCCTCCTCTGCACCACCTCCCACCCATGGCTCCCACGGGAATCGCCCCCTTCCACTGCCTGCTGCCCCTGGAATTTGTTTTGGGAAAAACCTCATTCCCACGGGAATCGCCCCCTTCCACTGCTGCTGCCCCTGGAATGATTTGTTTTGGGAAAAAACTCATTCCCACAGGAATCTCCCCCTTCCACTGCCTGCCGCCCCTGGAATTCGTTTTGGGAAAAAACTCATTCCCACGGGAATCTCCCCCTTTCACTGCCTGCTGACCCTGGAATTCATTTTGGGAAAAAACTCATTCCCATGGGAATCTCCCCCTTTCACTGCCTGCTGCCCCTGGAATTTGTTTTGGGAAAAACCTCATTCCCATGGGAATCTCCCCCTTTCACTGCCTGCTGACGCTGGAATGATTCGTTTTGGGAAAAGCCTCGTGCTGTCCAATCCCGCCAGGGGCAGGGATAAATGGAGGAGTCTGTGCTACCCCCTGGTTTTGTGACCGGCTTTAGGGAGCTCTGGAATGGGCTGTCAGGAGCCCAGGGCAGCAGGGAGGGACTGGGGGGACTGGTGGGACTGGGCAGAGGGGTGAGGTCAGGGCTGAAATAGGAGCAGAGCAAACGGGGTGATGCTGAGCATCAGGAATGGGATGCACTGGGAATTCCAGTGGGGTGGAAGGTGTTTGCAAAAAGGGCACAGAGGGACCAGGTCTGCTCCGAAGTTTCACCTTTGCTGCCTCAAACTCCTTCCCTGGGAATTCTGGGCGCTCCATGGTGCAGTGGGGGTTTTTTGCTGGCAAAAGGGAGGAAAAATTTCTTTCTCCTCCCAACCTCTTTTGGCTGATCTTGCCCTCCTGTTCCCAGCCACGGGTACAACACCTGGCGCGACCCCATGAAGCCCTCCCAAATCCTGTCCAAGCTGTGCAAAGAGGGAAAAGTGGATGGGCCGCACTTCGGGCCGGGGGGAAGAGTGAAAGTTGCCAACAGGGTCTTCACCGGCCCCACGGAGATCGAGGATGAAAACGGTATGGCCCTGTGAGATCTTCCCGTGGCATGGAGGCTCTGGAGGGGAGTGGGGGTCTGGGGGGGGGTTACCTCATCATCCAGGGTTGGAATCTCAGAGCAGTTTGAATCATGGAGCGGTTTGAAATGGATTCCTCTTGGAATCCCTGAAGGACATCCATGGACACCCAAAGCCGCCTCTGGAAATGTCCTCGTAGCAGTACGTGTCCAAAGAGACACCTCGCAGCTTTTCCAGCATTTAGGAAATTGTTATCCACGGGAATGCATTCCCAAGCCGTGGGAGATGAGGATTGTGTGCCCAAGGAAGAGGGAGACAGGCCAGAAGGAAAACACGGCCGGCAGACACGGGGCTGGTTCACACAGGGAAAACTGAACGGGGACCTGGACCTCCCACAGGGGTTGGAGAGAGGCAAGAGGAGCCAGGAGGTGCCAGCTGAGGGACAAGGCGTTCCCAAGGGATGGAGAGGATGAGGCAGTGTGATCGCTGGGGCTGGGATGTCCCAGCTTCAGGGACAGAAAGATGAGGCCACACCAGCAGCAGTTCAAGGGAACTCGTTATTACAAAAATCTGACTCCGTTTATATACATTTGTACAAAGGTCCAGAGATTGGCTACACAGGCCGCCACCTCTCCAACCTGGATGGTGGACATCACCACCAATCACATCTCTCCTCCCAGAGGAGAAACACGCAAACATTCTAAAAACACGCATTGTTTACATGGAGCTGCGTGAGAACCTGCAGCACGAAGACAGAAGGCGGAAAATTCAGGGCGACGAGGCAGTTCCGCACCCTGGAGCGCGGGTGGAGGCCCCGGGTGCTTTGCTGTCCCGGTCCCCCAAGCTCCCCTTTGTCCCCCAGGGCAGAAGAAGCCGACGGACGAGCACCTGGCGCTGGCGGTGCTGCGGCACTGGGAGGACATTCCGCGGGCCGGCTGCCGCCTGGTCCCCGAGCACGTGGAGACGCGGCCGCTGCTCAACCCCGACAAGCCGGGCATCGAGCAGGTCTCACATTCCAAAGGGAATGGGGCAGCCCGCGGGGGGCCCAGGCAGCCCACCCGGGCATCGAGCAGGTCTCACATTCCAGAGGGAATGGGGCAGCCCGCGGGGGGCCCAGGCAGCCCACCCGGGCATCGAGCAGGTCTCACATCCCAGTGGGAATGGGGGCAGCCCATGGGGGGCCCAGGCAGCCCACCCGGGCATCGAGCAGGTCTCACATTCCAGAGGGAATGGGGGCAGCCCACGGGGGGCCCAGGCAGCCCCAACCCACCTCGGGGTGGGCAGGTCACGCCGGGAGGACGGCAGAGAACAATCCCTGGTGCCTCCCTGTGATCGCTGGGGCTGGGAATGCCCCAGTTTCAGGGACAGAAAGATGAAGTCACATCAGCAGCAGTTCAAGGGAACTGAGTCTTTATTCAAAAATCTGACTTTATTTATATGCATTTGTACAGAGGTCAAGAGGTTGGCTACACGGGTCGCCACCTCTCCAACCTGGATGGTGACATCACCATCAATCATCTCTTCTCTCAGAGGAGAAATACGTAAACATTCTAAAAATACACTTTGTTTACATGGAGCTGCATGAGAATCTGCAGCACGAAGACAGAAGGCGGAAAAATCAGGGTGACACCTCCTGATCCATCCT
This sequence comes from Cyanoderma ruficeps, assembly GCA_008694505.1. Taxonomy (NCBI): domain Eukaryota; kingdom Metazoa; phylum Chordata; class Aves; order Passeriformes; family Timaliidae; genus Cyanoderma; species Cyanoderma ruficeps. The sequence goes on from VZDJ01000451.1 coordinate 153,194, forward strand.
CATCCATTTCACACCCCACAGCCCCTCCCGATTCCCCACGTCTGGGCACCTGGGAGCAAAGTTCCCAACAGATTCCCAAGAAGAAGGGACTGGGAACCCCCAGGCTGCTGCTCACAAAAGGCAGTGCTGGGGATTCCCTGGAGACCCCAAAGCTCCTGGAGTCCTGAGGAGGACTCTGAGCCCTTTTTGGGAGGGTGGAGGTCACAGCCCTGTTGGGTAAAGCGGGGAGAGCAGGAACAGAGTTGGGCTCTGGTTGTTTTGCAAACCCAATTTTGGTCAGAAATCTCCCACAATCCAAGCCTGGTCTGACCCACTGAGCCTTTGGCAAGTTCCTTGCAGTGGTTGGGAGCAGAGGAGGGAAAGCTCCCCTTGGTGCTTGGCTCACCCTGGTGAGGCTGATCCGAGCTCACAGGGAGATCATGGAATCAGGGGTGGGAAGGGCCCTAAAACCCACCCAAGGGTCCTAAACCCCCTCCATGAGACACTTCTGCAGGGGTGGAGAAGGATCCGTGGTGTGTGAGAAGCTTGTCCCACCCCACACCTGGCACGGCCGGAGCGATGGCTGTGGGAAGAGGGGGACACTGGTGGGGAGGGGACAGGAGGGACAAGGGGAGCTGACTCTGCCTCTCCCACCCTGCAGGGCCGCCTGGAGATGTGGGTGGACATGTTCCCCATGGATATGCCAGCACCCGGCCCCGCCATCGACATTTCTCCCAGGAAACCAAAGAAGTAAGGAACAGCCCGGCCGACCAATCCCAGGGAAAACAGGAGGTTGGGAATGGAGCCTGGCTTCTCCCATCTCCTGCTGCTGCTCCATGGCCAGCCCAGCCCTCTGCTTGGGTTCCTCAGCCCTGCTGGCATCCCCAGAGATCCCAACACTGGAGGCAGTTCCAGAGCTGCTCCTCAGGGTGGTATCCCACGTCCTCCATCCCCTGCAGCTCCCGATCTTTCCTGCCTGTGTGAATTGGGAAATTCCATCATTCCCAGGCCTTGGTGCGGGGCCAGGGCAGAGCAGAGCGCCCAGCCCTGAGCCTCTCCTGGGCAGGGACAGAGTTATCCCAGGGCAGTTTGGATGGGGCTTTTCCAGAGGGAGATGGATAGGAGGATGGGTAGTGGAGGATACTGGGAGAACAAATCATTCCGAGCAGGAAAGAGCAGGCACAGACAGGGCACAGAGGGGGAAGAAGGACATTTCTTCCCTCAACATCCCTTCTAGTCCTTTCTCACCCTGCTGGCCTTGGTCTCTGGGCCCCTTTTCCTACCCCCAGGGCTGGAATGCAGGGATGGCACTGGGAATTCTGATGGGAGCATCCCTGCGCATCCCAGTGCATCCCGATGCCTCGGGTGGAGAAAACACCCCTGGATCCCACTGGGAGAGGCTCAGGACGGGACAGGCAGGAGGGGCTGGAAAAGGTGAAGGAATCCATGGATGGGCTCAGCCAGGGCACTGCCGGAGGGAGATCCCACAGGAGGGGGATTAAGGAAGGTGTAAATCCCCTTCCCTCACCTGGAGAATCCCTGACACTTCCAGTGAGGTGCTGTGGCTGTGGCCACGTGTCCTGAGCCTCCCTCCAGCCTCCCCTCGCTGCAGGAGCTGGAATTCTGCTCTTCCTCCACCCACCCCACAGGCCACCTCCTCTGTCACCAAAATTCCCAGCAAAGCATAAGTGATGGGAAGCTCCCCAGGCTGCTGCACAGTGCTGGGAATTCCCTGGAGACCCCGAACCTCCTGGAGTCCTGAGGAGGACTCTGAGCCCTTTTTGGGGGGGTGGAGGTCACAGCCCTGTTGGGTAAAGCGGGGAGAGCAGGAACAGAGTTGGGCTCTGGTTGTTTTGCAAACCCAATTTTGGTCACAAATCTCCCACAATCCAAGCCTGGGCTGACCCACTGAGCCTTTGGCAAGTTCCTTGCAGAGGTTGGGAGCAGAGGAGGGAAAGCTCCCCTTGGTGCTTGGCTCACCCTGGTGAGGCTGATCCGAGCTCACAGAGAGATCATGGAATCATGGAATGGTTTGGGTGGGAAGAGACCTCAAACCTCATCTTGCTCGACCCCCTGCCATGGGCAGGGACATCTTCCACTATCCCAGGGTGCTCCAAGCCCCATCCAAGCCTTGGACACTCCCAGGAATGCAGGAGCAGTCACAGCTTCTCTGGGAATTCCAACCCAGCCCCTCCCCACTCTCCCAGCCAAGAATTCCTTCCTAATATCCCATCCATCCCTGCCCTCCGGTAGTGGGAAGCCATTCCCTGTGTCCTGTCCCTCCATGCCTTGTCCCCAGTCCCTCTCCAGCTCTCCTGGAGCCCCTTTAGGCCCTGGCAGGGCCTCTGAGCTCTCCCTGGATCTTTCCCTTCCCCACACGAACATTCCCAGCTCTCCCAGCCTGTCCCCACAGGCAGAGTCCCATCCCTGTAACCATCTCCATGGTCGAGATCCCCTCCTGATCCCTGGGATGGATCCCTGTGAGCAGTTCCCTGCTCCGGGCAGCTTGGCCCTGCTTCCTGCCAGCATCACCCCATCCCCTCCCAGCCCACTCCCTGTTCCCGTGGCTCACCTCCCTCTCCCCCCCCCGGGCAGGTACGAGCTCAGGGTGATCGTGTGGAACACCGACGAGGTCATCCTGGAGGACGACGACTACTTCACCGGAGAGAAGTCCAGTGACATTTTCGTCAGGGGGTGGGTACAGCCTGGAATTCCATCGGTGCATCTCCCGGGGTGGGCGCCAGTCCTGGCTGGGGCAGGAGCGGGAAGAGGGGCAGGACACGGGTGGTGCTGGGGAGGGACACAACGCTGCTGGTGTCCCGTGCCTCTCCCCTCTCCTTGGCTGCACATCCACTCAGAGCCCTGGAACGCCACGGAGGTGGGTTTGTGCCCTGGTTTGGAAAGACAGGTGTGTGCCAGGGAAAGCCGGAGCCTCCCTTGGAATGGAGAATGGAAACCCCCTCCCTCTGAATTATCATAGTTTTGCAATTAAGGGGCTTTCAGGCAAAGATGTGGAAATAGGAATAACAGTTCTTTAGTAGGAATATTACAAATGTAGTAGTACGAAAAAGCAAACAAACAAAAAAGAAAACCCTGACAGAGTCAGAGCACTCCTGACCCCCTGTTGGTCAGGGTGTTGGGAACAGTCCACATAAATCCTCCTGCAGTGCCAGGTGTGGTTCTGTGGGAGCAGAGATGATCCTGGAGAAGGGTCCAGTGGGGCTGGGATGGGTCTGGTCTCCCTCTGGGAATCCAGTGCAGACAGGCTGTGCTGCTGTTCTGAATCCCAGCTTTGATCCAGGTGGGAATGCTGGGCTCCTCCCCCTGGGTGGAGCCTCTCCCCATGGGATGATGGAATTGTCTCAGCCCTGCAGTGAGCCTGGATGGCCCATGGACAGCAGATCTCCCCTGCAGGGAGGACGGGTCCTGGAAGGGATAAAGNCTCGGCCGATGATTTCCTGGGTACGTGGAGGGTCCAGAGCATCCCAAAAACCCCTTGAGGTGCTGCTGGGTGGAGCAGGCGGGATGAGAGGGCAGGAAGGGTCTGCAGAGGGATTGGGGCAGGGCGGATCCGTGGGCCAGGGCCAAGTGTGAGGTCCTGAACTGGGGCCACAGCCACCCCACCGAGCGCTCCAGGCTGGGGCAGAGGGGCTGGGAAAGGCCCTGGGGGTGCTGTGCCAGCAGCTGGACAGGAGCCCTGGGGTGCCCAGGTGGGCCAGAGGCCACTGGCCCCTGGGCTGTGCCAGCTGTGGGGTGGCAGCAGGGCCAGGGCAGTGCCCGTCCCCTGTGCTGGCCCTGCTGGGACACCTCCAGTGCTGGGGGCAGCTCTGGGCCCCTCCTGACAGGAGAGACCTGCAGGGGCTGGAGAGTGTCCAGGGCAGGGAACGGGGCTGGCAAGGGAATGGAGCCCCAGGAGAGGCTGAGGGAGCTGGGAAAGGGGCTCAGCCTGGAGAAAAAGAGCCTCAGGCGGGACCTGGTGGCTCTGCACAACTCCCTGACAGGAGGGGACAGCCAGGGGGGGTTGGGCTCTGCTCCCAGGGAACAGGGACAGGACAAGGGGAAATGGCCTCAGGCTGGGCCAGGGCAGGCTCAGGGTGGGCAGCAGCAGGAATTTCCCCATGGAAAGGGTGCTCAGGCCTTGGGAGTGCCCAGGGAGGTTTGGAGTGCCCATCCCTGGAGGTGTCCCAGGAATTGCTGGAGGTGGCACTGAGTGCTCCGGGCTGGGGACAGGGTGGGGATCAGTCACAGGTTGGACCCGAGGGTCTCTGAGGTCTTTTCCAATGTTCATGTTTCCGTAATTCTGGAATCCCTTTCCTCCGCTGCTTCTGCAGCCAGGACACCCCATTTCTCCTCCCCAGAGCCGGCTCAAAGCTGCTCCCCAGGGCAGGAGATGCTGCCCCAGCCCATCTCCAGACCAGGAGTTGGCCTTTTTGTCATGTCCTCCCCTTTGTCCTGCCAGGGGCCATCGAGCTGGATCTGAACCGCTTCCCCCGGGGAGCCAAGACGTCCAAGCAGTGCAGCCTGGAGATGGTGACCAACGAGGCCGAGCTGCCCATGATCTCCATCTTCAAGCAGAAGCGGGTCAAGGGCTGGTGGCCGTTTGTGGCCAGGGACGAGAACGACGAGCTGGAGATCACCGTAAGGACGGGGAGAAGGGAGGGTTATCCCCCCTGGGACTGCACTCTTTGAGGACACCCTGCATCCCCCACATGGCTTTGTTCCCTCGGGACGCTTCTGGCCTGGGGGGTGGAGGTGGGAGCAGGTCCCAGGCCTCAGCACAGCTCTCTGCTCCCTGCAGGGCAAAGTCGAGGCCGAGCTGCACCTTCTGACAGCGGAGGAGGCTGAGAAATCCCCCGCTGGGCTGGCTCGGAATGAGCCGGATCCCCTGGAGAAACCCAAGTGAGTAGGAGAAGCCTCTCTGCAGCAGGGACCTGGGATTAGGGGCTTCTACTCCCACCTGGAGTGCTGCATCCAGCTACGAGCCCCAAAACAGGAAAGACAGGGGCCTGTTGGAAAGGGGCCAGAGGAGGCCACGGACACGTTCTGAGTCTGGAGCCCCTCGGCTCTGGAGCCAGGCTGGGAGAGCTGGGGGTGCTCCCTGGACAGGAGAAGGATCCAGGGAGAGCTCAGAGCCCCTGCCAGGGCCTGAAGGGGCTCCAGGAGAGCTGGAGAGGGGCTGGGGACAAGGCCTGGAGGGACAGGACACAGGGAATGGCTCCCAGTGCCAGAGGGCAGGGCTGGATGGGATGTTGGGCAGGAATTGTTCCCTGGCAGGGTGGGCAGGCCCTGGCACAGGGTGCCCAGAGCAGCTGTGGCTGCCCCTGGATCCCTGGCAGTGCCCAAGGCCAGGCTGGACACTGGGACAGTGGGAGGTGTCCCTGCCGTGGCAGGGGTGGAACAAGAGGAGCTTTAAGGTCCATGAATCCCTTTCCCAGGGTGATGGATTAACGCTGGGTGTTTGGTTCCCCTGCAGCCGCCCGGACACGTCGTTCATCTGGTTCCTGAACCCTCTCAAGTCCATCAAGTACCTCATCTGCACCCGCTACAAGTGGCTCATCATCAAGATCGTGCTGGCCCTGCTGCTCCTCATCATGGTGGCCCTGTTCCTCTACAGCATGCCGGGATACATGGTCAAGAAGCTGCTGGGGGCATGAAGGACGGGAGCCTCTCCCGTGTCCCCAGCCCCCTGCACAACCTTCCCAGCTCCATGTCCTTCTCCTCCCCGTGACCTCTGGGCAGCCCTGCGTTCCTCTCCTCCCTGCTGCTGCTGTTCCTGCTGCTGGGTCTCCTCTTTGCATTCCTTCTCTGTGCGTCCCTTTCACCCTTTAATCCAGGGAAATGGGGCAGGAACACGGCACAGACCCCCACGCTCTGCATCCCACGCCGGGGTGGGAGAGGTGCCCAGCTGGCTCCTTGTGGGAGTCTCCGAGGCCTCTGCCCATTGGGGTCGTGGCTGGTGCCTTCCTGGGAATCAGGGGAAGGGGAGGGGAGCTGGGGCTGCATCACTGGAGCTGTGGGAGGCTCCTCAGAGGGATGTCCAGAATCCAGGATGGAGCAGGGAGCTGGGATGGAGCAGCTGGGGACATGCCAGCCCCACCAGAGAGAGGGCACCTAGCATCCCCAGCGCCTGTCCCCACTGCCAGCACCATCCCTGTTCCACTCAGAGCTCTGGAGGTCACATCCCCTGGCACAGGGATCTGTCCCACCTCAGGAATGCTGGACATGGTGCCCCAGCAGGTCCTGCAGAGAGCCCTGGGGTGGGCCAGGGACTGACCCTGCCCTTCCCTCCCACGGCTCCGGCAGGGACTGGGACATGTCCCACAGCTCTAAAGTCTTCCCAAGATCACCCACCCAGAGGTGGCTGTGGCTGGACATCCCCAGGGCTCGCAGATCCTCTGGCACAGTGTGAGCTCCCGGTGTCCTCCTGGATTCTCCGTGTATTTTGTTTGGCTTGGTCATTCTTGTGGCTGGAGTCCTTCTGGCCCTCGGGAAGGGCTCTTTCCTCGGCTCTCCGTGATATCCAGCTGCTGCAGAGCCGCCTTCCTCAGCCCCCGGTGTGCAAGACCCCCACTGAAGAACTGAGCACATCTCAGAGGTGTTTTAATCGGGACATGACTATTCCAACTGGTCAATAAAAACCAGCTTTCATGTCCGGGTTCTCGTGGTCGTGGGTGTCGTGGTTTGACACTGGCCAAATGCCAGGCACCTGCAAAAGCTGTTCCTTCCCCCAAAAAAATTAGCAAAGGGTTGGTGAGCTAAGATGAGGATTGGGAGAAAAACACTCTAAGGGCAAAACAGATTCAAATTTAAAGGTATAAGTTGAATTTACTATGAACAGAGTCAGAGGAGGATAATGAGCAATAAAAGAAGCTTAAAAGACCCTTTTCCCCGCCCCAGCCCTTCCCTCTTTCCTGTGAATGACTAATGCACGGACTCAGGTCAGTGGGGATGCTGAGGTGTTTATTGTGAGAAACAAGCTGGTTTCACACACGTCTTCAAGACACAGAATTTCCCTGTAAGGTATTTCTTCACCTATCACACCTTGCCTTGTCAGCAGCAGACTTTAATGTCCCTACACGTGGGTGGTCACGTGCTGTTCACTTGTCTGGCAGGTTCCTCTCCAGGATGCCCTGACAGGCCACCCAGAACAGAGGCCAGACCGAGTTAAAGGAATAAAGTCGGGATTTATTAGAAAGGCCTTTAAAGGGCACACCTTGGGCAGCACAAGAGCCAGGCCAAGGCTCTACCCAAGATGGGCCCGGGGTCACGAGTTTTCATCCTTTTATACATTTTGGTTCATTTACACATTGGGGTTAATTGTCCAATAACAGCTTCAGGTTGTGAAGTCCCATCCTCAGAGTTTGCTTTCCTCAATCTGCTGTTGTTAATACTTTTTTACACTCAAGGCATCACTCAAGGCATCTGCCATGTCACGTTTCTTCCCCCCAGGGTCAGGCAGAGACAAACTTCTCTGTGCTGCCGTGGCATTCCGCAGGCGTGTCCCACCGCCTGTGGCCCAATTCCATCTTATCCCTCTCCACACGTTCCCACCAACAGCACAGGGAGACGGGGTGTGGGGGGTTTGGTCAGTTCATTACTCGAGATCTTATTCAGTTCCCTCAGGGAGAGGAGGCTTTTCTATTCCTCGGGGTCCTTCCCACAGTGTAGTGGTTTGAAAACAAACCAAGTGAGAGGCTCCAAGTCAGAAAATACAATTTAATAACAAGAAAGAGGAAAAAAAAAGTAGAATAAAAATAAATCAAATAATAC
>VZDJ01000452.1:0-79700 GCA_008694505.1 Cyanoderma ruficeps
GCTTTTATACCAGTCCCTACTGCCAGCCAGTCACAAATTCACAACTAGTGCAACTCACCACTGCTGCGTCTAAAAGTTGTTCTGATTTATAAAAAGCACTTACCACTTACATATTATTTTGAATAATGACTTCTTACTACTTATGATAACTGATAATGAATTTGATTAATCCTATAGCACTGAATCAAGACTGTTTTTGCAGTGATACTAGATTAGGTATTAATTTTTCAGATTAGCCAGCAGATCTTTGGAACCTTCAATCTGAAGATGAAATAAAGGGTGTTTGAGGTAACACCAAATGTCAGCTCTCACCCACCATCAGGTACGAGTTACCAGGAGGAAAGTTCTACCTATACAAGGCATTTTGTGAGCACTATCTTTTCCACTTCATTTTAAACTATCTAAGTGGTGGGGTTTTTTGCTTCCATTAACAGCACTGATTTATTGAGGGATTTTTTCCTTTCATTGTGTAAGAAGTCCCATGATCATTTTCAGTGTGAGATCAGTAGGGAGAAGTGACAGTAGTAAGTGTAGTGCCATCAATACCTATCAAAACCTATGCTGCTGTTTCTATATGCCACCACACAGAAGAGCAAATGGCCTTTTTATCCAGCTTAAAGTTGAACCAGGCTGCACATCTAAATATATTTTGCTTTTATTTCCTCAGGCTGTCAGCTTCAAAGGGTAAACCGAGACAAACAAAAAGGGACAAGCACTAGTGGTAGCCTGTTACATTACAAAATACATACCTCATACACAACACCTTGTAAAAGGAATGTCATCAATGCAAGAGATTATCAGCTAAATAGCATTGAAATTGCTAATTTTGCAGACATGGTTTTAATGAGGCTAGAAGAAAAACCCTTTCCTACTGGTGTAGTTGAAAACTATGAGCTGAGAAACAATTACTTAAACTGAAATGAGATTTGTTACATAAATCCAAATAAAACCATTGCTAAAGGGTTTCCACTACTTTACCCTCTGCTAGTTCTCTTACATCAGCCTTCTTATGGAGCTCTTATTATAGAACAATCATAATGTCAGGGAAATTATCAAATCTAAGGCCTTGGAAAATGTCCTTTTTTCTTAGATAGCACTGATTTTAATTTTAATTCTTGCATTTGCTCATGAACAATAATCCATTTGCTGAATGAGACCTTTCCTTGTCTTTTCAAATTCCAAAGAATTTTTGCTAATTATAGCATTCCCAGTGCAGAGATATGTGTTTGCACTCTCCAGGCTAGAAGTTCAGCCTGGAAGAGGGGGAAACAGGAAAAGAGAAGGGGGGCACAGAGGCTGTGTGAAAAAAAGAAAAAGATGAAAAATCGTCACAGTGTAGGGCCAAGCCAGCACTCCAGCAGAAGGCTCTGTGAGAAATACTTCTCCACAGTGTGAATGATGCACCCTGATGATAAAATAAAGCTCTCGGAGCCACACAAATTCCAAAAGCTTATGCTGACTGCCTTTGATCCAGACATCTGATAAAATTTTTTCCAAATAATTGAAAAATTTCACTTCAACGACTTATCGGCTTGGGGGATAAGGAATTGGCTGGGTGCTCACACACAAGGAGTTGTGGTCAGCCAAGTAGAGACCAGTTGAAAGTGGTGTTCCTCAGGGGGGGATATTTGAACTCTCACTGTTTAGCATTTCTGTTGTCCATGTGGACAGTGGGATGGAGGGCACCCTCAGCAGGTTTGCCAATACCATGCTCTGTGTGCAGTCTCTGGAGGGCAGGGAGACCATCCAGAGAGATACTGACAGCCTGGAGAGGCTCGGGAGAACCTCAGGGAGTTCAGCAGGGCCAAGAGCAAGGTCCTGCACCTGGACTGGGGCAATGGCCAGCACAAACACAGCCTGGGCTGAGAATGGACCCAGAACAGCCCTGAGGAGAAGGAATTGGGGGTGTTGGTTGACAGGAAGCTCAATAGGACCTGGCAATGTGCACTCACAGCCCAGAAAGCCAAATGTGCCCTGGGCTGCATCCAGAGCACCGTGGGCAGCAGGGCAAGGGAGGGGATCCTGCCCCTCTGCTCTGCTCTGATGAGATCCCACCTGGAGCTCTGCATCCAGCTCTGGGGCACCCAACAAAAACAGAATGTGAACCTGTTGGAGCAAGGCCACAATGATCAGGGAGCCAGAACACCTCTCCTATGGAGACAGGCTGAGAAAAATGGGCTTGTCTAGCCTGAAGAAGAGAAAACTCCAGGGAGATCTCATTGTGGCCTTCCAGTACCTAAAGGGGGCCTGAAAGCAGCTTTTTACAAGGGCATGCAGTGATAGGACAGGGGGGGATGGCTTTAAATAAAAGAAAGTAGATTTAGATTAGATATTAGGAAGAAACTCTTCATGTGGATGCAAAAAGACACTGGAAGAGAGCCCAGAGCAGCTGTGGCAAACCCATCCCTGGAAATGTTCAAGGCCAGGTTGGATGGGGCTCTGAGCAGCCTGTTTTAGTGAAAGGTATCCCTGCCCAAGGCGGAGACTTTGGAACAAGATGATGCTTAAGGTCATTTTCAACCCAGGCCATTTTATGTTTCCATGAAATGCAACCTGAACCGTTCCTTGTTTTTTTGAATATTATGATCAGAGAAGTGTTACCCCTTTTTACAGTATAAGATGAAAAAATATTAAATATTCTTGTCAATAAAAATAACATCTTAAAAGGCTGGTGTCAGTGATCTTTAGGCTGTTTTGTGATGTTTTAAGAAATCTTGTGAGAAAATGGGGAAATTATTGAACACTCATAAGGTCTACAGGGCAGAAGTTCCTCCTGCCTGCTTTGACAGGGGATTAGAATGCCAGGGCAATTAAAAAAAACTCCAGGACAGCAGAAGAGGATGTGTAAAACCATCCTCCCTGATAGAATACTGCCAGAGAAAAAAGATCAGCAACAGGGCTTTGAACTTTGATGAGGCTCAGACAAGGCAATTTCTATATATTGCTCTGTGTGTTAGGAAAGAGGCACTGAAAGTTGGTTCCAGGCAATACTGAACTAGAAAGTCAACCTAAAGAGAATAAAAAACAATTATCCACCTCCTGCTGTCACCTCACACATGTAAAGACACCTGGCATAGCCCTCCAACTCCTTCTAAGCTCAGAGAGTTTTGCACAAGCAGCATAAATATGTCATCCTTTTTTTGTGATGACAAATTGATGTTTAGCCAACTATCACTACCTAGCAGGCTTTTGCAGCAATCTTTTCAGAATTTCACCTTAATTTCAAGTGATTTCTCCCATTTATTGCATTCCTTTTGAGCTGCAAGTTAAGAAATTAGTAAAAAGAACATGTTATACCTAGGACAGACCTCTGACCTCATGTATGCAATTTTATTAGAATAACTAGAATAGTACTGGCTAGGATAGTTTGAATAATTCAATAATTAGAATTCAGTAGATGGAATGATTCACTAAACAGTTTAATAGTTAGAAGAACAATTCAATAATTCCACAGTAAGGATAATTAGAAAATTAAAGTAAATTTTACTTTCAGTACATGCAGCTATGCATGGTCAGGTCCGGGAGTGCACGTTATTTTGAAGCTCTTGATGTGATTGAGCAAAGCAAGAGCCTCAAACAGGAAAAGCAGCTGCTAAAACTCCTGCAGATCAATGGCATTTGTTCAAGGGATCCACTGCACTGATGGGGCCCTGCACTTTGATTTTCTGACACATGGCAGGTCCTTGCTGCATTGAAGAGGAAAAAAAGCAAAACACCAACAATAAAATCAAAAGAGAAAGGTATGAAAAAAGTAAAAGTACTCTTTTTGGATATAATTTATATTGATACTTCTAGCCATAGTTAGAAAAAAATAAATAGAATGGCACTAGCCCTAGGGAAAAGAAGAATTTTGTATATTAAAAAGTAAATTAATGATGCTACAACACCACAGGTGTTGTGGTAACTGTATCTCTTAGAAAAATAATTTTAATGTCCTGCACATTTCTGCTGTTACAAATGGACCTTATTTATAATGTTCTATGGATTCTAATTGCATCCCTCTAGCTCAGTGCTTTTCCTGGACTTAAAAATTACAATTTTTCTGTATCTTTCCTCAAGTGCAGCACAAGCCTAAAGCAAATGTACTGTTTCTATGGGCTCCTTCAGCATGTACAAGCACAACGCAGTAACTTCAACAGAAGCAAAAATCTTTTTGTCAAGTTCTGTGGGTGCCTTTACCACAGCCTCCTCAACGGTCTGAAGGAAGCAGTGCACCCATTCCACGGCCAAAGCTGAGTCTGACATTCCACTGTCTTTGCCCAAAAGTAATTTCCTGCTTTGTTTCATCCAAGCTGATTTTTGAGGGGCCAATTATCAATGTGGCGCTTCGAAAGAATAAAAATTATCTCCTACACATATAGCTGTTTTCTCCTTTTCTCCATTGTTTTTCTCTATTCTGATAAGAAAACTAATTAAAATAGCTGATTCCTTCAAAAAGAAGAGCTGGAAAGTTTTAAATACAATGAACTCTGCTAATTGCCAGCCGTGAAGTCAAAATCATTTTTGAAATGCGTTAAAAGAGCAAAATGGTTGATTTTTAGTTCTTAAACCAACATAAAGCAGCCATAGATGCAAGATGGTAAATCTGAATAGAACATCAGCATGGCCCTGATCCTATGCAATATTGTCCACTGAGCTAAAGAAAAACATCCCTTTCTTGAGAAGACAACATTTTCTGCTGTTTCATGTATAGCAACATAGTTCAAGAGCAACGTGCCAAGCAAAGATGGCATAATACAGAGTTTTGAACATAAAACCCAAGAAAAACAAAAATTTAGACACACAGGTCAATGCTCTGTGCCACACTTAATTTTTTTTAATATATATTGTGCAGAATGAATATTAAAATGCTGCTTAAGAAAAAAAAAGTTACTGAAAGGAAAATTTTCTTCCCACTCTCCAAAAATGTCAGGCAACCTGTTGTGGCCTGTGCACAGTCTGTAACACACCATCACTAATGACTGGTGAATGGTTCCATATTTTCACTAATTTTTTGCCAAGTATCAAAGAAATTACTGAACTGAAAAGAAAGAGATTAAACTAAAAATTAACTTCATCCATCACTCTTTATGAGCCATGAAAAAAAGTCTTCAGAGGGAATAAATCTTTGCAGGAGAGACTACTGCTGTTGAGAACTTTCTGTGCTTGAAAAGCGTGAATACCTTAAAGCTTGTCAGCTGTTCTGTTGACATTTTGCTCTTTTGATTAAATTTCCTATGCTGTTGTGTATAATATGAAATGGTGGCGAGTTGCTGTTGCATTTCAAAAATACCTTTGCTGTATAAACACTTCAGCAGTCTATTTAAATTCTTAGATATATTATTACTGGCCTGGAGCTCTTCAGAGAAGCAGTAATAGGCTTGAGAAACATGTTTATTAGCACTGCAAACATACAGCAGTAATTAGCAATTACAGCACTCTCCTCAGGCTCAAAATGTTCTAGGAGTCTCAAGGAAGATTTTTTTTTTCAAAGCACAAAGAGGAGTTCAATCTTTTTCTTATTTGTAAATGACACGACACATGAGATCAGAGTTAGATAAACGGGGGTGTTTTACAAACATGGACTAAAGGGATTTGCCAAGGCCACAGCTGAAATCACCAGGACAGTCGGGTCTGTTTTTAATTCAGTTTTCAGTTCCAGAGTCAAGAGTGATTTTAAAGAATAAATAAATTATTAAATAAATAAATAAACATTATTTTTTTCTTATCCTCTCGACCAGAAATCTCTATCCATGCAATTAAGCTAAGCATTCTTCTTGGGTTGGGTGATCCGTAAAGCTGACAGTCACAGCAGATATTCTGAAACCTGCACGCAGAAACTTTATTCTCGGTGAAAAGTCACAGATTTTTTGAACAACGGTGATTCTTGACAGAAAAGGCATCCTAAGGAATTATTTCCGTGGCTGTCAAAGCAGACAGAGCAGTTTCCTAAGAAAAACACAGCTAATCCTCCTTTCAGAAGAGCAATTCACACCTCATCCCCCTCACTTTGTCGGAGCTTCATTGGGATGTGTTCAGCAGAGTGAAATGGGCTGAATTCACAACTTCAGTGACTGCAGAGCCTGGCCTGTAACATTCTGTGCATCTCCAACTCTCACTGAGGTCGGGACCAGCCCAGATTCTTTCGAATTGCTGAGCATCTAGTGAGAGGAAGACTTTCACAGAATATCACCAGCCACAGTTTCGGCAGGACTGATACTGTCTGTGTGACACATCCATGGAAACACTAAAATTCAACTTTTCTCAACAGAAACATGAGAGGTAGAGGGTTTTGCACCCTTTTCAAACAAGAACTCCACCTTTTGTACACATTGTTAATGTCTTTTCCCTTGAACCCAAAGGAAAAGTTTACTATAAAGACAGATATTTGTTTAATAAGGCTACAAGATTAAACTTAATGATTTATCTAAAAACAGGTGCAGGCTTTTTGCACTTACCATCAAAAGAGAAGTGGGGAGATGTTCTTTAGCAGTAGGTTGTTTTGCACAAAGTTGTAAAATTAACTTTAGCCAAAGAAATTGAATTTTCTAACAGCATTTGGCTACAAGTGTCTCAATATACAAAGGCAGATTAAGAACATCTGCTTTTTTTTTTTTTTTTTTTTGGGNAGCACTGCTCCTGGGTTGTTTAAACCCAAAATTAATGACAAAACAGGTGCCCTTCCATGCCCCTGGCCTCTGCTCAGGGTTTCCCAGGCTAATATATCCTAGCAGCAGCCACAGGGTAAGTCCTCAGACTTTTTAAGGTGCTCAGGACTGTGGTGACACAACATAAATGCTTGACAAAGCTTGTCTGGGATTTTGCATAAACCTCAAGGAAACCATGACTTTACTGAGATAACAAATCTGGTTTTGTCAGTGCTGAAAAGAAACTCTGCTCCTGAATTACATCTCCTGGCAGAAAAATGCCCCAAAGCAAAACTACTGCTCACTTCACATCCAGACGGAAGAAATATATGGTTGTGGACAAAGGAATGGCTGTTGTAAACTGATGCGTGAGAAAAGCAGACTTGAAACTAAACTGTCTGAATAATCTAATTTTTATTCAATATTTTGAACCCACATCCTACAACTAGGTATCCCACATTCCACCAGGGCTTGCAGGTGACTGAGGTATGAGGGAAGTACTGTGCTAAAAAAATATATAAAAGTTTAAAAGATATATATATTCCTTTTTCACAAACTACAGTAGTAAATTACAGATATTTACAACGATTTTTCCTCCCACCTTCTTTTAGCAGTCAAGTTTGAATGGGGATGACAGACACATCTGAACAAAACCTCAGGAACGACAGAATCAGCACTTGGTGACACTGTTCCTCCCTTCATGTACCAGGAGGCTTTGTGGTGATCCATTTCTGACATTTTCAGCATTAAAGAAGAAAGGAAAAGATGCTGCCAGCAGCCCTTTGCAAACTTTCAATTGATGGCCGAGAATGATGAGGGGTGACCTCTAACTCTTGTGTCTGACAAGCAACTCTCCAGTCAGGAGGGGCGAGACTCACTCCTGTCAAGCACAAACGAGGAAGGATTGGAAAGGAAGAGGCTGCTCTTTGCCAGCTTTAGAGTCCTTTCTGCTGCTGTGTGTCACCTTTGGAGTCCTCCCTGCCTTTCTGTGGCTGCTGAAGAGCCTGGATTTTCCAGCCCTTCCAGCCAAGAAGCATTATCTGGAGGGGACACTAAACCCTGAGCCTGCACACTCACTCAGGTGTAATTCCACAGCACAAACAGAGTAAAGGGTGCTCTTGAGTTTAAGAGATGGAATGTGGCCTAGTGTAGAGAGCCAGGTCCATGCAGGAATTTTCTCTTCCTCCTGAGGTTTAACAGAGCCGCAGTCCAACTGAGATGTTACAGGAAAGGGCAGTTGCACATTCATCAGGATATCAGCAGTTAAGTGGTTTTGCTGTGTTTGAATTCAGTAAATTCTGCCACAACCTGCAGTGCAATAAGAGAAGCAGATGGACAGAATTCATTATGGAAGAACTTCAGGAAAGTAGTGGAATGGGATATGTTAGGTGCCATTTTTCCATCAAATGCTGAGAAATCTTTCAATTCCAGCATCTGGTTCCCTTGTCACCTTCTCAAAGGTGCTTCTAGTTTCACAGTAATACAAAAGAAAATTTCTTAGCATCTTAATTTTTAAAAATTTCATGAAAACATTTATACAACATAGTGTTTGAATCGTTTTAATTGTGTCCTGGTGGAGATGTCACTGACTATTGTTTTTTAATTAATATTTTTGCTTTTATGCTGCATTCAACAAGCATCTTACTACCTAGCAGAGACAAAGAGAGAAGGAGTAAAGAATAGTGACAAAGAAATCAGAAAAAGAAATAGAAGGAAAAAAAAATCTGCTTTCCAGTATAAATTTGTACTTTGTGTCACACTGTTTTGCTCACTATATAAACCCTATAAAAACAAATTATGTCTTGTTCTTCACCAGTGAACAGCAGCGAGAAGGGAAAACTTCTTACCATCAGTTCAGTCAGACCAGAAGAAAATAAAAATGGGGACTGTGCTCTGTACAGGTGATTTTTGGTTCACAGAGAGAAAAGTTAGGCATAAAACTACACAGTATGTGCCTAGCTCCAACAATGCATCTGCCACATAAACTTGGCTTCAGCTGGAGCAGAATAAATTAAAGAACAGGATGTTTGGAAAGCATCATCTCAGAAAAAAAAAAACAAATCTGATCATAATAGATCAGATTGTAGCTGCCTGGAGGAAAATAGAAATAATTCATCTGAATAACTGACATTCTGGCAATAAAACACAAAGTTTCTCAAAATTATATCCTGCTTAGTTGCTATTTGTGGTTTTTAAAGTATTTTCTGAAAATTATCCTTGTGTAACATCATTTTATCCAGCCAGTTGATAGATACAAATTAATTATATTATTGATGTATTTATTGGTTAAGATGAAGATTAAAATTGATTAATCAGAGTATAATTCCCCCCTATTTATCAGTGTATTAACTTTTAATATATTTGTGTTTTAATCTGGCCTTTTATTATATTCAGTAGCAACACAGTTTATGAACTTAAAAACTGAATAAGAAAATTCTGTATGCTGCTGTTCCTTTAGCACCAGCTCACTTGGTTCCACATCAGGCTTTGGTTTTAAATAAACATCTCTTGCTTTGGTTTTAAATAAACATCTCTTCAGAAAATCCAAGCAACAGTAAATTATTTGTTTCACTAGACTTTTATAAGACAAAGAATTTCCAACCCATTGTTATTAACACACATTCTAAACTGAAGCTCAGTTTTTAGGCTGACAAGAAGAGAGAGTGAAAATATGTGAACTATCAAAATATCATAATGCTGAATCATAAATGAGTTGAAATTCTGAAAACAAAAACAACAACAAAAAAACAAACAAGAAAACCCCAGAAATTTCTTCCAGAATGAGCCTGTGTGGGCTGTTGATATTTGTGAGAATCAAGCCTAGAGCTGCTTTAATATTTGCATCCAAATTCTCATTAGACAGAGCAGAAATCCAATTTTGAACAACCGATCCTCCCCTGCTCAATTCCAGCAAAAAAAAAAAAAAAATTAAAAGTCATGGAGAAACCTTCCAGCAAAAAAAAATTAGAAGTCATGGAGAAACCTTTGAAACAGCCCACTTCCATAAAACCCCTCAGGTGTTTTTTTTTTTCCAGGAAAAAAGTTATGATAGTGAGTTTCCTTTCCCATATCATCACCTGCTGTGCCTGTTCTTGTTTTAGAGAGGGCAGAGAGGATGATTTCCCGGGAGCACAGGACTGTGCTGGAGCATTGCACAGCTGATGCAGGGGGACAGGGGGCCATAAATTGTATATAAAAATGGTAAATGTTGCATAAACCAATTGTCAAGGATGGCATAAACCCAGTTTTGCTGTTGAAGTGGCACGCTGGTGATGCTCGTGTGAGTGAGAGATAACATAAAACCAGCAGAGAAACAACAGGGTCGTGGCACTCGGGCAAATTTAAGCTCAAGTTCAGCCAAAACTCCCAAAACTAAACTAAAAATAAACTCTATTCTGCATAAAGACATTACTTTCTCCCTAGGCCTCAATCTATTAATTGCAGGCAGCATAACACTTTCTTCCCCTTTCTTTTTTATTGACAATTTGCATTATAAAGCCTTGAAGCCAGTAAATGATTCTTGTCATTCCAGTTGTTTGGGGTTTTTTTTCATGTGTCAACGTATTTAAGATTTTGAGTCCAGCTACAATATATCTTCACATGAAAGGAGCTTCTCCTCACCTCAGAGGACTCTGAATCAGATCCTCTGTCCTCAGAAAACCTCAAACAACCTAAGGAAACAGTAGGGAGGGAAAGCAAGGAGAAGAACAAAAAAAAAAAAAGGAAAAAGTCTCCTTCACTCTGATATATGTTTATAAGCAACAACCAACCAACCAACCACAAAGAGAAATTTATGCATACAAAGTTAATTCTGCAAAAGCACTTCCGCATTATGGAAAATGTATGTAGCAAATTGATCCGACTGAAAAGATAAAATTCTAGGCTGAGGAACAGGAAGTGAGTTTTCCCCCTCCTCACATGAACAAACAAGTTTATTGTTTTACTGAACCGGCTTGTCATTGGAAACACTCACAGGATAACATTGAATAGATACAATTAATTGACATTCTCATTGACTTTTTTCCTTTCAGGAGAAACAGCTATTATTTTTCCCTGCTCCATGCAGTATTCTAACAATTGCTGCATTTCATCAACTTTTTTCAGAAATTTAATCAATAGCATGGTGGGTTAAAAAAAAAAAAAAACCTTAGCAGAAATATTTTTAAAAGATAATCAGGTTGCTCAAGNAAAAAAAAAGAAGCTTTTTTTCTTCTGCATAATGCAGCTGGGCAAGCTCCAGTCTAAGAACTAAAATTAACAATACAAGAACTCAGGCAGCACACATGGGAATGAATGAGGAGCAGATCACAGGATCATCAGAAAAGAATATCTGCTGCTCTTATTTTAGACTCAGGATGCACAACTCTCTCTCTCCTTAAGTGCTAGTGTTCTTTTTTGTCCCCTTCAAGTAAAATGCAGTTATTCCTCTTGGCACAAAGCAAGTAATTGAGATGACAATGAGCACAATTAAAAAGACTGGAAGATTCTGCTCCAGGTTCTCCCCATGCCTCTTAGAGTGGCAAAGCCTTGACAAAATTTGCTTTA
The DNA here is from genome assembly GCA_008694505.1 of Cyanoderma ruficeps. Lineage (NCBI taxonomy): Eukaryota > Metazoa > Chordata > Aves > Passeriformes > Timaliidae > Cyanoderma > Cyanoderma ruficeps. Next base: position 11,172 of record VZDJ01000452.1, read on the forward strand.
CATAGTTCTGTGCCTGCAAATTGGGCCAATTCTTCTACCTCTGAAATGAATCTCAGCAGACAATGAAAGAGAAAGGAATCCCAAAGAGGATGTGAGCCTCTTTACAGGAGTAGGTGGTGGGAAGGCAACAGATCCCAGGCAGGAATCAAAATGAGAGAGATTCAGAATGGCCATGAAGAAACATTTCAGCATTTTACCAGTAAAGCAGGAGGCCCTTCCAACCTCAATTATCCTGTGACCCCCTGGAATGGATCATGATCCTGCACCTGGTATTTTTAGGGTTTGGTTTCATTTGCGACCTCACATGTCTTTGACCTTACACCACCCAAATGTGGCATTCAAGAAAAAATAATTGCTTTCTTTGGGGCTTTGGACTTAGATCCTTGCTTCAGCTACCAGTGTATTGTACATTTCAATTTTTTTTTCCTGTGTTTGAGAGATGGGTGCAATAAGAAAGATTAAAATAGAAACTATAAATTGGAAACGTAATCACATTACAATAAGACCTAGTTTTATCAGGACAAACCAGTTTGACGTATACCTTCTTCTTTTATTGCAACTACAACTGCAACTATAACTGCAACTCTAATTGTAGCTCTAACTGCAAGTCCAGAATGGATCTGAAGAGCCACAAAACAAATATACAGGAAAGGAAGACCACAGCATGGCTAACTGTGAAAACTTTGGGTTTGGTACTGCATAGTGATCAAGCCAATAAAGAAGAAATTTGAATGAATTTAGAATTTTTTGTTTTGAATCCAAATTGCTGAATAGCCTGGCTCTGAAAGTCTCTGTATCTACATTTAGCATGAAAGGCTAAATCTTGGCATTCTGTCATAACTTAGTCTTAGCCATCACTGGACAAAATCCAGCCCACCACAACTTACCACTAGGCCACATTTAATCTTTTAAATCCTTGCCTCATTTACTGCGCTTCCAACTTCAATTGTGTTATTGTCCCACAGATGACAGCTTTCTTCCCTCCTCCTGATTTAAATCCAAGGCATGTTCCCAGCCCTGATTGAGCTGCACAGCACCTCAGTAGACGGCAGCTTGGTGGGAATACAGTACATGCTTGTTTAATTACAGGCAATACCATAATGCATATGGACAAGAAGAGCTAATTTGACATTGAACGAACAACAGGAAAGGAGAAGCCTGTGCATAATATTCTCTTTTAAAGGCTGTGAATAACAAGGGTTTAATTACATCATGTCATATCCGTGTGCACGTAGATGATCAACAAGGCTGCTCCAGGCAGCACTCCACCAGATACGTTAAAGATGTACTTTGTCTCGTGCAATCAAAGCAGTAGGTTGTCAACTTTCTCATGGAATAACCCTGCCAGGAATGGTATTTTCTGGCTGGAGGTTGTCACAGGTATTTCCTGTCTAGACTGGAAAGGAAGGTACAGGATTCCTAATGTCATTTCACATCTCAAACAAGTTTTATTTAATATGTTCATTTTTTCACCCTAGCAAAATAATTTCTCTGTCTTTGCAGCCAACATGTTCCTAATGCACTTCTTCTCTCTTTTCTTTGGTTCTTTGTTCTAACCTCATTTTCTTCTGCAGTTTTCACTATTTCTATTCTACTTCCACTCTCCTCATCCAAGCACTACTGAAGTTTTCATTTCAGAGCATTCAATACCCTAATGTTATCAGTCCCTCCTGCTCAAATCAACCACCATGAATGTATCCCTTATTTATTACAGTTTCATGTTTCCTCCTCCCAGTCCATCAACACTTTTTGAATTCCCATCAAGTAAAGGAATTTTGCATCTATAAAGCACAAAATTATCTCTAACATAGACATGAGACTGCAATAGCATGGGATGAGACAGGGAATTGCACAGGGGATCAGCATTTTGAAATATTTTGTTTCTCATGAACATCGAGGTTTCATTCCCTATTTACCATAGTTTAAAGTTGGTGTGGCTTTTTTAAATTAAAACCAGATTTACCCATGAAATTCACTGTATTATCTATGGTTCCTGTAAAGCATGATATATGGAAAAGCAAGAAACATGCAACCAATAAAGCAGAACTTGGTCTTTAATTAATTCATGCTTACAAATTTCAAAGTTCTTTTACACATCGACCATCCAGATGGTCTTGTAAATAAGTAAGAGCTTGGGATGCCATTTTTAGAAACAGATAATATGAAAGATGTAAAGTAAAAGTGCACTGAGATGGGTGACATAATTTATTGACAATTCTGTGGAGAGAATCCTTTTTGATGTGAGGCACAAACTAACTAACATTATTTCCAACACACTCATTAATATTCTGGAATTTGATGGGAATCTAGAGAAAGAGAATTTCATCCAGGACTGGGAAAACTTTTAAATACATGAGGAATATTAGGTATTAATGTATTTTTCCTAATTAAAATAAAATATTTATATGATATTGCTTTTTAATATGGGAAATCTAATTTTTTTTTTCTCATGCAGGCCACTGCTCAGGTGAGCTTCTCTTCCTGGAAGAGCTACCAGAAGAAAAGGCTTCTATCATTCCTTAAATAATAAAGAAGGTTAGTCACCTGATAAAACCATGCAAAGAACCACCAGCAAAGCAAAGTTATTAGAGAGCATTTTACATGGGAGAAAAGAAAAGAAAATACCTCAATTTACTCATGTCATAGCTCACATATCAAATGAAAGTTAAAACATTTTGGATGCTGATTCAAAGAGCTGCTTTCCAACAATCCGCATGTGTAACAAGGAGGGTAGAATTTTCCTGATCTTGTTTAAAAAAAAGTTCAGTCAGGAAAGGACCTCAGCATACCTAGAGAGTTATTTTTTTATACCGAGCTTGCTAAATCACAAACTGTGAGGTTCAAAATAGCTGCTACATAAGCAATTTGTTTCAACAATGTGCAGATCTTCTTATTTCGGTGATTAAACATAAGGGAGTCTGTATTTCAAATCTTTGGATGTCTCTGCCTCCAGATTTCCTGCTTCTAGTGGAGCTTAACTTTTGGTTGACTTGCAAAGGCATTCATGACTTTAAGGGAGAGATTTAATCCACAGTGAAAATTGGCTTCTATGCCCTGGGCCTCGTGGCATTGCACCTGAACACGTGCTACCAACTCATCAACGGGGTGGGGAACATTTATCACATATAATGTTTGATTTATTCTCTCTAGAAGGGACTGATACTGAATACCCATCAACAGCACAAAGGGGATACAGCCCATGAAAAAAAAACACAAGAGAAATCATCCATTTTCTACATTTGTGCAATAGCAAGGGAGCTGTCAGACAGGAACACTCAGGTGACCTTGGGGAAACAGGTACAAGGAATGAGTTCATTGTTTTTGCTTTCCCATGTACAGAGTTCTGTGGGAGATTGGGTACAGAAATCCACAGCCCTTGGGAAAAAGGATCATCCCTTTGGCAAACACTTCTAGAGACCCTGACACAAGTGGGTTGAATTCCCTCCTTGGCCTCATGCACATCATTCCAGGACACTGCACTGCCTAAAGGTAAGTGATTTGGAGAATATCTGACATCATCACCTCATGCCCCACATCTAACAATGTACATGGAAGGCAGTGATAAAAACAGAATAGTAATGTTTGCTGTGACAGAGCACAAGCATATTTATCAGCTTATTCTCTCTCTCTCTGATTGTTTGCTTTGGGGTTTTTTTTTATACACAAGGAATTACCCTGTGGAAGGAGAAGGGAATTGAGATATAGCACAGTCTCTGGGTAAAAGCCTTTCCAACAACTATTTATTCAAAGGTATAAAAATGTAGTTCTATTAGAGCTGTTTTCTAATAAGATGGGCTTTGTTTGTTCTAGAGTGTTAAAATCTTGCACAGTCAAAGGCTGTGGGAGTAAACATTACCCTAATTCACAAGGCTGCATGCAAGAGTTTGCTTGTCTGGGATAGTTTTGATGGTTATCTTTTGACTTATTCCTTAAGACATTAAAAACATTCCTCCTAGATTTTTCCCTTCTGAAGTTAATGGATCATTTGGTTCATATGGTCATGCTTGTAAATATATGCAATGGGTAACTCAAGGAGCCCAAAATCATTAATTTGTAAAGAAAAGTGGATGACAGATATTCCCTCCCTTTCTTTTTCCTTCAGCAGGGTTGATCATCAGACCAGAATAGTCCCAGTTGCTGGTGTCTTAATGCAAACGAAACAACTCTGTATTACATGTTGCTTTCAGCAAGGGTTCTGTGTAGTACAAGAGTCCTCTGTCAAATCAAAATCTCACTGACAATCTCACTGCCCCTGTTCAAGGTGATGGACACGCTGTGCGACTCGTTACCAACATGTCTATTTCATTTTTGTCCAACACAAGACTGACTGAACTTAAGTAAGCAGCTGGCACCAGTGAAAAGCAAAACTCTGACATTTCTCTTGCTGAAATAGTGGAGAGCTGTATTGGTAATTACAGCTTTTGAAGCATGAAGAGCTGCTGTCGCTTCATACAGATTTTTATAGGGAAAAAAAAACCCCAAACTGAGGCTTCTTTGGATTGAAATTAAAAGATGAATTTTAAGTGAACACAATGATATTAGGAATTATGTAACAATCCAGACATCACCTTAAATGCTCAATTAAAGGAAAAGCAGTCAGACAAAATGAAAAAATATATTAAAATCAAGATGTCTATTTATTCAGATGCAATGTAAATAGGAAATTTCCCATAGGAAATGGGTGGCCCATGGCACGGCAATCTTAGAAGGAACAGTGAGATTTTTTTATTTTTTAAGTTCAGAGCAAAACAACAGTGCCAGGGCTGCAGTCACACAGACACAGAGTTTATATAGCATAAATTTACACTTCAGCTTCCTGATTTTTATGTTCACCATGCAGACCTATTCCCAACCTTTTTTAAGCTAAGTCTGACATTTATAGAATGTGTAAATAAAACCAAATCAATACTACCTTGGATGAGTATCCCTTTTCCTATTTCAGTACTCTTTTTTCTGTCATTCATTTAATGCATTACACTGCAAATATTTTCAGAACAAAACATTCACTTTGTCTTCCAAGGAAACGGTAATTTAATTAGAGAGTATAAAGTTTCTAAAAATTCCCCAAAAAATAAGTTAGCAACTACCTTGGTAATGCCTTGTGAATGTGCTAAATAAGCATTTATTGTGGTAAGGATTACAATTACCTTGAAACCTGTTCCTTTAAAAATGTTTGTCTTTCAGTTCTTCAGGCAATCTATCTACAAGTCAACATGCAAATGCTTTCTCAAGACTGCCTTGTGCCTCGCTTCTCTTTATTTTTACCCCTGAAGCAGAATTAAAGCAGAGCACCAGCCCTCAGTGTAATTTTTTTGTTGTTTTCCATTGGCCATTGAACTGTAAACCTGATTCTCTCTTTGATGTGTTTATGATATTTGCCTGCACACACAGATTTACCTGTGCTTTCCTGCTTAATTTTCACACAGCATTTAAAGGACTGCAACAAAGGCTCCACATTAATAATCTTTGTAGTAAATGTGTGTGGCTGTAAAAACACATTTTATGTGTCCCACTGAAGGTATGACAACAGTTTCAGGAGACTAATATATGCACAGCTATTTGGGGCTTTATTTCCACCTTTTCCTGTCCCAAACTAGGTTAGCTGTTCAATTAAATCAAAACAAAGAAACACACCCCACAAACAACCCAGAGCTGCTGGGCAAATGAACATGGCCTAGCACAGAAGCACGGTGACTGATCTAACCATGTCCATGTTTGGCATATAATGCTTTCAAAATAAAGCTTTTCTTATTCCAGATTGAACTTCAGGTACTATTTTCACACTGTTCAGGTTGTTTTAATTCTGTTAAATTGAAAGGAATAATTAAAAAAAAAAAGGATATGAAACCAGTTCTGAAATAATCTAAAAAAAAATACAGAAATATCCAATACATTTTTTTTATATCTGTCAAGCAAAGCCAATTAAATTCTCCCTGTAGTGAACAGAGTTTTAAAAGTCTGAGTTCTCTCCTGGATTACACTGTGAGCTGCCTTCCCAGAATGATTCATCATGATCCTCATTATTTCCAGCTCCCAATTTCCCTGTGCTTGGCTGGGTTACCCCAGCAAATGACCACTCATTTGCAAACAGTGCAAGTTATGCATTGCCATAAACTGATTATTTGTGGCTTTCTCAAACTCTAATGGGCCTCCCAAATCGAACAATGCTAGAGCAGTAAAAATCTATTTTTAGCTCTACTTTCACTTTTACAAAGTCAGCTTGTTTTTCGATTAGTTTTACTTGTGCTTTGCAGTTTGGATTCCACAATACTCTTCAGTATAAAATAAAATAAATGCATCATGATTGAAATGGAGGGCTGCATTATTGTAGCAGATTTTCTGAGAGAAAGAGGGCACGATCTGTATTTAGAATAAGACAGTGAACTACCTGGCTGAGGCCTACCCAGCTGAGGCCTACCCGGCTGAGGAAGCCTGTTGTGCAGTTAAAATTACTTGTGGCGCAGCAGAAATTAGATGTTAAGGTCTAAATGTGAGAGAGTGGGTTTTCTAGAGGTCACCGAGTGCAATTGTTAGTGGTCACGCTTTAGCCACCTTAAGAATAAGTTGAACAGTGTGTGTTTGCATTTTCCTCTGTGCTGTATGCCAATGAAAGTGTCGCCATAACTGTAAACTATATAGAACTGTATATAACCTGCCATTTTAGGCAGAATAAATGGAGAATGTGTGATTAACCATATTGGTCGGACCTGCATCGCTCTCGACTCAACCTGTCATTATTTTGGGAGTTACTGTTTCATATTACTACAGAGCACTGTCCCTTAGCTTTAAAACATGATGGCACATTTTCAGAGCTTGATGCCCCTTGAGCACTCCAGCACAGATTTATATTTTTGGTAAAGTTAGTCAATTGCTATTGCATCTTAATAAAGATGCATGATTATGTCCTTTTCTTTCCCTCAGCTTCAATACTCCTTTTTCCCTTCCATATTTACAGAAAACTTTACACTTCTTGATAAGTAGACCATCACACATAGCCCAAGAAAGAGAAGTTTCATTAAATCTCAGGGAAAATTACAGGAAACTGGGAATTACAGCGATTTAAAAATAGTTACAACACATGCAATTCTCCTTTGTTATCTTTCAAGGAACATGTAAGAAGAAATAATTAGAAGAAAAAAATAATTTTCATCAAGAGTCTGTATAGGTGTATTGTATTGTGTGCCTGTTGCAAAGTCCTCCAAAACAGTGGAATACATAATCTCTCACTTTGTGTTAATACTCTTAAAGATAATTTCATCAGAACTCCTCACTTTCAGACCTCAAAACACTAAAACTGCTGAACACACTTCCCCTCACCTCCACTGCCTGCCCAACATTACTCCTTCAATATCCAAATAATGTGTGTATCTGAATATAAAATTGATTTTCTTCCACATCAAGGTGGGTGATTATATTTTACGAAGCATCAGGAGGTGCTGATTACCTCATGAGAGTGTTATACACACCAGAACTGCACACTCATGCAGCTTGGGCTTTAATTTCTTAACACATCTCTGGTTTTGAACGAGGTGGCATTTAATAACATTCCCTGGAAAATGGCACTAACAAATGTTAATACATTTTTCCAATCCAAATGCCTGTTCACTTGAATGTAACAGCAAATGTTTCCTTCAGTGCAGTAACTGTGCACATGACTCTGGCATTGATGAATTAACAGTGTTTTTAACTGTTATTAACTTTTTCCAGTTTTGAATAAAAGCTTCCTTTTGCTGCTGATAAAATTAGTTTATAATTTACAATGTTTGCTTAGCGCAGTGCATGCAATTTCAGGCACTGATAAAGCTGGTGCTTTCTTTCCTGATGTATTTTCTTTGAAGTGCCTCAGCAGAACTGATTATCAGTGCAGAAAGCATCTGTGTGCAGTGCCAGAAAGCACATTGTCGTGCCAGCTAATGTAAAATATTATTTGCAAATATTTCAATACAAACAGCATTAATAAGATTTTTCATTATAATTCAGATCAGGAGTAGGGTTTACGTTACATGTTTAAGAAAACTTATTTTAAATAAGGTTTTGGGAGAAAAAAAAAAGGTCTTCTCATGACAAAGTACCCAACCAGCTAAAAAGAAAAAACAAAACCAACCAAAAAACACAGGCCTAAAAATGTTACAAAATATATAAAGAAATCTACTTTATATTCTGTCATAAATTCCTTGGCAACTATCGTATGTGATTTCATATCTCTGCAGCCTATTCACTCATTAAGGATGTTGTTAGTCGTTTCTATTGAATAAGTCAGGATGCCACAATTGCACAGTTCATCCAAAAGAAAAGCAAAGCAAACAACTTCTGCTGGTTAATCAATTAATTTAGTGTTAACTTCAGAAAAGGAAATGTCGAGCATGTGGAGCTATTAAAACAAATATATATTTTAAATTATCTGACATAAGCTAGGGAAAAAAAAAAAATCAAACATCTCTGGCATGTGTTGAACAATGAGTAACACGAGGCAATGCTGTGTGCTCCAGCAAACATATGTTCTCTGATGATGAAATAATTATGTTGGTGTCTACACAACACATGCCTGAATGTCCTTTAACTGAAAAAGCAGAGCTTCAGGAAGAAGAAGATGTAGCAGCTGACAGCTCTGTGTGCTCCAGCTGAAGTTATTGGAGGAGTGGCTGCAGAGAGTCACCAGAACATGTCAGCTCACGGAAGGAGACAAGGAGCAGGGCAATCCCTGGTGTGAAATCAAAGACCCACTGCACATTTTCACATGGTGCACTAATGGCAGCATAACTGGAGGCAATGCCAAAATCTGAAATTCAGAGAAAAGTCAGAAACTCGGGTGAGGCAGATGTTGGTTTACAAACTCATCACCCCACTGCCTTTACAGACAACCAGGATACTGCACTCGACATGGAATTAAACTTTAACAGCAGCCGGATGCTGCAAATACTGCCCAATGTGACGTGGTGCTTTATAGAAACCATTCAGTGTCTGCTCACAAGGATACCTCAGCCATGCCCCAGAAAACAGGGGCCAGTTCAATAAAATATCAATTGTGTGTCACTGTTCACATTCCTGAAGGAAGTGCTCACACAGTTGGGTTTGGGGTTTTTTCCTCCTCTTACTCCTTTGCTTGGTTTTTCCTCCCTATCAGGAACCAAGAATTGACTGCCTAATAACACTTGAGGTCAGCAACAATCCGGTTTTAATTTATTTTAAGTAACTTTGAACTTGGAATAGTCAGTTTCAGGAACTTCCATGCTATCTGCAAAGGCTGGGAAAACAACCAATAAACTGAATACTAGGAAAAATTTCTTCCTCAAGAGGATTGTCAAGCACTGGAAGAGGCTGCCCAGGGAAGTGGTGGAATCACCATCCCTGGGGGTATTTAAAAGATGTGCAGGTGTGGCACTTGGGACAAGTGCTGCACTTGACAGTGCTGGATTAAGGTTGGGCCCAAAGATCTTAAAGGTCTTTCCCAACCTAAATTATACTGTGATTCTAGCAAATTAAAAGTGAAAAGCCTTTATTAGGCAAAATGATTATGAACTGGCAAGAGAGGCTCAGCTTCTCCATTTCAGAGTAGTGTAGTTACTGCACAACATGATACACTAAATTATTCTAGTTGGCTCTGCCATCCTACACTGGAAAAATAACCTTTAGTCAGAAGGAGACATACAAGAACCGTAGCAATAATTATTGTGTACAGATTCCATCTGGAAAAAGAAATAGTTTCTGATAAATTTAATAAGTTATGGAAAAAAGTAATTAGAAATTTCCATAAATAAGTGATCAACTTAAAACTCATTTGGATTCTAGCTGACAATAAGTTCATTTCTCTGGGTGAAATTTTTTTATATGATTGAAAATATATCTATATTAATTTCTCCATGCCATTGCCTTCCTCTGTTGTTTCTCTCTATTGCAGAGTAGTTAAGATTTCAGCTGTTTTGTGTTTCCTGGACAACAGCAGTTTCATCTTATTTGTTAGGACTCTGCAAATTCAAGGGATACAAAATCCACCTGAAAGCAACTTGGAGAAAAGCTGACGGCAAGGACTGAAAAAGCCAAAGTCTCACATAAGATGGAAGCTTTTCCTGCTGCAGCATTGACAGTGACTTTATGAACATTGAATAGTAATTGTTTTTAATATCTCCTCCTTATATTGATAGAGCGTGTGCTGTACAAGAGTCACTGGGACCAAGGTATAAAGTAAGATCATTTTTGAGATGCCAGAAATTAGTTGAGCCGTTAATTTCTCCTGTTGTTCTTTTGGTTTAATAACCTCGAAAAATATCTTCCAATTACAAAACCCAACAAGCCTGGTTTTATTCCTCTATAAATCTGGGCAACTTTGGGTTTATTTGTTCTCACACTTTGTGCCTGTAGGACACATCACTTGCTGTGGTCAGAAAAGATGTTCAGAGCCATGGAGAAATTCATGTTTCTTTCCTCTCTCCCAGAGAGAGACCAAAGTGGCTGGACAAAAGTGTCCTCCTCTGGTTTTATTCATTTAGCTTTCTTATTTAGCTCTTGTTTTTTCTTTAGTTCTTTATTCTTTAGCTCATCTGAAATAAGGAGAATCTGCTTCATCCCAGTTTTCTGCAGGGGTTTGGAAGTAGAGTAGGAAGATATAAGTTCTCTTGGAATGGGAAGAAATCAACATATCTTCCTCAGAAAAGACATTCTATTTTAACAGTGGTGATTACCTACCAGAAACCCTTACAATCTCTGAATTACTTAAACAATTGTAATTCTTTCTCCTGAGCTAAGGGCTCATCAACAAGCCAAGGACCAGATGTGCTTATTATGCACTTTTATTTTCAGAGCACACGTATCTTTTAAACAATATTGTTACAATAACACATTGTTTCTGCCCTGATAATAATCTTTCTTTTTTTTTTGATAATCAAGAAATATTTGGCTACATGATTTGCAACAAATACTTGTTCATTATATGATTCCATTTCACAGCAGCACAACCTTTTCGAGCACAAACTTGAAGAAGCTGCACTTTAAGTGTTCTTCAGTGTGCTGCCAGGAGGTAAATAAAGGGTCACAGTACTTGAAAAGAAACCTCTCCCACAGAGGGAAGAAACACTTATTGATTGCATAGGTTTGAAGTATTCTTTAAAGACTGATGTCCTCCCTTCCAAGTCTGAAAAACCTTTTTACAGAGAAATCTAAAAGCAAAACAAACTAGAAAAAGATTTTTTTTAAAAAATCCTAATATTTAACAACTCTTCTTTTGCAAAAGGAAAACCTCACTCATACCAAAAGGTCTTCAAAAACATAACAAGGTCCAAGTCAGTATTGAAGAGTTAATCATGAGTGTATGTACATGGAATTTCACATATTTCCTGTGTGTTTTGAATATATTTACAGAACCTGTAGTGGTTACCCTAAATGGCTGCTAAAGTAATAAGAGGCAGAAATGGATGATTTTGCCCTTTTTGTTTTTGTTGTTGTTGTTAAATAAAATAAACCACAAACAAATAGTATTAGAGACAAAACTTGGTGCAAATCATCAGCTAAATATTTTCCCCTGGAGCATGATGCTATTCTTATATAAGTAACAAGTCAGTGAGCATACAGACAAGCATCTGAAATAAGTACACCATATACAAAATCAAGTATATTTCAGGACATCAACTATAGACAGAACCTGATGTGTAGCTTAGGAAAAAAAAAGTAACAAAAAATAAAGTCTGAGTCGGTTTGTTGGGATTTTGTTTGGTTGGATGGTTGGGTTTTGAGGGGTAGAAATAATTTAAAATATTTTCAATAATTACTGCTTTATTTTCAAGTGTAACTAGAGTTTAGAAGTCATGGCTGAGTAACCCTCACCAACACAAGCCTGTGCAATTTATATTCTCAGAGGTGAATTCTACACAAGCTTTACATGGATGTCACCCAAAAGTGTCTGATTGATCACCAGGGCAAGTTCCATTTGGGCAGAACAGGACAGCAACACCTCCAGAGATGAGCTGGCTGGTAAAGATGGGAGCATTTTCCTCTCTAGTGCAAGACCTGGACCTTGGCTCTCTCCAAAACCTCCTACTGAATGGGATGAGTGGAAACCCCTGAGCTGGAGCTCTCCAGCACAAGAGAGAGCTGTCAGTATTGCATCCACAGTGCTCCAATGAAATCCAGGCTTTCCCAGCCTCCTTCACATGCTGAGTATTAATCTGTCTTCCCAGAAATTTGAGGAATGGATGCCCTGAGATTTTTTGTTTTCTTTTCTTCACCATTATTAACAATGCGTTTTATAGTAAATGTTACTTGTAGGCCCCAAGAGGAAATAAGCTGTCTCTCTTCCAATGCAATAGAAAAGATTATTTTACTATGCATTTAACTGTTCCACAACAGCCACCCAGGATTCATACACAGCTTTCCACACCAAAATAAAACATGTCCCTTATTTCTCCCGCCTCTTACATCTCCCTCTCTGGTCACTGCACACAACATGTGCTGTTCCTAGCTAATTGCCACTAGCAGTAATTCCCACATGGATCCCTCAATAGGCTTGCATGACTTTTTTTCTCTCCAGTCTTCACTTTATATTGAAATAAAGATTCAGCATAACACGTCCTGCACAGGCCATTAAGCATTATTTCTATATGAAATAGAATGTAAACCATCTCCTACCCCTTCAACTAAAAATGTTACTTTAACAGTCTTTACTTCTGCCTGTGAATTAGCCAAATCAACCTAAATTATTCGTAAATTATTTACGGCTTCCACTGCCTGATTCAAGAGAAAGGAATAGAAAACTTGAATCAAACACGGGTAAGAAATTCTAAGTTCGTAATAAATAGGGGGTAAGACTATTCTCCTCTCCCCACCAATGCCTTCATTTCCATGAGCTGCAAGAATGCAGAGACATTCTTCTCATGGAAGGAAAAAGATTTGAAAATATTTAGTAAGGCGTACAAAGGTAGCTGTGCCCAAATTTCTATGTTTGCAGCCACCAGCAGGGTTTTTATTTCATAATATTTGCTAAATGCAACAGCAGGGAAAAGTCCTCCTGTTGAGGCTTTTTTTTTCCTCTTTCCCTGAAGATTATTTCTCAGAATTATCTCTGTTACATATTCTGGTTTTAAGCCATTCATAGCAGAGATAAATGACTATACACTGAAGGATGGTGTCCATATCCCTTTAAATTTAGTGGAAAGGTTGCTGCAACTGTCAGGGGGGAAGGAAAAAAATCATTTGATTTTACAGAGATGGCTAGTAATCTTTTCTTCATGGATACATCTATAGCCATCCAGGACCTGATTGCTTTTTCTGTTTTCTCTTACTGAATTTCATGAGCCATTGATAATATATGAAGATTACAAAAGCAATGTATAGCAATTTCAGATGCAATAGTGCAGTATTTCAAACACTGGCATGAGAAATCGAGAGATAAAGTTAAACCATGTTTATTACAAAGAAAATGACAAATTTTAAGATACCACGTTTCACTTGTGATTTTATGCATTAGTTTGATTTGAAGATATTCAGTATTCCCTTCTATGGCTCATTTATTCAGCTGCTGATAATACACAGATTCAGTGCAGCAAAAACAACCTTATCCTGAGAGGACATCAGCACGAGAATTAACCTTGAGTGGCAGAAGCTGATCTGTGCTTGGTAACTGCTAAAGAGTTTGACTTCCTTAGGAAATGCAGCTGTGAGGAGACAGACAGGAGATCTGGGCTAAATTCCCTCAAAATCAGATCTGAACAATGGCAGGGTTATTGTTTGTCTATTTTAGTTGATAACTCAAGAGTTTTTACCACAGTTTTATATGTAGAACAAGAACACTTTTTTTTTTGCTTAAAATATAAAACACTAAAATTGATGCAAGCTCTTTAGGTGGGAGAGAATATTATAAATACATTTAAATCATAATACTTCATGTGGATGGAGGGATGGATAAATAGACAGACCCTCACAAAAATTTCACGAGGCAGTCTAGTTTTATACAAATGCTCTGAAGAGGTAAGAAAATATGCCTAAAAAGTCTAATCCTTTGGATACCCAGCCCACTAAAATAGAGAATGAAAATCCCACCACTTCCAGTAGGCAGCTCCAAGGTAACTCACTGAAATCCAGTAGGAAGCATAAAGGAGACATCAAGAACACACTTTGCTTTAAATTTCAGCTGGAAGACATGGAGTGGAAATCTCTTTAAAAACCTGGCAGTAAAAAAACAGAAACAGGGATAAAGAAGCCAGCACTGAGCAACTTCAGTTTGTTCATTAAAAACTCTCAAATATCTGTTCTAATCTACCACCAGCTTTCTAAATAAAGAGCACGGATCATCTGAAAAGCAAATGTTACTTCCAGATTTAGATAGGAGAGTTTCTGAAGCTCCTTTAAAAAGCACAAATAATTCCAAGAAGAACAAGCTAGCAACACAAAGCAAGCAGAACACAGAGAATTACCAAAATGGACAGGAAGTGTGTTTTAGAACTTCAAGAGAAAACCTGATCTTCTATTTATAAAATCCGGCAAAAGCAAAGAAATAATGAAACCCTAAACATAAAATCACCTTTTTTTACTGTACCACATAATCGTGTCTTTTTTCCTGATTCTGTGTAAATAGTGAGATAACATTTTCTCATCCAGTCCCTGGATAGCATACTTAAAATAATCAAGGGAAATCACACCATGTGAGTTCACAGCTCTACCCTTCAGCTTGCAAAAAATATCTCAAAAATCTCCTCAAAATACACACTACTAAAGAAATAAATATGTCAGTGTATGAAAGAGTCATCCTGTTCAGTTGGAGGGACTCATATTTAAAGAGACCAAAAAATTATTTGGTCCACCACAACATACAACCCCCAATGACAAAGAACAAATTCTCTTTATACCTTGCTGCCATTCCTCTCCAATTCAGAATTTAAACAGTAATTAGGAAAGCATGATAAAATATCTTAAACATTGTCCATAAAAAAAATTTCAAATATGAAATACATGAGGAAGAGTGAGAGGAAATGCAAAAAGCTGTAGGCCCACACTCAGACAAGTACTCCAGATATTCAATGCACATACTCCAAAAAAAATATTTATTACATCAGTAGAACACATGGCTTTATCCAAACTTAAAAACCACAGCTTTAGGACTGACCTTTAACTTCCTTGATGCAGCACTACTTCTCTGAATTTGCAGTGAAGGTACATCCAAAACCAGAAAGAAACAAATGACCTGTTTTGCCATCAGCCCAGGGTGGTTGGATACTCCTTGCCCTGGGTGAGACAACTCTCTCAGCCCACCTGAAGCTCATTAAACCATTCTGGCCCTTGAAACAAAGCAAATAAAGCCCAGGCAGAGCAGCCAGGGAGGCTTTTTATCCCTAGAAGAGTTTAAGGTGATGTTGTGGCAGAAAAGAACCTCGTTGCAGTCTGATCTCCTGCAGTATCAAGAGGAGCTGCCCCCTTTACTGTAGAACTTTTGTTCCTTGGAGTCTCTAATTTGATGTTTTCTTCTATGCACTGGTGCTAACAAAACAGGGACATGGCATAGGAAGTGCTCAGCTGGCAAAAGAAAATTCATGATATTCTCTCCTTTACCCAAAGCAACTGATTTTGACACTGGGAATTTTTTGCAGCCATGCTGTCTCTAACCTCTGGAAATAGCAAAGCAGTTAAAAATTTAGGTAATTACTCAGAATACAGCAAAAAAAAAAAAAATCGTTGGGACTTTATGAGAAGACTAAATGCACATATTACTGTACCCCTGAGTTCTGAGGCAAAAAATAAAATGTTCATATAACCAGCATGTGGCATGGGAGCTCATTCCAAATTTTGGTGTTAAAAGTTCAAGAATTGAAATTACAACTGTCAATTAGAATAATTTGGTAATTAACAATAGTAAGTTAGTAATATTCTTTAGCAGCCAGACAGTAACAGGTATTTAGAAATCTGTAAACTGTAAACTAGTCTACTCCAAGCTCTCTTTGTTTAACAGGGCTTCTATTTCCCTAAAAATACTGTTTCTCTTCAATTAAAATAAGAAAACTTACAAGTTGTATATTTAAGAGAAAACAATGGCTCCTTGTCATTGACAATAGAGGAATTGCCACTTCATAAACAGAAACTTACCTTCACTTTCAGCCTTTTGATGAGACAGTGCTAAATTTTATTTACTAGATAAATGCCAGGTAAAGGCTGTTCATTTATTTGGAGAAACACACGAAAAAGCATCTGAACTGCTACAACGAGCAGTGGAAGAGACACAAGAATATTTTTAAAAGTAAAAGAACCACACAAGAATGAAAGTTTGTCAAAAAGAGAAGCAAACCCTAAAGCTTTAGCAAAAAACAGCTCCCTGAGTCAGTGATCAACTGAAATGATGAGTAAAAAGGTGTTGAAAGTTTTTACATTGTATTCAAATCAGATGGGGAAAATCCTCAAATACAATGCTGTACAAATGGAGTAAGGAGTGTGTGTGTGTATATATATATATATAAAAATATATATATTCTATACATGGAAGACTGCTGGCTGCATTCTTATGCCAGAAAACAGCAGTCAAGCATGAGAAATTCACTTCATATGTGAATAAAAGCAGGGAAAACCCCTCTGAAAGTCTTGATATTTATCACCAGTACTGACAGAGCAGGCAGGACCACCGTGCTGCAATGTCTTAAAGGTGTGCTTCAGGCAACAAAGTAAAATTGTATGTTGAGAGCAAAAAATTATTTCAGTCAATAACTCCTCAGCAAATGAACTTACCCATAAACACCATTTTAAAAAATATATATCTCTCATAAAGTTGTGTCATGGAATAAAAATGAAAATAATGTTATTTGACCTTAAAATAATGTCCCTTTCTTATGAGACGTGATTGATCTACTTGTATAGATCAATGTTTTGCTTTCAGTGATTGAAGGGGTATCATTTTCAGGTAAATAATATTAACTCATAAAGAAGGCTTTCTAATTAATTTTTCACTCATGCTTTGAAGTCTGATATTTTATAGAGCTTTTGTTTTGTTCACCAACGCATTTAGTACATTAAACCTCCCTTGTGATAACTGCTTTTCTTCTTGCCGTGTAATTTCTGTTGTTTGAAACGTTAAGGAACCTGAAATGCATAAAACATGGCAACAAAGCACCACTGAATGCTACATAATGTGACGGGAAAAGGATCACTGAAAATTGTTACTACTTGAAATAAACTCCATTAATAAGCACTTCATTTCTTTATTTAGAAAACAAGAACTCCCAAGACAGTAATAAAATGGCATTTTTAATGCTGTTAACTGTGGAAGCTCCAAGCTCCTAAGAGCTTTGAGCCACACAATTTCTATTTTCTTCTCTCTGAAGCTTCTCTTTGGCGCAGCACTGAAGGAAAAAACTACAAAAGCATCATGAGCCTTTGTGACAGCCTTTTTCTCTTTCCTGTTAGTGAAGAAGATTTATTTTACTGTCAGAAGATCAAAAAATGAGGAAGCATTTTGATAGCTGAGGAAAACAAGTTTTGATTCTGTGCAGCCAGCATTGAAGTCACACCGTGAATCGACAGAAACTCCTTTGCACTTGACAGTTTCCATCACATTAGGGAAAAGAATCTCTCAGCAGTTTTCAGATGAAGATTTTGATCTCAGTTCTATTGCTGGAAATTCAGAGTAATTCCAGCAAACTGCTTAATCCTGCCAGAACATCTTGGTAGTAATGTTATAATCCATATTTATTTTGGCCCAAGATGTTCCTCCCACTTGTACAGCTCCCTGCCAATGGATTGCTGAGAGCAAAGGAATAACCAAGGGTCCAGAGATGTGTTTTTTTTAAAGACAGAGGGAAAAAAAATCAACACCAAATCAAAGGGGAGTAGTGGGGGAGAGAGGGAACAAATGGACATGATGGGACACAGAACTAAAATATCCCTACAGCACCCCCTCTAAAATAAACAACCATCAAAAAAATATCATCAGCTTTGCCATCTGGCAAGTTGCAAACAGCTTCCCCCCCAAGGCTGGCACAGCTGCCTTCATTTAAAGGTCAGGTGCTGGTCAATATTTTATAAAAAAATCTCTCTCTCCCAGATTAATCAAGGAGGATTGCTTCCTAAAATACCCTTCCTGAGAATCAGCGTGAAATACTAAAGGAAAACTTATCCAGTGCAGCATATTCTGACATTTACTGTGGGACTTGAGGGAAGATGACAGAGAGAAGAAAAATACGGTTTTAATCCCACATTTTTCCTGTTAAAAAGAGAGATTACTTAAATTATTATTTAAATTACGATTTTATTAATCCATCTTCATAGCAATGAATATTACAAGAAGAGCAATTTTCACTTCCATTTCTACTGTGACCTATATTGCTTGCACGTGCACATTTTTTAAGAAATAGAACATCAGAGTAACAGGAGACAGAGGCTTATTTGCATATTAAATACATATTATTTCTTTGGCTTTGACGGTAAGAAGATTTTTCTTATCCATTTTGGAAGCACTGAAGTTAGGAGAATAGTTATGTGAAATATTAATAGCTGATTAGAGCATTGTTCTGGACTTAAGACTCTCCAGAAGCTTGTGCCAGGTACTTGGTTTGATTTTGTATGTGCCTGATTGTGTTTTCTACACGAAAGCCACTGGCACAAACAGCTCTTATTCAGATTAGTTTTTCTTCCTTAGGTAAATGGGGAAAGGTGCAGTTACTCAATAATTTTGTCCACCAATTGCACCCCTTTTTTCTCTCCTTTCATTCCCACCAGCAGGAGCAACTGGGAATTGTGATGTTTACTCAGGGGGGGCAGCACACCTGTGAAATATGGCCAGAAATCCCTTTTCTGGAATGGGCATAATCCTACAGAGGCAAAAGCAGAAATCCGGTTTCTGGCACAAACACCAAGACTTAGAAGATTCAGAGGCAAAACTGATGTTTTTTTTCTTGGAAGCCTAGAGTTTTGTTTTTTTTTTAAAGTTACCTAAAGGACAGCATAAAAATACCCATGGGTTTTGTCGATCAGCTTTTATATCCTTATGTACAATTGCTGAAATAAAAAAGCAAAAGAAATTTTCTGATCAAAGTATCAAAGTCCTTTCCTGTGGAAGGCAATTACCTAAACTGAAGAACAGAGAAGTGCAAGAGAAACTTGTACTCATCTCATGAGTCCTCCATGATTTTACAGGGATCAATATGAAGAGAAAGGAATAGAAATCAATTGGTACAGACCAATAACCAGGATACTCCCAGGAACCACTGCTTTTCCAAAGGAATTTCCCTTTCCCTTTTCTTCCCCTTTCCCTGTCTTCAAGGCCTGCTACCCTGGTTGGTTCAGGGTTTTGAGATGCTGCTAATGAGAATTTTATCAGTCTTAAGCATTTAATTGATTTTTACCTTCAGTATCATGCAGCACAGTCTCCACAGGAGGGGAATTAAGAACTGCCAATCCCACACACTCTCCCTATTTATCTATTATAGCCCTTGCTCTTCTGCTTCCTTCTTTTCACAGGGAGCATTTATTGCCCTGCTCAGCACACAAAGCCTTTTCCCAGCCACATCAGGGAAAGCTAACAGAACAAATACTGTTTAAGTCCCCCAAAGTCTTGTAAAACCCCAGGAATAATGGTGAGTCTCATTACGTGAAGATGAAAGAAGGAAGAACTGGAGGCTTGAACAATCAGTATCTTGAGCCCAAACTATTCTAAGACCTTGCAAGACCCTTAGGTCCTTAATGGATGTGAGGAAATAAATTCATTCTGATAATAACATTCATCACTCTGCATGAGATTTTAAGCCATTTTCAAGTAAAAGCATGATCTCAATGGATGACAGGATTGTGACAGGTTTCTGTCCCCTCTTATAAGCCAGAATGTCACAGTAAATTGCTACTCATAAAAAGTGTAAAATCTCAATGCATTATCAAAAAGAAGGTGTTGGAAATCGAAATTCAAAATAATTTTATATACACCAAAGATGTCTTTGCTTACGGAACGTCTTGACAAAAAATCTCGTGTATGCACAGGTTTATTTTCCATGAAGCTCATAAAGGAGACACACCTGGTTCTCTAACAACCCTTAAATCTTGTTTCCACGGATGTATTGCTATCAGATTAAAACCTGTGAAGTACAAAGCAAAAAAAACCAAAACCTCCATGAATATTAAAGCTTCCCCGGAACTTGGGAGCACTTTGCATAAGAAAGTCACCACACTAAATTAGAAGTGCTTTTTCATTTCAGCCCAGTGCACTGCAGCATGTTGTCAGGCAGAGAACTCTGAAGGACTGTCCAGGAGAAATGAAGAGTCCAGTTAGCTGATATACTTTAATTAGAATC
Source organism: Cyanoderma ruficeps (assembly GCA_008694505.1). Taxonomy (NCBI): domain Eukaryota; kingdom Metazoa; phylum Chordata; class Aves; order Passeriformes; family Timaliidae; genus Cyanoderma; species Cyanoderma ruficeps. The sequence goes on from VZDJ01000452.1 coordinate 31,421, forward strand.
TAAATGTTCCTCTCAGTGAAAACCTCTGAACAACTCAATTAAATCCATACTGATCCGACACCCCGAGCTGTGTGCTGCTTCATTTTCAAACCACAGCAGCTAGGACAGAACTTAGTGTACAACACAATTGTGCATTCCCCTTTAGAAGGGTGAAAAGATCACTTGGAAACGAGATCAGGCTTGCCTGTTCAGGCTGAGGTTTTGCCACAGGCATTCTGTGCTCTTTGGAGCTTTTAAGCAGTTTATTTTTACGGCAGACACATGGCAAATAGCACATTGCTGATTTAATTAATCCCATAAATAACCTTTGCGAAGCTGAGCGCTGAGGCTACAAGAGGTGGCATTAATCACGTATCTTTGTTTGAAGAGTTACAGAAGTTATTTTGAGTCAGATTTTTGCTTTAATATGTAACTGAACCAAACAAGAATATTTAGATGCCCAGTAATCAGACTATTACCAATACTGAATTACATAATGCATAGAGAACAGAGGCTAAACACAGTTTAATCTAATGCATTTGAAATGTGACAGAATAAAGACCAGAAGATTGTCTTAATTCTTGGGCACAAAGACATGTCATGGCATTATCTAAATATCTCAAAAGAAGAAAAAGATACAGTCCAAATATATCTTATGCCTCAAATTAATAGCAATAGCACATAAATATTTAACAGAAAAATTATAATGCTTTTAAACCAATTGAGAAGTAACTTTACAGGAATCTGCTATTTTCAGACCCAGTTCAACAGCTCTTAATAATGTAAGCCAAACTGAATTTTGCCAATTCAAAAATAAGAACCAGTGAGAAAACAAGGTATAATCACACTGCCCCTATCCCAGAAAACCAAAAGCAGAGCTAGATGAAGTGCCTTGGTTAATGAAAGAGGAGGCAAAATGGGTCATAATCAAAAAAATCATTTGATTATGAGAGAATTTCCTATCTCTTTATACTGCCTAGAAAGTGTCTACTTATCACTATGACTTGCAAAACGAATATTCCCTGTGCTGTATGATTCAGAGCCACATCAGGAATTGTAGCAACTTTCTGTCTACAAACCTTCCCACAGAAATCTACAATGCAGTGACTGGCAACCTCAAAAGAAGTGTTTTTTACATTTCTTGCCTATAAAGCAAAAGAAAAGCAAAGATTTCATTTTAGATCTTAATGCACACTACATCCATTTTTTAATTTATCCCTTCATTTTTCTTTTTCATGCCCAACATTTTTCTATTTTAAGACTGCTCTTGAATGTTGAACTCTTGGTGATGAATCTACTTAAAATGCACATGTTTTGACATAGCATAAAAATATAGCAGGGAAAAAATGTTACTAAGTCCACTGTCAACTAAACCGAGCTGTCCTCTTCAGAATATACATGGGAAGGATGCAATGGGGACATTTCATCATTTTAGTAAATGATAACTTGAGGGGTGTTTAATTCAGTGTGGATCTCCCTTAAGAGTTTAATACTGGTATAAACTCATGCAGAATCTATGCTGGCAAGGGAGGGACTTGCAGTAGATGAGGTTAAATTCAGGAATAACACAGACATCTTCAAGCATAACACATCACTGAGCAGTTATAAAGCAGTTTCGTTGGCAAAATCTTGCAGGAAAATGGAAAACAGCTGATAGCTTGATATCACACATCTTGTTCCTCACCCACAAGTGGTTTATTCTACACACAGGCCTTTCCAAGATTCTGCAGCCTTCAGCCATTCAAATGTGGATCTTTAGCACATCATTGGCTTTAGTTTTGTAAAAACACCTTCAAGGGTACAGTAAACCTAAACGTTTTGGAATAGCAGATGTTTATTTTGTAGGTGTCACCACTGCAGGCAGCAGGACCAAATTCTGCTCCCAATTACACCAAGAAGGAGTTGAAGAGGAGCTTGCACCAGCAAAAGAAAGCCCAGTGAGGACAGGTTCTAAGGGGTATGAAATAGTAATTCCAGCTGGGATAGGTGCAGCTGCCAGATCTCAGAAGAAACCATCCAAGACTGCACTGAGGAAAAGCTGTGCTCACTTGTTTCCAAACCTAAGCCCATGGGTGAAACATCCACAGGACATGGATACAGGCTTTAAAAGGAGAATTCCTTTCTCTCCCTGGAACACATTTGCTTTCCCTTTCTGGGAGCTAGAGCACTTTGAGGAGCACAGAGCAGAATCACCCAAATTGGCTGTTAGCAGGTAGAAAAGTGTTCTGTTGAACAGAAAACATTTCTCCTCGTGGTTTTCCAGACTTTGAAGCAGGAGCTGCCTCAGTCAGGCTGAACAGGGCTCCCATGGCTCGTGCTTCCTCTGAAACTGTTTGGTGGATCAGATCAAAACACTTCCAGCACAAAGAGTTACCTTGCCTACAGTTTGTAAATGGGCAAGTCCCTGGATATTTAATGTGCCTAAATACAGATGGCTGGACAGAGCTTAACAGATGCCAAACAATATTCCAGCTTTAGGGTAAAATAACAATTTTGCTCCTTTAACATTCCCAAACATTCTAACCTAAAAACCACCGTGCTTCCCAGTATTCCCATTACCTCTCCTCACTCTGGGATATTCTTAGACACTACTTTTTTTGGAAAAAAAATTAAAAGGCAAAACAAAGATGTGCTGCATGGGAGGTAAAGAAGTCTGGGATTTGCTCTCCTCTGGCCATGTTCAATTAAAGAAGACAGCAAGAAACCAAAAAAGCACCCCAAGGAAATTAGTCAGATTGACTTAGATCTGAATTATTTGTAAACATTTCCAAATTGGAATATTTTCAATAGCACCTTTCCTTGATGAGTGAAAAAATAATTACTCAATGCATTTATTGGATGTGGAGGCCAGTGCGGTATTTAAACTGTGGCCTAATTGCTTTTAAGAAGTCACCATTTTGTCTTATTGACATGCATCTTAGAAATATGTAATTGTTCCTCTACACTTTATTACATTCAGGAGACAAAATTACACCAAATGTGGTTTTACACGATTGCTTAAAAAGTGTCACCCAGCCCATGCTCAGTGTGCAAAGTGACATCAGTGGATTTTCACACCCACCTGCCCAGACAGAAAGGGCTACAAGCAGACCAAAGGAATGGAAAAATAAAAAAATCCATCTCTGAGTTTTGTATGCAGAGACTCGTGGACATAAAGAGGTGGGAAAGTCCATTTTAAACACATCATTTCTCAGTAAGACAAACTGCTTCCCAGTTAACTTCACCAGGTTCAGGGTGTGCAGACTCTCTCACCTCCAGCTAACCAGGGTTGGGAGCAGCATTCCAGAGAAAGAATACACTTTTCTTCCTCAGATTTCTCCAGGGAAGAAGGAAAAGTAATGAGTTTACTAGAGTTGGACAGAGTTAAGACAAACGTTTACTAATTCACTTCAGGAAAAAAAGTCAGTGTATTCCAAAAGAGGTAGCAGGCACTCATGAGGCAAATGATCTTCTTGAAATGAAGTCCCCATCCAAAATACACTTTCAAGTATAATCTCAGTATTCTTAGTTCTTAATGAATGGCATTTTTTTCTTTTTGTAAATTTGTATTTCCTCTTAGAAGAATGCACTTAACTAACTTGAAAGTAAAGGCAGATAAAAAGCTTAGAAAACTGAAAATGCTGATTTTCCAAAACACATGACAGATAGTAAGAGGGAAAAGTACCCAGACAGTTGTTCCTATCTGTACACATCTGTCTGTTTATAGGGACACATGCAAAGAGCTGGTGTCAAATTACAGATGACAAAGATTTGATTAGCTTTTTAAATTCAAAATTTAAAGAACAACTCCTACTCAATTTTCCCAAGAGTTATTTCTTGATATTTAGCTAAAGCTAATTTTTCAACTGTTAATCTTCTTGCCTATATTTTTCTGTGTATCACAGGACAGGAACAAAACATTGTAGACAGCTTTGGCAGAACACTGGAAATGGAGAAATGAAAAGTTACTGAAAAACACTTGAATGCTTAATACTATGCTTTTGTGATAACACATGGGAATTTCAGCAGCATTTTCTTTTACTTCATTCCTCTTTTTAATTTTACACACAGAGAAGATATTGTTTGGCATAGAAATACCCTTCTGTAGTTCTGAATTTATACACTGGATAGATGAACAGATAAATTCTCATTTCTCCTACTCTTGGTGCTTGGCTGGGGACAGCTTTCAATGGCAGGTTACAAGGCAACAGCACATCAGTCCATGTGAGAGTTACAGTCCCCAAATAAAAGAAATCATCTTCTTTCATTAGCACTAAAATGCTTTCAAGTTTCTAACAAATCAATAAGTATTTCATTTTGCTATTTTGGAAAAAAATAAAAGTAATCCCAAGGGGACTTGCCAAAAAAAAAATTAAAACAAAAAGTAGCAAGAAACTCCCTCACAGCTGAGTCTAAAAAGTTGTGACTCTTCTGTGGGGTATGAGATGACTCTTGTTCAAATTCACCTCGTGTTTAATGTCCCCAAGATGAACTTCGTTCTCCCTCTTTCCCAGGATAGCAGGAATGTTGTTACCATGCTGCAACAGATCTCTCAAAGTCAGTCCTCTTCACGCTGTTCAATTTTACATGAAACCCTGAAATATTCATTGGGACAAATAGCCTTGAAAAGGAGTTTATGGCTTTGGGGTTAGGGCACTCAGCTGGCAGGGGCAACACCTCAGTGCCAATACCTTTCCCAGCAAATATTTAAATATTTATACAAAATTGAACAGCTGCGAAAAGACAGAGAGAGAGACAGAGAGGGAGATCTCCTGCCAAGTGGGTTAGATCACCTTCCAGATATGATCTGAGGTGAATGGTTCTAGAAAAAAGCATGAAGGCTATTCAGGCAAATATTCAGCAGCTGAAGGATTTTTTTTCAGTGCAGAAACCCAGTCAAACCAACCCTGGAATTAATAAAATAGTATTATTACAATAATGATAACAATTACAATGCTGATTAAAGATTTTGGTTTAAGAGCCATTCTATTATTTCTCTTTTATACAAGGTGAGAGAAGCCTTTTTCTCTTTAACCATAAACTTGGCCAAAGGAAATAGAATTTCTCTAGGTAAGCTGTTCCATGCTATGGAAAACATAAAAAAAACCCAGTTACTGAAGATTTCATTTTATCTATTTTTCTATTCTTTGCTTTTACTATTATAATAATCCACAATGCCTCAAAACAGATGAAGTATTCCTCATTTTAAATATTGTTTACTTTATTATCTTCCCAATTAAAAAATTAAGTCTTTTTTACCAAAATATTGTCTCTTTTTCTTTGAAACCCATGATAATGTATAAATAAAATCACTCTGCACTTTTGACCAGTGTTTGAAAATCTTTTGAGCCCAAGTCAATATTCTGACAAATAAAGGTCAGGTGTATCAGACACAAAATCATTTCTGTAAAATGGTTTTGCAGTTGTTGACAGCTTCAGCGATTTACATTTTTTTGCAGGTCCAAAGCAATTTAACCACTTTCAGGAAGGTCCAAGAGATTGTGTTCAGTTTCTGTGGTTGTAGAACCATCCACTGACAGAATTGGCAACAAAATCTACTTCCCAGAATTCAGGAGATAGTTTAGCAATCCCATCCCTAATTAATTTACTTAATCCCCTCTTGAACACACTGCTACTTTTGATCTCCACAGTGTCATGTTACAAAGACAACAGTCACATTCCAATTGAATCCACTGCCTGGGATTTCACTGGCATCTTTTTTTTCCATTGACCATGATTTCTTCAACACAAACTGTATGCCAGATAAATCACTTTGAAAGAGTATCATCTTTGTAGAATATTCCTTCAGCAGTTCTGCTTCTTTTTCCTAACGCTAAAATCAATATTTAACCTACCCTCAGAAACTCAAACAATGCATAGCATTAAAATTCTCTCATTTGCCACAAAGATCTGAGGGGAGTAATTGAAAAACTAAAACTAGCTGAAACAAGTTTGGGGAAATGAAATGCAGATCATTGTAGCACAGCTTTAAACTAACTGAGGTAATGTGTACATTTATAGCATTGAAAATGGATGGCAGCATGTACTTTACAGTTTACTGAGCCCTATCGATAAAAGCATCAACATTTTTCACCCAGACAAGGTTTCATGTTCCTGTCAGACAGCTGGCTAGGCACAGTCCATCTTCCCTCCCAGGATGCAATCACAGCCATCAGTACAATTCCACAGCCACCCCCTTTCCCTCAACACCCACCCTGTACAACAGAGACCCTGTCCACTTGTTTGTTTTGCCATTTAAAGCAAGCAGCAGAAGCCTTGTCTCAGCAGCAAACATGCTGGAAACAATTTGTCAGCTTTTGCAATTTAACTCGCTCTGTGGACCTTCCCCCGTGCACTTTGCGAGGCAGCACGTTCCCATCAATCCATCAACATCCACCAGGTTTCAGTCTCACGCACAGCTGCTCAGGAAACCCAGATCACACAGAGCTCTGCTAACTCTCCTTGATACCTTCAGTTTTAGTTTCCATGTTTTTCAGGTTCTGTGCTTCCCAGGGGTGCAGTTCTGAGCCTCATATTAAGTGTTAGGCAGCTCTCTTCACAGAGTAGGGAGACAAAACAAATCCTTTTCCTGCTGGAGACCAAGGACAATTTTCAGGCCCAAAAGTATAAACAGCAGTGGACTGAAGGGAGGAACGAGAAGGATGGGACCTCACAACCTGAACCTGTAATTGGACAATTAAACTCCAATATGCAAATGGACTAAAACACATAGAAATGTAAAACCTTGTGACTGTTTGTCCATTTTGGGTCCACCTTGGGTGTAGCCCTGGCCAGGCTCTTGGTCCTGCCCAAGGTGCACCCTAAAGGCCTTTCAATAAATATTTTATTCTCTAGCTTTGTCCAGTCTCTGTTTCAGGTAACCCTGCCTGAGGCATTGCCTGATGTAATATGAACACTGAAATTATAAGCATCTTTTTAATTCATGACTCTTTTTCTTCCTCACACTCCACCACAAACTTACTTTCCCTCATACACACACACATTTACACTCCTTTTTGCCCCTTTTGTCTTTAACTGGTTTCCATGCAGAAGGGGTAAAGCTGTGAAACTTTCTACAACTGCAGGGGATTTCAGGATGGCTCCTCTGTACAGCTGCAGACAGAGGTTACCTTTTCCTTGGTACTCAGGTCTTGACAAGCTAATTCAGGAGCAGTTGCTGTGCTGGAGCATTTTCTTTGCTATTCTCCCCTACATGAGTTAACCCAGACTGCACTGAGAAAACATGGGGACGACTGAACTTGACAAAAACATGAGAAAGACGTTCCCCAGTAAAGATTCATGAGAACTCTGTGACTGATTTCAGGCTAAACAGTCAGACAGCATTGCAGTCTTGGTGGAAATCAGTTCTCTCTGTCAGAGCAGAAGACAAGCTGGTTTAGGTGAGCTTCTTTGGGTACTCTGCTACGTGTAATGAAAAAGTTATGGGGAAAAAAATAATGATATTGCATTAAAAAAAGGATTCTGAAACACGGGAAGATTGGATCTAAAATGCCTCAAAAAATCCACATCCAAACATCTGAGGCAGAATGACCCATGTAGTTCCAAGGCAGAAGCAAACAAAAGCAGCCTTTACAGACAAGACAATCAGTGTTATCCACAAAAAGGGTCGAGACACGCCATTGATTTCCAATTGTTTGCAGGTGGAAACAACAGAAATTGGCACCACCTGCTCAGATAAATCACTGACTGCAGCAACTGAAGGCTGCTGCAGCTCCAAGAGTGCAGTAAAAACCCCTCACATTACCAAACCTCTGCTGGCTCTGATTAGTGACTAGAAAAGTGAGAGACTGCAGATGACAAATAAGGAAGGATGTGCACAGGAAAATTATCCATATTAGAGAATATGCAAACACTCTAATGAGGTGAACTCACTGGAGCCAACACAATTTAATAAAACAGGGGAAAAGGCCATTTGTTAATGGGTTAAAAATCTGACAAATCCTCAAACCCACTGCTACATGTCACCAAGGGCAGAGAACTGAAAAAATTCAGAGTGTGACAGTGTATTCTGAAGAACAGCCAAGTACCAAAGAAGTGGAGCTAACCCAAGACGTGTGCCTTCTTAGGCACTTTTTTATTTCTTTTTGAGCAAGGACTGAAAGCTTTTCAAGAAAGAGCTCCTGAGAGCTGGGAATTCTGTTCTGGAAATCTGTTTTGGGTTCACATAGCAAGGTTATAGTAGCAGAGGGGGCTACAGGGGTGGCTTCTGCAAGAAGCTGCTGGAAGCTCCCCCTGTATCCACACTGGAGCAGGCTGTTCCAAATGACCTGCATCCCACGGAAAAGACAAACATTTACTTATGCTTGCATCCTCCAAAAAAAAAAAAAAAACACCACACACACAAAGCTGAGAAACATTGCAGTGTCTGAAAGGAGAAAAAAGTTTATTACAGAAAAGCATTTTCTGCTGCTGAGAACACTGCTGTGCAAATAGAAACAGCACAAGCATCTTTCTAAAAGGTAAGAAGGCAAAGGCCACAGATAATGCCCAAGGAAATGACTAACACGGTTATATTTTTAAATAAATATATTAGGACATTTGTATCAGTGGCAGATGCACCTCGACACCCTCTGGTTTTGGAGTTCTGTTCTTTAATATTCTTCTAATACTTTTTCTTTAATTACACTAAGGTTTGCATTGCTCTTGAAGAGGATTTGACCCTTAGGCATTAGAACTATGATAAACCAAAATGTCCTGGCCATCAGTCCTCAGTCCAGAGATCAATTTAAAATACATTATATGTCTTCAGTAGTTTTCTTAAATGAAAAACACCTTTAAATCAAGCATTTTCCAAAACTCAACCTTTGTTTATGTGATAGCTGACACTGAGCCACAAAATTCAAGTTCCAAAACAATTGCCAAGTTTATTTAGCCATCTTTCACACGAAGAAAGAGGCAAAAAAAATCATTTAATGCATACAATTTTACATGTTTCATTTAAATTATTATCTTTAGGGGATTTAGAATCCAGGAGGAAAAAGAACCTATAAAATATTGCAGGGTTTTTTTGGCTGGAAGTATAGAAAGAACTGTTATTTAGTGCCATTAAGGTCTACTAATACTTTCATTACAATTGTAAAAAAGTCAAACACGGGTAATTTTTCAAATGCTGAGAGAACTACCATTATGCTGATGATCTTCATTTGCATTGTTAAAAAGCAATTGTTGTTTCCTTAGTAAGAGCAGGAAAATTGTACCTGGCAAAGCATTTGCACTCCTGCAGCAGAGCAATGGATCACTTCCAGCAGAGTGAAACCAAGTCAGGGATTGCATTAGCACAGGGAAAGCAGCCACACATCATCACTGGGAGTTTGTGGTCAGAAGGAAACCTTCATCCCAAGCAGTTCCATGAGTGGCTTCAGCAACTGCCTAATTCAGGTTTGTGGAGAATTTCCTGGCAGCTCGAGCAAAGGCAGAAAAGGAAAAAAAAGCCTCAGACATTGAATTGTAAGAAGATAATAAGAAAAGAGAACACAGTCGTTTAATGGAGAAAAGTTACAATCACCACAAAATTGATAAAACTGAGGCACAGCAGTGCCAAGCAAATCAAAATTGTGGGAGTTAGAAATTATATTTGATGGAGTGTTGATGACATCTCTTAAGCTACCTTCATTGATTAATTTTCCCCAGCAGCTAACCATTCTCATGGTGCAAGACTTTCTTAAGAGTAAAGATTTTAAAACGTTAAGTTGAAAAGCAAAATCTATAATTACTAAACAGAGAGACAAAACCAATGAATGGAGTGACTTCATATTTTGCATGTTTTGGTTCCCTTCTGCATTTTCAGCTGTAATATTTTACCTAGAAAAAAAAAAATAAACAATTTTTTTCCCTTCAGTAAGCGTTTATGGTAGCATCTGCAGTTTAGCCATCAGAGACTAGGAACGTGAGACCACTATTCAATGTTTCCTTTTCTCCCCCAAATGCTGATGATGTGACAAGAGTGCATTACCCACAGTGTCTCACGAGCAGCTCCTGAAGCCCAGGTAGTAAATACTACATTTTTTCCACCTAAACAAAAGGCCAGGAAGACAAACCCATCATTAACATAATTCACAGATGCTATAAACCTAGCGGGGAATTTTTCTAATGGTGTAAAATTGCTTTTCTATCACAGAGATATGGAACATTGAGGGGGGTTTTTTCCTCTCCCTTGATGCTAAGGAAATCTGGATTATTAAGTTCACACCATTTATCTCCTCCAATAGCTTTGGAACACATTCCTCAATTTCAACAAAATTTGACAGAGGGCCTCAGAGATATTCTGTTCCCACAAGTTTTGTGACACTAAACAGATGGGAAGAGGAGAGAGATCTTTATGTTATCACATTGCATATTCCACTGAGAGAAAAGCTTCAGAACACACTTCTGCTTTTTAAAACTCCAAGTGTTTCCAGGAAAGGGAACTTATGCCCTATCTGGAGAAAAAAAAAACTTGAGACAAAGCATGTCAGCAGAGAATAAAACACACACACAGAGGCAAAGAACTTCTTATTCTGTTTGTGAAATTAAGTTGCTCAGAAGGAGAGGTGGTGCTGGAGACATCATATTTATTTGTTCTTTCCTACCTGGCTTTGGAGATTTCCAGTTGCCACCAAGTCTGGTGACCTCTGTGGCAGTGAAAACACTGTCAAGTACAATTCATGGTTTAGTGGTGCTGCTCTGCAACATCACTGTGGTAAACAGAGACCAGAACAGGATTTTTTTTTTTCATTTTAGATTTGGGGAGGAGGGCAGTTTGTAACTCCTAACTGTATACTGATACCTTTTAAAGTGTTTTTCTTTAACAGTGTTGGGCTTCAAGCAGCAAATGACAATTCTAGTGTTTGCAGCAGTGCCAGCTTTGCATACCTTTGTCCTCCTTTTTCTGGGGCTGCTGACTAGCAGCGCTTGCCACAGTTTCTGTCAAGTTATCCTAATGTGTGCTATTTTTAAACAAACATGTGGGAGTCAATATCCCAACGAAAACCCTGAGGAGCCATGAATTTCGGGTATGGGTTGCTCCACCATGGAGAATAATCTCATGATTATGCAAAGGTTTCATAAATGACATTAGCTGCCTACCGCAATTTTTTTTAAATAAAATTGTTAAATATTTCAGTTTCTAATCAACATTAGGCTGGTACAGGCTGGATGAGGTATATGACAAGGCCAGTATACAGCTGAGTCTCCTCAGGGTTACACAACCAGCGTTAGAGGGAACAAACTTTATTAGAGAAAGTTCTTTTCTCTTCCAAATAGGCTAAATCTGCTCTACTTTCCCTAACTCATCCCAAGTGCATAAAAACACAAAATCCCCTTCTCCTCCTTGGCTGATCTTCGCTACATCTACCTTGTCAGCTCTAATGTCAAAGCAGGCTAACTAAAAATGACAATTTTTAAAAATTTGAACTAAAAAAATCTGCTCTTAAAAGAGAACTGAAAGCTGCACTTAAAATAAGTACTGATATTGAAACATTTAAATTATAAGAAATAGTTTTCATGCCTGGCCAGATAAGCTATTATCTGGATTTTCTTTGTAGACTAGAAGGGAGCAACACCTAGGATGATAAGTAATTTTGGCTAAAAAGATAAGTAATGCAAAATATTTCATAGAAAATCAGGCACAGAAGTCGTTCAAATTGATTCTACTGAGTTAGACTAAGAAATTTCAATATTGCAAAGGCTTTCATACTGTACCCAGGGACATTATTCCCACAACCTTCTGAGCATCTCCTTATTAGTCATCTCTCAAAATTAGGCCTTTCTTCAAATTTCTGATATTTCCTGTGCCCCCAAAACTTTGGAAAAAACCACCAAAGTTTTTCAAATCCAATATTATTTTCTCTTAGGTGTTGAAGTATATTCCATCCTTGAATCATTAGTTAGGAAAAAACTTTAAGCAGTGTTTTCTTTCTGGTCTTTCCACGCAAATGATAATTTAAAATGACAGATTCTAGAATAAATACAGTGAGAAGAAAAAAAGTCTCATGGCCTCATGGTATACAGCCAGCTTTGAGAGCTGCAATTACAAGAGCTGGAAAACCATAAACAAAAGGAATATTTTTGAATACTGAAAACAAACAAACAGAATCTACATTTCCTAATGAATACCCTGAGGCAGCTACTGCAAATATGCCCATACTGCACACAAAATGAGTTACCAAAGGAGAAAGAGATGTACAAGCCAATTTTGAGCAGCTCACTCAGGATGCCACCCATGGTACAAGTTTTGCCCCATCGTGATACAGGAGCTCAAGTTTTCCTGCCCCAAAGCTCCTGGTGTGGAGGCCCTTTTGCAATTCCAAGTGTGAGGAATGTCTTTATCTCCTACTGAGCACCTCCTGCCCTTTCTGCTTATTCTGCTTAACACTGGTGTGAAGAAAAGCTGCAGGACAGTAGCTGAACATGATTCATGTTCTCATTCTGAAATGCAGGAACCTGAGTGTTTCCTGCATTGGCAGCACACACGGGGAGTGAAACCAGCACACCTGGTTCAGTCTGACAGCTCATCTCCTTCCAGCTCTGCCCGGGTATCTTGCTTCTACCAAGGTTTAGCTCTTTCCCTTTTGACACTCAAGCTCCTGCGTGCCATCCCACCTGCTCTCACCCCGAGGTTTTGCATCCCAAAGATTCAGCAAGTCTCAGTCTCCAACTTCTCTCACAACTAAAGGCAAGTGTTTGAAAGGGAGTTTCACAAATGTTCTGAGCTGGGAAGTCTCAGCTCAGAATTAATGTCCTCTCAAAAGCAAGTGTAAGTGTTTAAAAGGGAGTTTCACAAATGTTCTGAGCTGGGAAGTCTCAGCTCAGAATTAACGTCCTCTCAAAAGCAAGCGCAGCCTTTCTGCCAGCAGGAGACAAATTTGCTCTCTATTTTGAGCTTCAGATAAATCTCAAGCAGAGCTGAAGGCATTCAGGACCTCAAATGAGAGAGCACACAGCACTTGCATAATATCTGACAGCACAGGGAGGGCAGAGGCTGCTTAGGTCACAAGGGTGGATCCTCCCAAAGTGAATGAGCACAGTCTGTTCGGGTTTTTAGGCTCATTGAAAAGAAAAGATCCGTTTCAATTCCAGAATTGGTTATTTTCCTGCGTGAAGTCCTGGCAGAAGACCATTTTCTTCGAAGCTGTAATTTGGAACAGAGGCTTTTTTCCACTAATGGGAAAATCTCAAGGGTTTTGTGAAGATCATATATGCATTTAAAAATTCAGAGGATTGTTCCAATTGCCTGAGCTACCTGAATTTGAAGTATTTCTTCGTAGCTTTCACAAAACCAACTGGTAGGCATGGTAGAAATTTTATTTTTTTTTTAAATCAGGTATCTCACTGCTGGCTGTATTTTTTCTGAACCTTTTCTCTTTTTCCTGTTCTGTTAGAGGAAAAAATAAATTGTAACTGATTTCTCTATTCATTCACTGATTTATCTTTAAAAACACTTACTGTTTCTCACAAAACAGTAAATGTGAAAAATAAGCCTCTTTGCTTTTCTAAACAATGTGCTTATTCCTAGATATTTTGAAAACATATTTGCACAATTTTGTGTTCTTTCTTAAAACCTGAATTTAGCCTCCAGCTGTCTAAGCGAAACAACCCATAAGAGAATCACTGGACCAGAGAGATCTTGAAGCCTGCACAGAAACACATTAAGAAAGAGGCCACCAAAATAATCTATGGGCAGACAAGCCAGACAAACAATTAAGGCATATCTGGCCTTTGAAAGTATGCCAACTATCCAATACAAAAACTGAAAGGACATGACTATTCCATATCCTGTTGTGCATGGATTTGAAATAACATTTTTTATTTTGTCTAATTCATTGTAAATATGAGAGTGTACTGTCCTCAAAAATACATCCCCAGAATTAATGAGTGTGTCCCATGCAAATGTTCTCTGCTCCTAAATCCTTTGAGCAGCTTTCAAACTCTCATTCAAAATATCTTCATAGCTATTTTTTTCCCCCAACTTTCCTAGCTGAGTCTGCAGTTTTGAGGAGGAACAGGGTCTACCCAGATGTAGATAAAAGAAACAAGCATTTGATGAAACATGGAGGAGGGTGTGGTTTGTCGAGGCTGGGTGTGTCCCACTTTAGGGACAGAAAAAGAAGCAGGCACACTGCATCGTGAGGGATCAACTCTTCTCTCTATTCCATCTGACTCCATTTATATACATTTGTACAAAGGTCCAGAGATTGGCTACAGAGGTCGCCACCTCTGAACCTGGCTGGTGGACATCACCATCAATCATTTCTTCTCTCAGAGGAGAAGTATGCAAACATTCTGAAAATAGACATTGCTTACATGAAGCTGTGTGAGAAAATTCTACAGAAAGACAAAAAGACAGAAAGCTCAGGGCAACAGGAGGGCAAGACAGGCAGCACCTTAAGTGCACTTCAGTGAAAGTTTGTGGCTCATCCATGAAGCTGAGGAGCTGCTGCCTGTGCTGACATAACCAGGCACACCTCAAATTGCAGGAGTCATGTCTGACAGCACATCTTTTGCTATGCAAGTCTTTATATTTCAATAACCGCTCTGATTATGAAGCATCCTGTGAGTTAAAATCTCGTACAATTCCTGTGGGACAGCTCTCAGGTGATGGGGACAGTTCCCACACCACATCCCAGATGGACACAGGGATCTTGTAGCTCTGTAATTTACATCCCATTTTTCCTGGCTACATCCATTCTGTGCATGTCCACCCAACTGTGCCTGTTGGGTGGATGGTTCTGCTTTTTGGAAAAGCAGCATTTCTTACAGGACTGAAGACACCTTTTAAGGTTATGAACTAAATAAAACATATATATATATATTACATGGCTTTTTCTTATATAAAGCACACATCTCTCCATAAATGCTTCAACTAGTTCCAGTTCACTGCAGAAAGTTTCCATTCTGTGGGTGTGGATACTCCCCCTCTGAAAGCCTCTTTTTATGTGTGCACTCTACATGGTAATGCCCCACAGAGTTGGGGCATTTTCAAGTTGAGCTGAAATTATACAGAAGAACTCAAAAAAAACCCCCTTACATGGTCTTACAAACTTATTGAATTAAACTTCTGGCAGCACTTGAGCTGCCCCTGCAAGGTATGGGTGCATAGGGTAGCTGATATATCCTCCACTACATATGGAATTAAAAGCATTTTACTGCACCATTCCTGCTGTTTAATTTTAAAGCATCAAATTAAAGCTTAATAAAGCCCTAATTAGGTTGCTTTATGATAAATTATTCAAGAGACATTTCACATATTCCACAGTAAACTGAATTCCCTCGGTTCTTTGGCACACAAATATCTCATTTCAAATATTTACAGAGGAACATGCCAGAAACCCAGTTCAAAGAGGTTTTGACAAATCAGAAAAGTTTTACTAAAATATAATCCCAAACATATGGTTTCTTCAGCTCATGCAATTTCTGAGCCCAGCTGAAAATGATAGCTAATGAAGAATGAAAAGAAAAAGCTCCAAGTTTAATATGAAAATTAAACACTCCATGAAAAGATTAAGTTTCATTTCCACCAAGGAAGAAATTTTTCTTGAGCTCCAGAGGAAGCAGGATTGGCTTCCAAATGGTGCCAGATTTCACTGACGCAGAGCTTGACATTACAGACACAGCGAGGGAGATACAATGCTCCACAAAAAATAGAGTTTAAAGCATGTTTTCTATTTGCTTCTCATTTTTAACAGTCACCTTGGATCCAAACCTAAGAAAGATCCCTTAAAAACTCAAGCGCTAAAAGAAACAAGTAAAGGAATCTGCAGTTTTAGAAGAAAGTTTGATAATATTTGAACTTCTCTTTTTTTTTGTGGGGTTTTTTTTTTGTCAGTGAGAAAAGTCAGGCCTCCTTAGTGTCAGCTGTTCTGGCAACAGATTATTCCACAGCAAAGTCTTCCTCTTCACTCTGCCTTGCTGCTTTATGCCCAACAGTGCTTTCAACTCATCACTTAGTGTCAGAACACATAGCAACACGTGTCAAAACACATCTTCTGGGAAGAAATCCTCATATTTCATTGCAGCATCAGTAATTTCATACTTCTTATGGTCACACTTGAAGGTGATAATTGCACAGGATTAAAAATGTGTTCTTAATAATTAAGTTGCAAATGATGGGTCCCTACAAGCTTTACGGTCTATTGTGAAGTAAAACTTTTTATGTGTTCCGAATTCAGCAATGATCCAAACTTAAACTAAAAATTTTTCCCAAATTGTTGTGTTTCACTTTATTCTTATAAAAGCAGGGAGCCTGATGGTGTTGTAGCAGCAGAATAGCTACTTTATAATGGCTAATAAAAACCATCACCTTTTCCCCCCTCATCCCATCACCAGCTGCACTCAGAGAAGTCTGTTTCTGGAGGAAGCTTTAATTCTCACATTATTTATTTCCTAACAGCAGGAGCCCTGTTCAATAATTTCTGTGAAGACTGCACGAAATACACACCCAGAAATTGATATCTGCTGTTTCCAAAAGGGAGCATGGCATTGCAGCTAGATTTGTGAGTTGAATCTTTCCCTTGGTCCTGAACCTGGGCTAAAGGTGAGGCAAGGGTTTGCTAAACAGAAATTGAAAACACCACATCCCCAATGCATGTGGAGAGTTATGGGTGGCAAATAGCAGCAGCGGAAGCCACGTGCAGGTGAAAATATGTTATTAAAGGGTAAGTGGGTTTCTGAATGAACAATATTTGTGCCAGGTTCCTGCTATGAATAGTAGATAGGAAAAAACAGCTATATTTAGATGGCCCATATTTTAGCATAGCTTTTCTTTTATAAAATGCCTTGACTGTTCAAGTTGGCACTGGCTTTTTGAATATAAAATTAGTTAAATAGTCTAACCTTTCTGGATGACACTAGAACAAACTGGTAAGCTCTGCTCTCAGGGAGCACTTCAGGCTGCCAACCTCAGTCCCATGTGTTCCATTTGTTATGTCAGCTCATAGGTGCCTTTATGAAATTCAGGGATTCAAAGACTCGCATCAGAAAATAGCATTCAATTAACTCAGCAAAGCTCACCACTGCTCTAGTGGTGAGCTTTAGTTTAAGATGAGCTTTCAAGGAAGCAGTTAGAACAAATGAGGTTCTAGAGAGCCATGGAATTATTTTAGCTGGCAAGAACATCAAAGGCCATTGCGTCCAACCAGTAACCCAGCACTGCAAGACCACCACTAAACCACGTCCCCATCCACATGTCTTTTAAATACATCCAGAGATGAAGGCTCCACTCCCAGGGGAGCATTTTGCAGTGCTTGAAAACTCTTTTGGTGGAGAAGTTCTTCCTCATACCATTAAAATCCCCTCTAACCCCTGGATGCCCAGGTGTAAAAGTAAATTAGGAAATCCTTGTTTGTTGCAGCAGCCCTCTTGTTAGAGGGTAGAAATGACCCCAGACAGCCTCCTTGTTTATCACAGCATGAAAAGGCCCTGGTTTATTCCTCTTTACAGCTCAACCATCCTGACTCCAACCATTCACTGACTCTGGCTGCAGCAGCTCCTGCTGTGGGTTTCCCTTGCAGCCTCTGACTGCTGGTTATTCCCTCCAAAACTCTGACTGCAGGGATCAGTTTGCAGACTCTGACTGCAGCTTTTACCCAGCAAGACTGTGGCTGCAGGTTCCAACAACAGGCTCTGATTGCAGCCCCAGACTAACCTCACAGCAGTGATCCCCTCTCCCCAGGATCCTTCTTTTTCATGATCCTCTCATTCCCTCTTCCTCAAGGTTCTTCCTCCTTCATGAGCCTCCTCCCCAGCTAACCCACTCCCTTTTATCACACTTATCTTCACTGGATACAGCTGTGACTCATCAGGGGTGAGGCTGAATTGGGTAATTAACAGAGCTGTTCCTTAGCAGGGGCAAGATAACCTGTATTCCCTTCTCCTACATTTGTTAACTCTGGTCATACTTGGCCCAAATGCAGAAAAGACACTTTATAATGTTGGTAAACAAGACCTAGTCTCAGTAAGAAAACTTGTTTAACAATCTCATAGTTTTAGGTGAAGATATAAAATACCCTGGGGATGAAAACAGATGTTACTGGAGTTGCCTGAGCTGTCAGAGATGCACCAATTGCACCAGTCAGAGAATCCCCTTAACATCCAGGGCAGACTTGACACAGAACACTGCTCAGTGAGAGAGGCTGATGGGCTGAGAGGGAACACTATTAGCTCTGGCAGATTCCTTCCTGCTGTCAAAAAGAAGTCTTTTACCAGAGAGGAGCAGGCACATCCCATTCCCAAGGAGAGAGCACTATCCAGGAGAAGCACTTTTGGCAGATGCCTGCCAAAGGAGAAGGGGTACAAAAAGCAACTCACAGGCAGCAGCTCTTCAGCCAGAACTGCTGGGGACACAGCATGGTCACAGCTACATTAAGTTTATCCTGCCTTATCTCTCAAACACCTTCAGGGGAACTCGAGTCAAAGGAAGGGCCACAAACCAAGGAATCAAAGGAGCTGTTCCCAAAAAGTTGCACTCCAGCTTAGCTGTGCAGAAATTAAGCCCAGGGTTCACACAGGACTGGAGGGCAGGGTCTCTGACAAATAGAGTGCTAAGACTGAAAACTATTCATCGTGTAAATTATTCTGCAGTCTCTATTAACAAGCAATTTAAATACATAGTATATGCTTAAAATATGTGATACATTCATCATTCTTCACATAGTTATCCTTTTCCAGAGGGTTGGGACAGGTTTAAATAGAGGAAAGAAGCACAGATCCACTATTTGGCTGGATGCTTAAAACATGTATTCTGTGTCTCATTTGTAGTCCTTACGAAACCAAGACATACAATTGGAAAAACTCTCTAATTCCTCTACAGAGAAAATACTCTTCTTACAGGCATTTGCTATTGGCAATTTCTTCCCCTTTTTATTTTCCTTCAACTTGTCTTTTTCTGTCTTCTTCCTCTTCCTCTGTTGTTTCTGTTTATATGGTGACATAATTCCCCCAGAGAGCAGGAAAAAACAAGATTGCACTAGTGTGGAAAAGAAGGGTGTGCTAGTCTTCCACAGTAGGGCATAGCAGGAATAATTCCAGCATACAGGCAAGATGTTTCTGAAAATTACAACTACCATTACAGCTACTACTCCCTCCTTTTTCAGCTTCCTGGCAAAGTGATAGGTTTTGCCTTGGATCACATGAAATTGAACTGTGCTTTCTCCTTCCTGAAATACATCAAGCTCTCCCTATCAACAACAGGGATCAGAGTCATAATAAAATCAAACTAGACCCTGAACCTTAATAAAGCGTAATTTGGCAGAAACAAACTGTTTTGGGGTCATCTGCATAAATAAAATAGAGCAATTACCTAAATTTAGCTTTATCATTAGGTGAATTACACCAGTACTAAATTTAATCATATTCATAGTCTCTGTATTCCTTTCCCAAGCCAGCAGTGGAAGCTGCAGTGCATATGAGGTGTGTTACTTTATACCTCATTAAAACAAAATAGCTTCCAGCTACTGAAACTCACATTTGCATTATTCCCAAAATTGCATTCTATCATAATGACATTTGAAGTGAACTCAGAAAGAATTGCTATTGTTGGAATGAACTGCCTTCTCCTATAAAGGAGAGACTGCCACAAGCATAATTAATCTCCAAGTACATCGGACAATATTTCTCCTACTCACTGGTAGTATTAATGAGATCTGGTGTAGATGAAATTGGTAAAGTTGGGAATAGCAGGTTCACAAAGCAATGTATTCGTGTGTTCCAGGAGATTTCAACAGACTGAACAACAACGACCTCCAGAATACAATTATGCAAATATTTTATTCTTTTCATTTAGTTTAACTCTACATTAAGCATGCTCTCAAGAGCAAGAATTCAGATGTGAAATGTAATTTTTCCCTTATATCAATCTTGTTATCTTTGAATCTTTGTTTAATGATAAGAGACAGAATTACTTGACACTTGTTTGCCATCTTTTAAATCCGTTTACTTTTGTGTGAGGAGAAAAAGCTGTCCATCATCCTTGCAGCAGCAGGCACAATATTGGTGCAGTTTCATGTCACTTGGAAGTAGCATTAGCTATAAAGGTAACTACTCCTCTGTCATCCAGTAAACTGGGAGCCAAAAAGAGATGACAGAAGGGTTTCATATAGAAGAAGACAAAAGTAGTGAAAATAACAGAACATGGTGTTTCTTTTTCTGTTCAGGGGTTACTGACTTAGCTGCTACATTTCTATGGAGCTCCCACTGAATTCTACAGTCACAGAAAATATGTCTGAAACAGGTCTTGAGAAGCAATTTATTATTTCAGCCCCATTTCAAGGCAAATAGGTGTTGTGTCCAAGTCCTTCCAACCTGGTATTTATGTAACATGACTTTAAAACCTCTGAGAAATAAGGTTCAAAAACCTACTTTGCTGTTTCACCATTAATGAGTTGCTAATGATTAGATGCCTCCCTGTTGCTTTAATTTAAGCTTAGTAATTCTTGTTCTGCCAATCACATGGAAAACAAATTTTGTCCTTCGGCTAAATAATTCCAGGTCATCAAGGCCTAAGATATCTGGGTTTCTAACCTTTTGTGCCTTGCTCTTTAGCTCTTTTCAGATGGGACTTTTTTTCCTTTTCTTAAACACACCAAGACAGACATAAAGGCTGAACTGCTGTGCAGTGCAGAGACGTTATTTTAACACATCTTCTAGGCTACAGTCATTTTCAAATACAACCCAGCACGGCTCCTGTTCTTCTTGCAATAATTTAAAAACTGTAGAGTCACATACAATTTGCAAACCACTGTAACACCAAACCCCTTTCCTGAGGAGCTGGTACTAACCAGTTTATTTTCCCACTCTTGTTTGTGGTGTAGAACAGCACCTCACAGGTGTTATTCTCAAAATTAATACTCATTTTAAAATTATGACTTCAACTTACAAAAACTATTTTTCTGTTCAAATGCTGTTCCCCAGCACATCTGTACACCCTCTCAACATCCATAAGGAGAAAATATTTTCAACAAACTCTCCACTCTGCTGCAAGCAAAAGAAACCACATGAAATAGCAGAGGTTTGGAAGTTCAGGTGAACTTTCTAGGGTCAGGAATCTGATGTCAGACCCTCCCTCCAGCCATGGTCACAACACTCAGCAAGCAAGGATGGGCAACATTCCTCCCAAAAATACTTGCTGTCATCTGGAAAAATAGGGATAAACAATTCATGTGTATTTTGAGGAACCTTTATGATGTAGACACAAAACTATACATACCAGACAATATTTATGAATTATAAGCCATGGAATTATTATGTTTATATAATAAAGCACAAAATTACTGCGATGCCATCTGGACTGAGCAGGGGAAGAAACATTAAAGTTGTGATGAAAATAGACTGAGATTTTAAACTAATTTTAAAAAAAATCAGGTTACAGCCTCAGACTGAGGATTTTAATCAGAAAACCACATTAGTGTCAAGTATTCTCATTCCACATTTTGAGAGTGCTTTGAGACTGTGTTCTGAGCTCAGGAAAAAACTGCTTTGGAGGTTTAAATCCATCTCAGTGTAGCTGACCAAACAACATCTGTGTGACCACTGGACTGAAGTGCTCCCTGAATGAGCATGATTTAAAGGGGTTTGCTTAGCAGAGATCCATACAAATAAAAGAGAGAGGGAATCAAGATACAATGACTTTCCTGCTGTCAGACGTGGTACTGAATTACAGAACGATTATCTGCCAAAGGCTGAACATATGAACACAACTGAGCTCCTGGTTCCCCTTCACAGTGTGACAAAACCTAATGATCCTTCAGTGCTTTTGCTTTATGCTGTTATTTTTCCAATAAATAGTGTGAACTTGTTTCTTCTCACCCCCTAAGTAATCATTTATGACAATTTATTTGGAATGACACGTTGGTGTTATGTCTCCCGTTCCCCTGCAGGAGTTGTACTGGAACATCTTTATCTCGCTGAGTCTTGTCCAAAAAAGCACAAAATTTAAGAACCAGGGCACAAGAGCTTTCCAATTATCTGAAGCATTTATACTCTCAGGGAAGTTCTGGAGAACTCACACATCAAGTGTGACAGCAATGGCATGATTTGTGGTGCTTGGAAACTTTTCACAAGGAAGTTTTAAAGTTCAGGCACTTGTAACTGAAGTATTGTTAAATATTAAAGTGGTAAAAGAAAAAACAACTAAGGGAATGTCAGGATAAAGCAAAAAGGAGCACTACTGTTACATAAAACTATTTTGACCCTGCACATCTGTGGTGGGTTGGCATTGTGTGGCTGCCAGACACCCACCCAGCACTCCCTCGCCCTCCCTCCCTCCTCTACTGGAAGGGGAAAAAATAAGATGAGAAATCTTGCAGGTGAAGCTAAAGGTGGGACTATCACTCAGAAGTTACTGCCATGGGCAAAGTGACTTGGGGGAAATTTAATGTATTGACAATTGCACCAAATTAAGACGGGACACCCCCCTTTACTGCTACGCACAGTCAAATCTGCTGGCATTCCCTAGAAGATGTTCTGACCAGATAAAAGATTTTCTTCCCTCTGCCACAAAGAAGATCAGAAAGAAAAAATTCTCTTCCTGGTCTTACAGATCAGCCATTGCCTAAATGCTGTTCTGTTCAACAGGCACGGATTTAATTTTGAATGTGTTGGGCTGTGCTCACATAAAATACATTTATTTCTGGCCCTGATTCTAGACAAGGGCTCCCTCCCCTAAAATCTCTGCTGCACAATGCCCACACACAAATCAGCCATGAAGGGATATGAGAATCACTTTTAGTGGATATAAATTTAACAGCAGAGGGAGAGCCCCATGCTCATTTCCCACAAGCAGTGGGGAAGGCTGAAGAAGTTACACGCTGTGTTAAAGACACTGTAAGACCTGCATTTATTCATGCTCTTCAGAGAATACTTCCCCAAAGATTACAACAGTGCAGGAGGATGAATTATGTATTATTATCCCTTTCTGGTTAAAGTCATGTAGCTACAGAGGGCAGCCCATCCCATCCTGGCCAGAACAAACGTGCTAGGGCATTTTGTGTGAGGTTCATCACCACGGAGCGGGGACAGGAGACAGTGAGAGATACAGGACGTCTTCTGTTCTACTTCACTTGTTTTCCATAAATTATGGAAATGTGGGACAGAACTGGGAACTGTGAATAACTGCAGAAGACACTGCGCTTGGCAAGTGAAAGCTGTCAGTGATCAGTGGCTGGGCCAAGGTTTGTTGCTTGGGCTCAGCCATCAGTTCAGCTACATTTGAGAAGCTGATTTTCAGACAGCAGTGTTCCTTTTCTGGAGTACTGAACTCTGAAGCAACCTTTATTGAAATGGAACATGGCACAAAATGAAAAGAAAAATGGTTTGTGACAGTAACTAACTAGGAAGTCTTCTTCTCATAGAGTTGAAAAAGGGAACTGTGAAAGTTGTAGTTGAACAGAAATCATTCCCACATAATTAACCATTAACTTTATTTTTGCATTTTATTGCATTATCTACAGTTACAGTACTGTGCTTAGATAAAGCAAAATGAGATGCCGACAATATCTAAGAAAAGATGCCAACAGCTGCAGGAATTCAGTCTTAACTAGATTTTCTCTTGCACAGATATTACACTACTAACAAGTAATAATTTGAATTAGCCAAATTGGAATTAGCCAAACTGGTATCTTCAGTTCTCTGCATTATTGACTTTGGAAGACAAAAGTTACATTTATTCTTAAAAATTAAAACTTTGAGATTCTAAAATGTATTTACCAATTGGTCTACCAAGACCAGGAAAACACGTGGAAGTCTTTAAAACTCGACACCAAGAGGAAGAGTTTTTCATTTTTAACCAAAAAAATGTAAGTATATCCTGCAACCATATTTTACTCATCTTTTCCCAACTAAACAAACTGACTTAATCTTCAGATAACATTATTTCTAGCAGGGGTGGAACAAGATTTTCTTTCTCTTTCCTCCCCTTCCCCTATTAAAAAAAAAGAAAAAAAAAAGACAGGCAAGCAAAAATGATAGTATTGGTTTGGCAGGAGTTCTGCTATCTTTTCATTTTTGGATCAAGCACAAAATATTTTATCTCATCTAGTACTACACATTCCATGAAAAAGTAGAACAATTCAAATCTTTAACTGAGTATAATAGATAATTTAGTCCATTGAGACTAGAAAAATGCAATTTAGTATATTGCAGGAAAGCAATATCTTCTTTGTTAAGGTCATATGATGCCCACAGGATGCTTACACTTAGACAATGCAAAGTTCTACTAAGTAAAAATGGAGAGCTGAGCTTTTCCCTAGGGAGTTTCCAGATGAATTTTGCCTTAAGGTGAAGGGCATGTATCCAATAAACAATAATCAGAAAATGCAGGAGAAACCCTATCAAGTTTTTGTACCAATTGGAAGACAAAGGAGATAAAGTTGGCTACTCAGGTGAGGAATCAAGAACATGCTGATAATAAATTTTTCTAACAATTATGCATCCAGTAAAAAAATAAAAAAAGAGCTGTACTCAAAAAACTCTCTTTAATGCATCACTACCAGCCCTGAGTCTGTGGCTTTTGGTCAAAGGAGGGAGACACTACAGGGATGAACTCCAGGCATCTGTCAGTCTTTGGAGAAATCTTTCCTCGTTGACTGGAAAGGCTACTCACACAAGCACCTTTAAACTGCTCATATCACTCAAAATAAAACAAAAGTTGCAAAAGAGTTGCCGTTCTTTGAACAGATCCATATTCAGCAGTTTGCCTGTCCATGTTAAGGAGGATATATTGTAAATAAATAGTAAGCTACTCCTAAGGTAAAGACATGTTATTCTAGTTATGTCAGAACTCTGGCTGTGGTCTAAGAAAAGCCATTGTTGAAGGCCTGGACTAGCAGAAAATCATATTTTTAGAAAATCAGAAGCTATAAGGTAGAAATAACCAGCATAATGAGGTTGATAGAGCAGATTGGATAAACTCCACAGAGAGGCAGAGAAGGCAGGAGACAAAACACCTGACTTGGATGACATCCAGACACCCCCATCTGCACCTCATCTGCCTCCACACACTCTCTCTGCTCCTTATTCCTGTTCCAGAAGTCTGAGCCTGAAAAGAGAAACCTCATATCTTTAAGCCACCCTGCAGCTCTACTTTTATGGGTGGATTATTCCTGGTAATCAATTGGCTTTGTTCTATCCAGGGAGATATCAGTCTGGAAAAGTTTCTCTCCTTGGAGGCTAAGCTGGAAAATCGATTTCCCTCAGTTCTAAGGACAGTAGGAGCTGGAAGAGAAATGAGATCCAGGACAATCTCTCCATCCTGGGGTGACTGCTGCAGCCTGGGTTTTACATGATTTGTGGCACAAAGCCTGACCAACAGGGATTTTATTCAATTCAGTTGCTGAGTGTTGAAGCTGAGATCCACCGCAAAAATCTAAAACTCTACAGAGCTTGCTCTCCACTTCTTGTGCTGCTCACTGTTTCTACCAGTGTCTGTAGACAACTCAAACTTTAAGAAAGGGGAAGAAGGTGGGAATCAGATTCCCTGGTCACAGTGGGTTCAGCTTTCCCTGCAGCCTGTTCCAAGGGGAACAGCAAAACCCACATTCTGACTTGTAGAGAGGTATTTCCGAAAAAAATCAATCCACAAATCACAAGGAGAAAAATTTAACAAGAGGCTCTGGGATAGGAAATAAGGCCTGAGAGGAATAGCGAAGCCAAATTAGTACACAGAAAAATGAGGAGCATTGAAAAGCAGCACAGTGACAGAACGAGGGTTTACAGACTCAGGTTCTCCAAATTTGCTGATCTTTTACATGAAGGCAGCCACTGAACTCAAGGTTTCAAGGGCAATGGTTACAGGCAACTCTAAAGTATGAGAGTGCATCAGAAAACTGAGACTCAACTCTGAAACAAGCAGAAACTCACTACTCCAAGTTGCATACTTACATTGCGAATAAATTTATCTCAGTATTATTCTCCTGGATAGTTGAATTTTTCTTTCTTTCTAAGAGCAGCAGCATTTAACAAACAGGGAGTGCTCACATGCACACACATACAAATGGAGTCAGGCAGCTTTATTTGGAGCCTTTTCAGGCTTGTCTGTACACGTTCTGCCTGTTAACTTTGGCTGTTTTGATTTTACTCACACGGCAGGGATGTGGTCATTCATATTAACATCAGCACTGGGCAGTCTGGGGTTCAGATCCTTATCAGAAAAGAGGGACAAGGGGACACCGCCATTCACACAAAGGTGACACTGAAATCTGAACATGAGAAGAAAAATGTTATGTGAGCAAAACCACCAGCACAGAATTCAGTCTACACAACCACAAAATACATGGAAAAAAAATCCACACAGTGTTCTTTCTCTGCCCTGCCTCCACCCCCAAGAAAACAGCAGTTTTCTGGTGCCATTATACAGTGTCACTTCTACTGCTGTCCTTAAAACTGCTCTGCCACCAATTGCACATGTGCCACTATCACTGAGCAAAACTCCTGGATAATTGGCTTCCCTGTGCCTGTGAAGGGGACGAAGAAAACCCCTTTCTTGTAATTGTACACAACTAAACCTTAAAATGCCCCCTCACAGCATTGCAGCTATGGCACCACCATTCATTGCCTCCTGTTTGAGTGGGCCTGCCACGTCCTTGTGGGAAGAACTACACGGAATTAATTTTATTTTCCTTGCACCGGCCACTTTTGAGCACTGGAACGCTGGGAAGAGTTTAAGTAACTGATCAGGCACTTTGTTTGTGCTTGGTGAAAGAAAAAAGCTGAGATTCCCTCCCACCATCAATTTTCCTGACAGCCTGTCTTCTTTCTGTGTTATCTCTTTCAGCCTTTTATGAGGAAAGCTTCAGTGAAAGATGTTTCAGTTAAAGGTTTGCTGTCACTGCAAGACTATCTAAAAGAAAAGCATCACCTGGGACCAGTATAAAGCCTAAAAATATTACTGGAGGCTTTTGGGTTGCTTCCTTTGTGAGTGGATATAGGGGAAAAATATGTCTATCAAGACCTTTTTTCCCCCCTTTAATAATTCTGCCTAGCCTGACAAATTTATTTTTCACCCTGCATTGATATCAAATGAACATGATTCCGTGATTGCAGCAAGCAGGCTTGGCTTGCAGCAACAAGGATGGGTTTAATAGACTCCTGATGGAATTCCTATTAATTTCTCCTCCCTTATTGGTGATAAAACATTTAGCTCTCAGTCTCCATTAATCTAAAACTTGGTGCTCTGAGCCAGTTTATACAGCATGCCCACATTTCTGGCTTTGCAAAGCAATGTAAGTCAGCACAACAGAGAATTCGGGGCCTCTCCTAAAAGCTAAAGGTATTGTCTGAATTGAAGTTGACATTTTGGCACACAACAGACTATACTGATGTTATCAAGAACAGTTAATTGACTCAAAAAATTCTTGCTGCATGATCAGATGTTGTGATCAATGGTAAGATTTGGGGGGTAGTTTTTTTCATACTTGCTAGTAGGAACATTGAAGAAATAAGGGGGGCTTCTGTCTTGTTTATTCTGATAGATATGGAATGTAATAGTGATGCCTTGGGAAGGCTGACCTGAAAGAGACTGGACAGAGCTAAGATAATAAAGTAGATATTTACTGAAAGGCCTTTAGGGTACACCTTGGACAGGACAAGAGCCTGGCCAGGGCTACACCCAAGGTGGACCCAAAATGGTCACACAAATGCACAACCGGTCACAAGATCTCACACTTTTATAAGTTTTGGTCCATTTGCATATTGGGGTTTAATTGTCCAATTACAGGTTCAGATTATGAAGTTCTATCCTTCTTGTTTTCTCTCTTCAGCCTACCCTTGTTTTTGCTTTTGAGCCTGAAAACTTGTAACAGTTGTCTGTGGTCTTCAGCAGGAGAAGGATTTGTTTTGTCTCCCTACTCTGTAAAGAGAGCTGAGTGACACTTAATGCGAGGCTCAGAACTGCACCCCTGGGCAGCACAGAACCTGGAAAACATGAAAACTAAAACTGAAGGCATCACCAGCAGGGCAGAGAGGGGCGAGCTCAAGACTCCAAGGCACCCGAGCATATGGGGACAGGTCCCTCTGTTAGTGGGGTGGGGATTAATAAGGTCCCAGTTCAGTGGCTGCTCTTACAAGCAAAGACCAGAGAAAACAGGACCGAGCCCCTTTACCTGCCCAATCCTCACTGTCTCTCTGCCCCTCAGAGAGAAACCCCCACATAAGAAAAGTGCAACCGGATGCCCTTTCCCCTGAGCTTGGCCACTCCTTTGTTTGCTGAAGTACCCAGTGTGTTAGTGTGCCCTAGCAACTTATGGGAAAAATTCTATAGGTGAAAAAGGAATAAAAGAAAAGAAAAGAAACTTAACCCCCCAACAATTAGGTATATTTCTGAAGATGTTAATTTGTTCACTCCTTCTTCCACAATGCAAATTACTAAAATATTCAGATTTGTGCCCCGAGTAATTTGTGGAACCTTTGTTAAACACCTCTCATTTTAGTAAATTACCAGCCAAAACTAAACAGCAATTATTTGAAATTATGCCTAAAAATCTTTTTAGCTCACTGGATTCCAGTGAGACGTTTTCACTGATAATTTCATTGCATTACTTCTTTTGACCCCTTCTACACAAGGCTGAGAGGGCAGCACCTCAACTACCAAAATTAAGTACCTTATGTTCTAAACCTTCAGTTTTTCAGTACTTCTATGTTTTAGCATGGAATAAAGAGTAGAACTCAAAATTAATATATTAAAAAAAAACATCAAAAGAGAAGAAGCAATTTCTTCTTTTGTTCTTTTCTTCTTTTGTTTGATCACTTTTGTCAGATATTATATCTAAGATAATAATAAATTGCACACTGGCATTCCCCCATATTCAAGAGGGGACCACAGAACTCCTCAATAGACTCTTCACCTTTTAAGATGCATTTTTCCATCTAAAACAAAGTTCTGCCATCTTCCTTTCCTTCACTCACAACAGACAGCTTCAATTATAAAACCTGCTGAGATAAGGTCTCTGCTTCATGAGACTAATGAACACTTGAAATGATGCACTGAACTAATGGGTATTGAATACAGAATAGCTATTTGTTGTGTCAATTTCATCACCTCTTATTCCTTATTTTCAAAATGCAGTAGCTTGTAATGGAAAACTATTGATACGATAAGAATTTTAGCTCTCTAGAAACCAACCTGAAGTATTCATTTAAATGAAGGCTTTGTTTTGTGGTATTATATTTGAGTAAGTTGCTTTGAAATGTGGATTTTCAATTCAGATTATACTCATGTAAAAATCGTCTGGACAAAATAATCATTTTCTTTTTTAGTAATTTATCATCAAAATAAAACTCTGGAGGATGTAGGAGGATGATTCAAATTAAAATTTTAATTTTAAAAGGGTATAAAAACTGCACAGGGGGAAGGTTCAGTTGGTCAGCTGGAAGTGGGCTAAGCAGGGATGCCAACACACCAAAACTGACCACTTTGTACTATAACCTTTGATTTAAAATTTTGCCCCCTCCAGCAACAGTCACAGAATATGAAAACAAAAACCTCTGAAACTGTGAAATAAGTTTTGAAAATATTTCATACTTTTTTTAAAAAAAAACCTTCTAATTTCCAACATATTTTCTGAAATGATAAAGCTGGAATTTTTTCTTTAAAAAACAAAATCAGCTGGAAGTTCATTTCAATTCAATCCTTTACAGTTGGCCAACAACAGTGTCACCCTCAGCACCTGATGTTGTCTCTACTGCTACTACAAATACAAAAAGCAAGAAGTCTGGTGGGCTTAACTTGCAACTGAAACTAATGAATTTATAAATTTTAAACTTCAGCTTTTGATAAACCCCTAAAAAGGATCTAAATGTCCTGCGTAATTCTCTCTGAAATAGGAAGAAAAATGCTGGGTTTTTTTTTTTTTTTTTCTAAGTTATCTTGGGGGCTGGCAGAATTCAAGCCACCTGTGACAAACTCTAATTTTCACCTTTGTTTTCAGTGATTTTTTTAAAAATCACTGAAAGTTGTAATAAAGTTGAAATAAACAACTGTTGCCAAGTACAAATTCTTGGTACAGACTGTGCAAAATTGCTTTCTATTTGAAGAACTCTGCTGCAGACCAGAAACAGAACCTGGCACAGCTGCCTGGTAAGTCTTTGCACTAGAAATGGTCCCTAAAAATGTTCCACAGGAAACACTCGAGCCTTGTGCATCCTTCTGCCTCCAGCTGAGCATCTTTGGATACAGAGGTATGGCCTGATTCCTCAGTGACCAGGTGCAGGGATGTCTCAATTTGGAAAGACAGATGTCTGCCAGGGAAAAGCCAGAGTGTCCCTTGGAATGGAGAATATAAACCCCTTCCCTCTGAATTGTTATAATTTTGAAATTATGGAGCTTTCAGGCAAAGATATGGGAATAGGAACAACAGCCCTTTACTAGGAATATTAAAAATACAGTAGTACAAAAAAAACCCCAAAAAACAAAAANAAACCCAAAACAAACAAACAAAAACAAATAAAGAAACAAAAGCCCATCAAAAACAACCCAAACCAACCCAAACGAACAAAGAAAGAAAAACCACTGGGAGAGTCAAAACACCTGTTGGTCAGGGTGTTGTGAGCAGTCCAATTAAGTCCTCCTGGAGGGACAGATGTGGTTCTGTTGGAGCAGAGATGATCCTGTAGAAGGATTCAGTGGTGTCAAGATGGGTTCACTCTTCCTCCAGGAATCCAGTGCAAACAGGCTGTCCTGGTGTTCTGAATCTCAGGTTTTATCCAGGTAGAAGGCTGGGCTCCTCCCACGGGATGGAGCATCTCACAATGGGATGATGTCATTTTAGCCATCAGGCAGTGAGCCTCGATGGCCCATTACAGCAGATATCCCCCTGGAAGAAATGAAGAACACTGCCCCACCTGGTTTTAACAGCTGGCCCATAAACAGAAGACACCCACTCCCTCCCCTCAGAGTTATGAGATAAAGAAAAACACCTCTTCAACTGGTTTCAGCAGATTGGGAACAGAAAACATCTCTCATTGCAACCCAAGACATGGGCCACTCGGGCATTACTGCCTTATAGAGCCGTGTAAAATCTCCAAAACAGTTCGCCTCAGCAGCATGAGGTGATACTGAAATGTCTCCTACAAGTGGAAGACAAACACTGGTAGGGCTGGAAATGGCAGCTGCAAACCTCAGATTTAAGAAACATTTAGAAATGGATCCACCCATAAATGAATTAAAAATCAAAAGTATTTCATCACATGCCGTTTTGGTAATCCTTTTTCCTTGCATGGACAGAACTTCTTTGAGTACACCAATATGTGATGTAAGAAATCACAGAAATGGGGTGGAGAAAGGCTACCAAGATCTCAATAGGAACAGGAGGCTGAGCTAATTGTGATGATCAACTGACCTATTTTTCTCATGCCTGGGTAAAAACAAACAAACAAACAAACAATCTGGATGCTTCCTTAGTTACCTTCTATAGCACCCAATGGAATTATGAGGAAATGCCTGGAAGCAGGAACACACCTGAGAGAGGTCCCAGAAGCCACACTGACTGTGAAGCAAAAGATTCTTCTTTTCTCAAGAACAGAGAAAATGTTCTTGAGTCATCTCCAAGCCTAACTAATAGTGATCTTTAACTGATGTCTCCACTGGGAGGGTGGAACTTCCCAAGCAGGTAAACCACCCTCATACCCTGAACCAACCTACCTGCACATCAGGTGGGGCTAAAATCTGTTCCTGTGGAACAGTTCAGTGGTGAAACCAGTCATCACTCCACCCAGTGCAGGAGGAGAACCCCCAGAGGTTTATTGGCTGCTCATGAACTTCAAACAGTGCCATGAGGGGAAAAAAGGGAGGCTGGCTAAACACGTTGGGCAAAAAAACTGACCAAAACCAACCTGGTTCTGAGGTGTTTGTCAGTGTGGTACTGACAGGGCTGTGTAACTAAAATAGGGATGGCTCACACGTGCTCATCAAGCCAATTTATTACTACACTGCTTCACACATTGTGTCTGGGAGACACACATATATCTCCTTACTACAGGAACATGTTTGTACATAAATTTAATCTGGCGTGACTACAAACCTGGGAAACTCAGATGAATCCAGGTGATGTCCTGGAAAGGATATGCAATTTATTATTGATGTTGTTGGGCAGGAAAGGAGATTTATACATCTCTATCATGAGTAGGTCTATCCCCAGCTGTTAAGTCAGTTTTTAACAAGTTTATTTCAATGTTTTCTGAAATCTCTTTTCAACAGTAAGAATTTCTCTGTTGATTTTCTTCCTGGCTTTTTGAAATTTAAGTAAATCTAACAAGCTGAGCAAATATCTGAGGTCTGCCTGCCCTCTGTCTGGAAAAAGGATTTCTCATTTTGTGTATCACTCACAAATCACTGAGGAGCTCACACAAAGTCAAAACCCAGGCTTATCACCAGTGAAGGTGAAGCAGATTTGGTTTTGATTAGAAGTTAGATACAGACCCACCTTCAGTGCCCTGGGTTAATAACACCAAAGTCACACATTCAAAAGTCAGGAGATTATGGAGCACCTTCAACTTCTGCTTGTTGAAGGTATAAAGCAAATTACTGTCTTGGATCACAGAGGGAAAATTAGGAAAGAAGTGCATAGTACCAGGAAACATTCTTTGATTTAAATTATCTAATATCTGTACCAGGTGCTACATGTTCCAAATACCTTGGATATCAAACACAAGGAAAAAAAAAATCACAGTAGGTATTTCTGTGATTGTATCTTAATTGCTGCCAGAGGATGTTGCTTCCCTGGGCACACCCATATGAGCAGTGGGTCACCACCGTTTTACCCAATACTCCCAAGTTTACCAGCACCTGCTCTTCAAAATTATTATTACAAGAGAAGAGAAAATAATTTTTCAAAAGAGTTTTATTAAATTTAAAGTGATCTTCATGATGTCTCAGGTGCATCTATAAAAGTATTCTAAATTTTCCAATCGTTTTCATATACACATACATTTTAGTTTTTGTTCTTTTAATAGCACAGACCTCTAAATGTAGTTACTCAGCTTATACAACTCAGCATGATTCCACTGAGAAATAGCTTAGAAGGACCAAAAATATTTTTTCTTTTAAAAACAGAAATTTCTTATTGCAATACAACCTAGTTTATAAGCTAAGGAAAAGCAGATTGAAGAAACATAGGAAAACAGTATTTTAAAAAAAAAATCAGAGCAAAACATCACAATTTTTTAGAAGTATTTCCATTAATTTCCAAACCAGCAGTATATTGAAAGACAAGTGTTTTGGTCTGTGGCAAAGAGTCAGAAATTATGGTCATAGGGTATTCCTGATCCATGACAAAAATAACAGAATGTCTTCCACCAAAATCAGAGGAATAACACAGCCACAAGCTACTGACAAAACAAGGGCAAAAGAAATACAAAATAGCATGTGAGAAATTAGATAAATAAAAAAATCTTCCAAACCATTCAATTGTGTTTACATGGGCATCCCTACAATCATAAGAAATTAATTATGTCAGAGGAACATGCACATTATTGCACTGCATCTTAGTTACCAGCATCAGAACTTGTGAGCGGACTGTCCTCTGCACACAGGGAATGTGGTTTTCACTCACCAATAAAGGCAAAATCCAAAACTGAACTGCACTGCTGTACCCATCTTCTTAAGTGGAGTCTCTAAAACCTGCATTTTCAAATCAAAAGAGGAAACTGGAGATTATAAAGAAAACGTTGCACCCTCGCTGCAAAAAAGCCATTTTTACTGGGAATGCATTATTCATAATGAATCATAGGGTTATGTCAAGTAAGTGACATTACAAAACAAACCCAAAACAACCAAAAAGCAAGTGTTCAAACTTACTTATAATCATAGCTTATGCAGAAATTTACTGAACTTAGAAAGGAAGAAGTTATATGAAAGCATAAACAAAACTATTGGAAGTAAGTATTTAATTATTGAGTCGCAAGAAAAGGTTTTCTTAAAACAGTTAAAGAAAAACTATTTCTTTAAATGAGCAACTCAGTAAGGTGGAGCCATTAACATCTTGCATTTGTTTTCTGAATGCTACATGGGTAGGATTCATAATCTTAAAAACACCAAACAAACAACCCCTCAAAATCCGACAGGAGAAGTGGAAACTTAATTCATTTTGTCCTCAGAATTTTATTTGTATGACGTGGCAAGAGCCATTGTTGCCTTTCCCGAGCTCATTGACACTCAGACCCTTCCCCATCCATCCCTCCTTCTGTCACATTAAACATTTAGGTCGCAATTATGAGAAACTGCTCCCTGAGACAGAGGTGGGGAGAAATAATGAATTGCAGCTGGAAGGGACGGCCCGGAGTGTGATGGCAGTGGGCATTCCCTCACCACTGCAACATAAAACTTTCATACCCCAGGAGGAGGAAACAGCACAAATATCCAGATGCAGATCAGTATCAAAGAGAATCAATTTCGGCTGAACTGTGGTTTTTGCTATATTGGGGCATTTAAAGACATAATATATATTTAATGGCTAGAGAACAGGAGTTGTAGAGTCCTCAAAGGAAGGCAGTTTGGCTTGGACATTAATTCACCATGGGAACTCTGCCATCCTTTAAAATGGTTCCCTGTGCCTCCCCATCTATTTTATGGACAGGTTTAATTCTGGCAGCACAAGAAGGATGGATGTCGTCATGACCACACTTGAGATACGCCTGCGAAGGAAAAATTAGTGGATTATAAATAGACTTGACAAAACATTTTTATTTGCATCACTTAGCACCTACTCTGAAATAACTGGGTTTAAGGACATTTTAATAGGACTATACTAAAAGGTTGCACATTTTGGTTCTAGAAACACTGAAAAGATGCATAGTTTTTATTCTATACGATTTAATATTATTTTACTCCTTAAAAAAATTCTAATGGAGCTCATTGAAAATTCACAGGGAAAACTTTTCCAGTACATCCCATTATTTTTTATTCTCTATTTACTGTGTGCTTTGTGTAATATAAATACTTCTGTTTGATCAAGTTCCAGAAGTACTACTTAAAGGGAACATTTCAAATTATTTGGGCTTGCTTTCTTATTCTATACCCATTAAATACAATGTCTGTTAAAGTTCATTCACTGTTTTTCACCTAAATTGATTTCCATTTTTCACGTTTCACTCTAATTTTTCAAAACCTCCTCAAGAGAGGAGTCTAAAAGCATCAATATTCCACATTTTAATCACTAACATTGCTGAACTGTTGATATCCAGAAAAGTTAAAATGGAAAAGAAGGAAAAGGGAATCCACTTTTACACTCAGTTTATTCTCTTTGTAAGAGAAACAAAGTACAGAAGAAAATAGGAGAAAATGAAAGATGAGTTTCCCTGAGGGAAGAAATCAAAACACTTGGATAATATAATTTTGTTTAATTAATCGCTTTAATCTAAAATTTAGTTCAAAAATGCTTTTCCATTCATAGCTTGTTTTATTATCTTTCTTATAGTGAATTTTCTGTGAGATCCAAAGGAAATCTCCAATGTTCTGATGAGGTAATAAACACACAGAGGGGCTGACTTGAACAGCAGTGATATTTTTATGGGGGGCAGACCGGGGACCTTCTAGCAGATGGTGGTTCCAAAATGTTCTTATCAAGCAAGAAGCCATTAAGCATTTTCAGTATTTTTTTGCAATAATTTTGCTGCATCATCTTCTCTGAAAACTATGCATGTGTCTGGCCTCTATAAAAGTGCCAAGGGGGTAATAATAATTTAAATTTACCAATAGAAGAATCAATATGCAGAGGACACTGTCAGCAGGACAGATCTGATTTGTTTCAATCCAACAGAGATTGAAATATACCTACACTTCATCATCACCTGTCCACTGCATTCTCTAAGGCAGAAATTAAGAGGCCTGCCATAAAGCATTTTCATTTTTTGGGGTTTAAGGCTCTGGTGATGGCACAGTCAACAGCTGAAGTTAGGAATCATTAGCGCTCTCTTAAAAGTCTCACTGAAAACACAAGTTCAGAATGTTAAAAGGCCTAATCGTTAATTTCTTGAACTAAAAATAATATTTGATCCTAAAAATATTCCTGGGAGATGAAATTAGAGTAGCTCATTTTCTAACAAATTGCTGGTGGACAAGGGTTTTCAAGCCATTTATATACATAAGTCTCCTCAAGTGAATAATCAAATTTACAAATATGCAAGCAAATCTTCATAAATATGCAAAAACAAGTCCTTGTACAGCATCAAAGTCCCACTTTGATAGTTATTAAATCATCACCCAAAAAGGATGCTAGAAGAATACTAAAGTGGCAAATGTCAATCCTGTAAAAGCTATCAAGCCCCAGCACAAAACCTGTGTTTAGGTACTGTAATATGGTTATGGTCACGTTTACCCACTGCTAATTCCATTTACAGATGAACTGATCTCATTAAGTTAGAATATCCATTAAATATTTTCAGGTTTTTTTTTTCTAGCAGCAAACGGCCCCGTAATCTACTTACCGAACAGTGATGATAGAATTGCTCATTTGCTCATGGGATTGTCCAAGACACTTCTCACGAATCCTGATGTAGTTCCACAGCTTCCAGGAGGCAAGGGGATGGGTGGGGCTGTTCTGCAAATGAGGAAATGACACCTGCAGAAGTTATGATCAAAAATGCCTTTTCATGTGTGGATCCGAGTTAAAGGCCTTCCATCAAGTTTTTCCGAGTAACTTTCGTAATATAAAACTACACTGGACATTTCCAATGCTTCTGCTACTCCTAGGACTGTTTGGAAATCAGAAGATTTAAGCTGCTAACCCAACACACCTTTACTGCACACGGGCAAAGTGCAATTTTTTGAAGCCCTGAAGGTTGGTTAAATTTAGGGTATTTTCAGAAAATGTCACATTCCTGATTCTCCCCCAGATTTCAAACCCTTGTCCAAATTATTGACATACCAAATTTCTCTTCAACTGAATACCACTGATTTTTTGACTAGCATTGTTCTCAAAAATGATTTTACCCAGAAATTTCTATGTTTTTCCTAAGAAAACACCTTGGGAAAGGGGAAATTACTGTCTGCCGAAGAAATTACTGTCTGACAAGGCTATGAGCATGCCACGAACTTGCCCATAAGCATCACCAGCAGGCTGATCCATAATATAAAGATGAAATATGTGGGGGAAGACTCAAACAGGGTCCTGAGCAAGAAATCCAAATGAGCCAAGACAGCGTTGTTAGGACTGCAGTGTCATTATTGCAGAGTCACCGTGGGTTGTTCATCTGTTTCCACTTTGTTCTGATGAAGCAAATTTTAGAGGGTTTTGGTCCAATTTCCTCTTTCTCAGGCCTTCTAATTAGGTACAAAAGATTTCCAGTTTTATGACAGGGCTTAAAGAGGTTCATTAGGTTTTGTGCACGGGCAGTAAATCTGCTCTCGGTGTTCTGAGGGGGAGCAGAAACTCCAAGGCTGGCTCCAAACTTCACACCAGAGGAAGAAGCTTCAAAGAACCTCACCAACCAAGTACAACCAGAGGCAAAATATTAGTTGGTCTGCAAGTACCAATATTAAATATTTTATTACTGAAGGTACAGCTCAGTTTGGTTTTCAGTTCAGGATTTAATGCGCTCTCCAGCCAAGGGATGCAGCTGAGCCCTAAATGTCACAGCATTTTGACCCCAAGACAGAGAGGAAGGTGTCAGAGCACCTTTTGGTCTTACTTTTTCTTTTCCCAACATATTCACACCTACAATGGTGGATTAAAAAAAGCATTGGCTTAATCTTAATTTTATCTTCTTTAGCTTAAAACACCTCTAAAAAAGAAAAAAATAAATTTAAAAATGCCTCAAAAATTATTTCAAAAAAGTGACTGACATATAAATCTGAAACTCTTTCTTCCTTAGCAGTTCATAAGTGGCAAATGCTGTCTCCTTGTGATTATGCATGAATAATGAAAATTTGTTTTCATGTTTATTATCACCACTCTCACATCATATTTGATTTTAGAAGTAAACAATATGAGTGTATGATTTCATGAATCAGAAATAAAGTCAAAAGGCATTTTTATTTTGAAAATTGCATCAATTAAAACAGTTAACTACAGCTCAACAAAATAATAAAATTGATGGGAAATACTGAAAGAGATTTCTATTTAAACGTAATTTTACATTTTCTAATTGAGACCCTCTTATATAAATTTCTTTCCTCCCATCTCTTGAAAAATCAGGACACAGGGTTATTTTGGGAAACTCCAGAATATGTGACTGCTAGGTCTGCATGCAGCACCAGTACTCTTACAAATCAATATAAATACAGGGTGCAGCATTCTACACAGCCAATAACCTAAAAAGCATGCTTTCAAACACCATAAATACTAACTTTGAAATCTATTTTACAGTTATCTAACAATAACAGGTCCGAATTGTTCTGCCATAAAACTGCACTTTCTGAAGGCTCTCATTTCCCCACTGAAAGCTTCTGATGAATGTGGTGGCATTTGTAGATCACCACCTGTCAGTGTCATGTGGTGATCTGATGCTAATAATAAGCATTATGCCTTCTGTACTGTTTGTGAAACTTGGTTATGTTCTATGACTTCCTGTTCTGGAACATTAAATGTAGGCTTTTTGAAAAAATAAAAAGTTATTAATGTTTTAGTTGGAAGGTTGTTATTACATTAATTGCAATCTGATGTTCCTTCTCCTCAGCAGAGATAGTTAATTCTGCTCAGGAGAAATGGAGGCCCTTCACAATAAAAAAGAATGGTGAAGAATCACCTGTAGCAAGTGAGGATGGAAATGGAGGAAACAGAAAATTCTGTCTCCTCTTGCACATTCCTCAACTCTGGTTCAATGTTTCTATGTAGCAATTTAAATATGAAATATAACTGTGCCAATCCACACAGAGATGTAAGAGATAACCTCTGCAGGCAAACAGAAGTCTCTAGGGTAGTTGAGACTTAAATACAGAATCAATCAATCACAAGTAGTGTGAACATAACAATCCAATACATTTAACAATCTATCCTTACTTAAAAAAACCCAAATTTTGGTATGCAACCAATTCAACATTAAGTTGAAGTTGAGCAGAGATGGCCAAAAGATGAAACAGTATAAGATGTCAACCCTTTTCTGTTGTCAATTCACAGGCTGATAAAAACGAAACTCTACTCTTTCAATGGTTGAAATATTCTAAAGCACATTTCAGGGAATATTTCACACTTCCAACAGTTTCCAGTTGCTTTTTACTAATACATCTATTAAAATAAAATAAATGTAGACCTTACAATGCTGCATTTAAGGGGAATTATATGTCTAAACTTTCTAAATTGCTTTTCTAACAGTTTAAATATCATTGTTTCTTTTCCAGTTATTTTGAATGTGATAAGAAACATTCACTTTTTCTTTTGCAGGTGACTTTCACTCACTTGAAACTTAACTGAAGTCTCCTCTGAGCATTCTCCATCAGCTCCCACCCTTAATGTGGTGTTAAGAGTTCCTCTGGCTTAGATCTGCCTGAAGTTTTCAGCCTCAGCTTACTCTGTAATGGCTTTAGAAGGGAGAGACCTAAATTCAGTATAGCTCAGAGGTCTGAATCTAAAAATCAACGTGCATAGCAAGACACACTACACAGCCCCAAAAGCAGAATACCACATCTGGTTAGAATGAAACCTTAGAGAAGTAATTTGAAATCCCTGGAGAAGTAATTTTGCAGGAAGACTTTGAAGGATGCCAAAAGGTTCAGAGCTAAACTGCAGCGAGACAGAAGCAACAGGGACTAACTCAGGGGTTGCAATTTTTAAGACAACACCATAATTCCTTGTCTGTCTTAGCCAATGATTCAAGCAATAAATTATCTCACAGTAATTTGTGCAGTGAAGGAGATTTCCACTGCCACACCCAATCCACTCTGCTGAACTGCACATCTCTGTGAATCCTCCAGACTCTTTTGGAAAACTCATGAAAGGGAAAAAATTCATTACTTCCCTTCCTTTGGGGAACACTATCGTCACACTATATCCATTCAAAAGTCTTTGTTTCACTTTTGACTGAGTCCAAGAAAACTTTTTTCAATCCAATTTACAGCTCTGCAATTTTGAAGCCTGTAATGAACAAATAGATTTTAAAGGAGAATTTGCCAAGATATGGCAGTCCCGAACACAAAATAACTAATATGATATGGGAAGAAATCATCAGTATGATGGTGAAAAAATGGGGTGGGAAAGCTTGTTTCTAGACTCAATGGCAAACATGTAGCTCTTCCAGGTAACTGATCCATGATTCAACCATAAACCCAAAAGAAAATGTTTAACCTGTTGCTACAGAGGTCCTGAAAAGTCTTCCCAGAGCATGGAACACAGAGAAAAAAAATTGGGAAGAAGATCCTAAATGGATCTAAATGGATGTTATTTCATACCCAGAGGCAAGCATGCAAAGGTCTCCACAAAAGAGATTCCTACAATGGAAAAAGACAGAAGTCTGGAACCACTAAATTACAGCCGAGCATCCTTTGGGAAATGCAAGGCATCCATAAAACTGCTTTCTCTTCAAAGGATATCCTACATTCTGGATTTATACAGATATTTCTGTATCCATTAGAGTCTTCAGAACACTTTATATACAAACCAAACCTTCATTCACAAGCATAATTAAGAATTAGTAGACATAAGTGCTAATGATACGCGTCGTTCTGAGCAGGCGCTTTGAAAATGTCAAATGACACACATGCTACATTATAACTGTATTTTTTGAAAAATAAAGAGAGAAGGGAAAAACAGAACAATTTCCATCTGTTTGCTCACAAGAAATGTCTTGCATCTTTTAACATATATTGATTAAATGTTCTGGGTTTGGAAACACTCTCCACATCTGCATTCCACTGTCATTCTTTGTGCTCTAGCATTTTTACAAACTGCACCTATAGCTAATTGTATGGCTGACACATCATAGAAAACCTTTGCATTTACATTTTCTTCTTGCTATTTTATGGTCACTATTAAGTTGTTCAAGGCCCTGCTCTGAGTGACTTGCTCCTTGCTTCCTAGAAAAAAATACAATTAATTACATTCTCCAACCGCATTTCAATTTATGTTTCTATTTTGTGAAGCATAAATCCAAGTCGCATTAGGTTTGGATTGCAATCCATATAAACAGAGCAGCCCTACCACGAGGCCAGCACTTTCACACACCCAAGAAACTGTGTCCCACATTTAATTTTTGGGTCAGCAGATGTCCTTTCTTAGCTCCCTTTACCACACACCCTTTTTGTCATAGATCCTTATCAAACTGTGTGGCTCAAAGCTGTGCATTGGCCAGATCAGACAGGTGCTACATATCAATAAGTTCATTTTCTGTGTCAGAACCAGCTTCATTTATATCACTTGCACACTATTGAGCGTAGATATTCACAGACCAATGCTTAAATTTCATAACTGTGGGAATACTGTGGCTTAGGACCTACTAAATTAAAGAGTTTCATATTGCTTGTGTGTTTGTTTAACATATGAGTTCCAAACAAGGCATTTCTAGTGCATAAGTTAATGTATAGCAAAAAATTGACAGAGGTACTATCAGCACTGCATGGTCTATACTTTTGACTAATTTGTGCAAAAAAAGTTGTAATGATGGAACATCAACAAGAAATTCTCAAATAGCTTATTCAGTGGTGATGGAATTCCCTGAAAACTTATCCACTGAAATAATAATTCATCAGATATTAAAGAATATAAAACAGCTGGGCTAATATGTGTTATCATTACTGCAGGCTAGAATTTCCAATTCAAAAATTTAAAAAAAAAAAAAAGTAAAGAAAAAAGAATTTATATTGCTGGTGCCTTGCACTATGAGATTCATCTGGCCAAATGTGGATAGCTAAAATGTAAACGAAAAAGGTTCTACTTTAAAAACAAAAGCCTCCATCTCAGCTCTTCCTTTTAAATTCCATTAGTAGAGAGCAGGATAAAAAGGGAACACTTAGATTAAGCATATCTTAAGAATTATTTTTTTTTCTTTTCCTTATTTTTGAAGGGAGCTCCAGGCAACAGGCTCAGACATAGATATCAGACACCGTAGAGATCAAAAGGGAAGTGACAGCAAACACACTTGGAGATCCTGTTCCAGAATTTGTCTTGGCAAGGTGAACAGGATTCTGACATTGCACAAGTCTTCAAAAAGAACAGTTAGGTATCCACATGATGTTCCAGAAATGAAATATTTTATGGACTAGGTCTGGCAACAGATACCTTGCTACAAGCACCCACTGCTGTGAGGTAAGTGGACCTCTAATATGGGCAAAACAGGTGAGACATGTCTGAATTTTATCAATTTTTCCCACTAAAATAATAAACATGCTGAAAAATGAGTTGTCACCTCCTGAATCTGAAATGTTCTTGTTGCAGCCAACACAAGTGAGCAACATCCATCTACAGCCCTTCTGCATTGATCTGCTTCAGGGCTCCTGAAAGCAAATCAAGCTGCTCCTCATGGGAGTCCCAGGCAGGTTTTGGGGCTATTTATAACTGGGACATACATAAAACATAAACCCAGCAGTCACTGGGGCTGCCAGACACAACAGCAGCTTGGCTGGAGCTCTTTGTCCCATCCATTTCATCAGCAGGTTTAGCCATTTTGTGCCGTGCTCTGCTCCTCATCCATAGCATTTCCTCGGAAAATGTCCCTGATCTTTGCACACAGAGGTGGAGCACTATCAGCCATCCCTCCCAAGGCTCATTCTGAGCCTCATCCATGGCATTACCTGGGAAAATGTCCCTGATCTTTGCACACAGAGGTGGAGCACTATCAGCCATCCCTTCCAAGGTTCATTTTGAGCTGCACTCTGTCTTCTTAGCTGCTGTTGTGCAACAACACATCGCACAGAGCTGTTTGAACAAAGGAGATAATTGCTGTTTAGTCTTGTTTTCATTTGGTCTCTGTACTTACTCCAATGTTCGTCAGAGGAACAAAAGAGCCAGTTGAGAAAGGCACAGTGAGAATATGCATTTCCTTGAAGGGGCAGGAGAAACAATATCATGCTGGCCTACTTCCAGACATCCTGAAACCACTGTGGAAAGTAACACATACTGATTATCTTTTAAACCTACTTTTTTCTTCTCTTTCACTCTGTTAATTAATTTCCATTCCCTTCTAAGTAATAATGTTACAGTGCTTTACCTGTGCTTTATCACAAACCTGAGTTAAACACGTTCTTGGCACTGCAGTGAAAAGGGCCAGTGCCCTCTCCATGAGTATGTACCTGCCTGAACATCATATTTCACATTTACACTCTGCCTGGAAGTTGTCAGATATATTATCTCATGTCCAGTAAGTACTTTGTAAACATCATCATATTTTAGCGAGAGCAATCCCTCCCTGTGTGCCTGCATAAAGTGATACATCTCAGCAAATAAAATTTCTGATTGAAAGATTACTTCCTTATCTGCTTTGTTTTCCTTATGATATTAGTTCTTGAAATATTGAATCTTTTACTTCGTGTCTCTACACTACTACAACCCTACTGATAGCACAGAGCAATTTTGACTCAAAACATTTTACTCCTGTCTTGAAATTAACTTCCTTGAGACAATTTCAGCTCTTTTTTTCAATTAAATACATCTAGGCAATTTTGTTCTTCATCTGGATATGTTGAAATGAGGATCTTTGTATCATTGCTGCTTTGAAGCCTTTAACACCAATTGCCATAAATTCATGTCATAAAGACAGCGGAAGTGTAGCTTCTGTTTCAAGAGGTCAGTCAAAACATTTCCCCTCAGCTCTGATTTATACAGGTGGCATTAAAACACAGCATGTTTTCCCCAGTCAAGATTTAAGGCATGGAATTTCCTCTAAGATAGCTCCATGGCCACTCCCTGGTATAAATTCACTTTAATGTTGAACCCTATTTGTGACAAGCACATTTTAAGGATTTTTTTCAAGGAACTTGGCTTAAGCTCTGGGCTAACAAAAGGATTGAAAGACTTGTCGTTTTTGTAA
Organism: Cyanoderma ruficeps; assembly: GCA_008694505.1. Lineage (NCBI taxonomy): Eukaryota > Metazoa > Chordata > Aves > Passeriformes > Timaliidae > Cyanoderma > Cyanoderma ruficeps. Next base: position 75,254 of record VZDJ01000452.1, read on the forward strand.
ATTTTTTTCTGTTATGCCAAAAGTTTTCAGCTTTTTATTTCTTATATAGAAGTTTCTGAGTGGTGATTCCTATTTTATTTCATTTGAATCAAAGGCATCCAATTTAATACAAGCCACTACTGGAGAAGCAGTTATGTTAACAACACCTAGGAATGAAGTTAGCAAACAGGCTGTCCCTTGAGGTTCCTTCTGGTGGCTTTGCAAGCGAGACTTGAGGCTTACTCTGAATCCTCCTTCACTTGGAGAATTTCTTTAAAGAATTTCCAAAGTGCCCAGCTTTCTGCACAGATCAGAAAATGAAATCTCAAGGTTTTTTCAGCATCTGCAGAGGACGAATATTGCATTTCACTTGCTCATAGTGCAATGAATCAATTTATTTTTTTAAAGAAGAATATGAGATCCTATATCCTTTTCCCCCTTCAACCTTTAAATTTAAGAAAAACATGATCATTAAATTTACAATAAAATTTGTCAAACACAGGTCTGAAATTATATCTGATTTGTAAAGGATGTGGCTGTAACAAATCCATCTGTAGCATCCAGTTAATTAAAGCCTTGCATCCCTATTTATCAGGAACCACCTGAAACAGGGACATTTTTAGACCAAACATGAAAATTTCCAGCTATTTTGGCATGTGTTGATTTTTAAAATATTCATTGGCTTTTTATTTCCTTAAAATCCATTGGTGAAGGGAACATAATTTCAGATCAGTTGTCAAAAATTCTTTCATCCAGGACGTAAAGTAGTATGACTACTAATGGTCCAAAATAAAATAACACATCATGTCCATGTTTTATGCTGATTTAATGCCAGAAGTTGCAGTTAAAATTGATTCATATCCTGGCAACAGTTCCGAAATCACAGCTCAAGCTGGGAGCATAAAAGCTACTCTGAGACCCTAATTTTGTGGGTAGGAGGTACAAACCTGGCTTTCTTACACCAGGCAACTTTCCCAACATCAGATATGATGAGATCTCTTTTTTGTAAGTGGGGCCTAATTACTTCATGATACATTCTGTTAATTAAAAAAAATTTTAAGAAGTTAAAAAGAGCAGTTTCAGTTTTATCCTTCCCTGGTTTTGTAGGAAACATAGCCAGTTTCAAAGGAATAAGTTTCAGTTGCCTTAAAACTTCACCTCTCGTGGACCAATAATTTCTCAGAATGTCTCTATTTTGTTGTCAAATTTTCTTTCTGTGCCAATTCCATGCTGCTAAAAATTAGCAGTCTGCAGCACATCAGTGTATTGAACTGTCAGTTTCAATCATTAACTGATAATTAGACTAATTTCACAGAGGCAAGAGAAGTACCAGAAATGCATTGGGAGCTGGCGGGGAGCAGAACGAAGGGAAGACCACAGAATTAATGTCTGTTTATACAGATCTTCCTCTAAAGATAACAAGGGTTGTTTTTTTTTTCTTTTCTTAGCACCCATATACTCAAGTGAATCACTCAAATACATGAATATGTTGATTGCTCGGAGTTTTAACTAATTTATGCACAAACTGCACAACGGGCTTAACTCATTTGTGCACTCAGGAAAAAAAAAGAAAAGGGAAAAAAAAAAAAAAGCCAGGGGAAAATAAAGCAAATAGTTAAAACCAAACATGCTCAAGTGCTTGAGATACCAGTTCCATACACAGCTGGGCACACTGGACTGAAAACTGACTGTATGCATGTGGAAATCCATGGAAGACACCATATTATTGCACTGTCAGTATTGAAGGGGGCTCAAAAAGGGATAAGTTTATGGAGATCTCATCCCTCAGTAGCTATTAGGCATGATGATGAAGACGAGCAACTAAACTGATGTATTATTCAGAGGAAAGCACAGCACTTGACATTTTCTGTCTTTCTTACACTCCTTACCTCCTTTTTTTGGTAACATAGGACACACCAAGTGCCCTTTGGCGTCAATCTCTTTCAGATTTAGTCCTGTTCCAAAGGACATGCTCCATCTACAACTGCCAGCTTAAAAGTGTATCTTCATAATGGAATACATTGCATTGGGCTTTGTCTTCATTTTCCACATCAGCTCCATGAGTAAACAGTAATTACTGATAATAATTAATCAGTATAGCTTCTCAAAAAGCATGTAGGAGTTGATCTGCATAGATCTTTTGAAATTTTTTTGGAATGACAGAGCTCATCAAAATCTGCAACAGGTATTGAATTTTATTTGATGGTTATGTTTGTCCAGAGTCAGAGCAGTTTGATAGAGTGGCTTTGGTGGGTAGCCTGGGCAAAACCACCACAAAGACAGCCTCCAACAGCAACAGCACAAACCATGCACTGCACATTAATAATTGTCATTTGTGCACCAGATTTAGTACAAAAAAGCCACATTTGTCATTCCCAAACACCTCTGAGGTAAGCAACAAAATTGAATTGCTGTTTCTGAATTCAGTGAATGAGTTGAATGCTGAAGTAGTGTGTTCTTACTGATGGTTTCTGTATAGGTATTTAGGTAACAGATAATACTTAGATAATACTTAGCAGGACTGTTCACATTTGCACCCAAATGACCTGTTTAGAAACTGCGATGTGATTCATTATTTTGCCATCTGATTCTTTGCAGAGTCAAAAGCCTTTGTTTAGCCAGGATAGTTCTTAGTTCTTGATGCTATGTGCAAATTAGCATCCATTTTACAACCTCTCTGCTAATTGTTATTTGCAGAAGGATTAGCACTCAGTGTCAGCAGTCGCTTTAGTTATTATATGAATATTCATTAGGATTTCATACATAACTCCCTATTTGCAGCTTAATCTCTTTATTTTGTGGTGTTCCTGCTTTGCCCATCTGTGCAAGTAGCTGCCATAACCACTACCACATAACCATCCATATTTTAATCAGAAGATCTGCTTTATTTCTACCCCTGCATGATCTTCTGCAGGTCCCAACACAAATTACAGCCCTGACAGCTTTTCACACGTTTTATCCAGGCACACAAAGGTGTTTCTGGCCATCTCAGCAACTGAAGTAACTTCACATTAATGGGAATGCTTGCGTGTAGTTTTGATGCAAATATCAAAGCCCTAAAAGAGATTGGCCAGTTCGAAGCATATGTGCCAAAAAATTCCCCTGCATTTTTGGGATGTACCAGGCACTCATGTTGGATATGAGCAGCACTTTTTCCAGGGGTAATCAGGACCTCAGGTCCCCTGGTGATTGTACAAAACACAAAAAACCAGTATAAATTTGGAATGTTTCCAACAGTGTCTTATAACAGTACATGTGGAAGGCTGCAGTCCCTGTGCAGAAGATGCTGTCTATTGTGTGTTTGACCCCCGAGTCCCCCTCCAGGACACACCTTCCAGCTGGAGCACCCGGATCTCACACCTGTGGCCCACCTGGGCCTGGACCTCAGCAAATTCCCGTGCCAGGTGGACATATAAGAGACTGAGCTACAACCCATGGCAAGGACTTTCTCAATTTTACCATCTCTCATCAGAATGAAGAGAGATTTTGTTGTTTCATATTATTCAATTTTTCTGCTTGTGGGAAATTTACTGCTTGAATAAACAGTTTTTTCCACTTTTCTACAAAGAGGTCATCTCAGAACAATTGGGGGAGGGGCTGTTTGGGTTTGCATCACAGAGGGACCCCATTAGAAGGTTTCCTGCTGAATTTGCCCTAAACCAGGAGAAGTTCTAGAGAAGTTTGATTGATGCAAAGGTTATAAGTTGCTGCAAGAGTGTACAGGTGTAAAGTGCAATGTAACAAGGAAAGAGGGAAAAGATCTGGTTCACACAGGCCACATCACCCTGAACCCTGACTGCTGGACGTGAAAGACCAATCACTGGACGCCCTTGGGAAACGATAGGTCAGGAGTGACTCTTGTTAAAGACCAATCAGAGCCCTGACAAGTAGCCAATCAGGAAGAGGATCCAAAATGCACCAATCAGGAGGAACCAAAGGGGATAAAAGGGACAGTCATATGATAGGGGAAATTCTTCTTCAGAACCTTGAGAGTCTGAAGGAGTTCCCAGTGTGGTGTCGCACTGTTTATGAAATTCTGGCTTCCTGAGAGGGACCTGAACTTATCCTGAAGTTCCGCTCCCAGTGGCCCCTTACAGTTAAATAAACAAGAGGCTTTATTTTATTTCCTCCCAGTCTAAGCCTTCTTTATAACACTCCCAGAGCAGGAGATTTCCAGGAACAAAGCATTCACAGGCCATGACCCCAGTTCCAGATTTGAAAAGGCTTTGAGGGCTTCTGCCTGTTTGGGCCAGGGAACGCCTGGGGCTGGATTTGGAGCCCATGACCCTTAACACTGGGGGCTTCAGGTTGCAGCGCCCCAGCCGCTCCTGTCAATTCCAGCTAAGCAAGGAGCAGGAAAGCTTCACGGCTGAGGTAACCTTTGGCGTGCGCCGAGGAGACTCCGACATCTTTGTGGGCAGCCAGGCGACAGAAGCAGGCATGTAAATCCTTTTCAAGGTTATTTTTC